>OY757923.1:31958940-32198940 GCA_963585895.1 Sepioteuthis lessoniana | reverse complement strand
GGTTCTGGGGAATACATCGACTGCATCTCTGCAGAGGGGTTTAACTCCCCCAAAACGAGTGTCCTGCATATGACATTAAACAATCTGTTGGTGAGGATCCAGTAATGCTGAAACTTTAGGGAATGCGGAGTATCTCTTTATTACCATCACTCCCAGGTCCACTTTTGCCCAGAATGGTAGCACCTGATAGGGTCCTATCTATGGGTCGAATAGAACTAAACAGTGAACTTATGCTAAACTGAATTGTCTGAAATAGAACTGTTTTGACATTTAGCTGTCTGTAAACCCAATACTGTGCTTATTCAAGACTGAATTGTTTGAGATGGAACAATTTTTACATTAACTGTGGGTAAATTTTAATTTAATTGAATTGTTAGTGATACATAGTAATACTTGGGACCATTTAACTTCGTTAACTAAACTGAATAGTTTGAAATCGAAATGTTTTTGACGTTTAAACGGTGTCCTTATGCTAAACTGAATTGTTCTAAATAGGACTGTTAATATGTATAAAATTGGATTTGGTATTAAATAACCTACATTGGTTGATATGCCAGAAAAACAAACCACGTTTTTACATTTAACTGTGTACTTATGCCAAACTGAATTGTTTGAAGTAAAACTGTTTTTGACATTTAACTGTATGTAAAAAAAATTATTCATATTCTAAACTGAATTTTTTGAAACATTTATTAATATGACTTAATTCGGCGTTAAATGACCCAAAAAGTGTTGATATGCCGTAAAACAAACCAAACAGCCAAGCAACCGACTCTTCCTTAGAAGTTGTTGGTGTCGTAAGTTTATCTCGTCTTATCCATCCCACAGAAATTGGCCACGGGATGGGAAAAATCACCGTGGATCACGGGCAACTAATCATTTATGGTTTCGATGATCAAAGACATTAATCCAGTGGATTCTCAACGGGGTGGATTCAAAAAATTTCTACCTAAGCCCGGGGCAGATTCATTATTCCTGTGTATTTTTCCTGGAACAATGCATAATGACGCATCGCCAGATAAATAAACAGAAAATAAGAACACGAAGAACGAACCCCCCTACCCACCAAAAAAAAAAAACAACAAAAAACAAAACAAACGAAAAGTGAAGGAAGGAGAGAGAAAAGTAAACCAGACAAATTTCTATATAATGTTTTACATACTCGAATACACCCGTCAATAATGCCGGTTGAATTTTATATAAAACATTCTTTTTATAATCGAAATTAAAAAGATTTCAGAATCTAAAAAGAATAAATCAATAAATAAAAAGTATTTCGTATGTTATTGCAATAAAAAACTCAACTTTCATGATTGGTGATTGGTTGGATTTTATGGCATATCAAACTTTGTAGATTATTTAATACCAAATCAATTTTTAAACAAATAGTCAGTTCTATTTCCAGCAATTCAGTTTAGCATGAGTACACAGTTTAATTGTCAAAACATTTCTATTTCAAACAATTCAGTTTTCTTAAACAGTTCTAATTCAAATAATCCTAAATCAAACAATTCAGTTTAGTATAACTATAGATTTTATCCACACACGGTGAAAAGTCAAAAACAGTTCCTTTTCAAATAATTCAGTTCAGCATAAGTACGCAGTTTAAATATCCAAACATTTCTATTTCTAGCAGTTTAGTTTAGCATAAGTTGATAGTTTAACGTCAAAAATACTTCTATTTCAAGCTATTCAGTTTAATCAAGGAATTCTAATTCAAACAATTCAGTTCAGCATAAGTACGCAGTTTAGTTCTATTCAACCCATAGAGACGGCTCTATAAGGTACAACTCCTCTGTGCCAGAGCAATAGCAAAAAAGGGGTAATCCGCATTCCCCAAAGCTACAGCATTTACTGGAACCTCACCATCAGATTGTTTAGTATTATATTCAGGACACTCGTTTTGGGGGGTTTTACGCCTCTGCCTTGGTGCAGTCGGTGTATTCTACTGCCCTAGCCGACTGGGCTACAACTTTCATGAAGCAAACTTAAAATTATTAGAAAAATCAAATTGTCTGTGTTGTTAATCAATGGAGACTCTTTCACTTTCACTTTCTCTTTCTCTTTTCCTTGTTGCTGTCAATGTAGATTCAAAAGATACATAGCTAAGCAGACGAATTCAAAAACTGAAGAAGCTGTTCCGCTGTGACGTCAGCCTGCTTTCCCGACAACTTGTCTAGTTTCTTTTCTTTTCTCTTTCGATATGTCGAGTCAGAAATCACGTGATTCATTCCTTCTTTCTTTTCTTTTTACTTTAATTTTTCTTTCAGAGAAGATTACAGCAAAAAACATCAGAGATCTCTCTTTCCGTTCTTTCTTTCTTTCTATATTATTTTCTTTCTTTAAAGATTGCCACAAAAACTGCAGAGATATCCCCTCCTGTTCTTTCTTTCTTTCTTTCTTTCTTTCTTTCTTTCTTTTAGAATATTATGTATCCAGACACACAGATGCAAATGAGAAAGCTACACTTTTGTTTTATATTATTGGGAGATGTTAAAAACGTGTGTAAGTGTAGGGGTGCATATATAAATATATACATATTCTTCTTTTTGAAATAATCACTTTATACCAAATAAAAAGTCTCCTATCTATTATTTAACACAGACTCATACTCATATATATAAATATATATATGTGTGTGTGCGTGTGTGTGTGTGTGTTAAATAATACTGATCTCTTCTCATTAATCAAACTGAGTTGACCTTAGGTAGTTTAACAGTTTATCTGACAATAGCCAATGAATTATTTAAAAAAATACAAATCAATTTAAAATAATACTATTCGTCCCATCAGAACGCGAGTTCGTTCTCCAGTCGTGCTATTATGTTCATTTTCGGGCAAATACTCTTGAGAAAGGTATGAACCCCCTTATCCTCCGAGCTATGGGTTAAATAGTACTGTTCTTCTAGGAGAATGGCTTTGGCGTTAAATAACCTAAAAAGAGTTGATATGCCATTAAACAAAGAAACCAAACCAAACCAAACCAAACAAACGTCAGCTGAAAGCTCGGTTCTCGATAAAAAAAATTTAAAGTCATGTGACTATGAATTCTAAAAGTTAGAAGTTAGATTTTAACTTTAAATTGATTAGCTGAGTGCCACTGAATGGTCCAGTCACCAGTTAACGTTTGTCATAAGAACCATTATTGTTATGAGAAGGCATCACAATTGAATCGAAAATGTGTGCACGCAATCTTTTAATTCTTAATTTTTAATTTTTTTATTATCTTGATTCAGTTGTTTATTCCTTTGTTATTTTTCTTCGTTTCCATATAACAATGTTTATTGACTTCTCCGAGTGAATTGTTTAGCCATCTGAAGAGGAGATACAGAAAAAACACAGGTATTGTCGAAATAGATTTATATGGCACAGTAACTGTCCGTTGAGTTTTCTTTCTTTGACATTATATATACTTTGAGGCTTCTATTCGTGATTTGTAATTTTCCGTGGCACATGAATTTGAGGGAGCCAGATTTAAAGGATTGGAACTCCGTCGAAAACAAGGAAGGATTCGAAATCTTTCTCGATATACTTACGGAACATAAATTCTACACAATATTTTTAATAAGTTAAATGACGTGATTTAAAACAACGAACGCTGATTCATTAATCAAACAGCCAACTTTTTCTTGTCATAAACGGCCAACTTTTTCTTGTCATAAAAACTTTCCCTAGGTTTTTATATTTTACACATCCGTCGTTGATTTAACATAACTAATATCATCTTTTATTGTCCTGATGATGGTTCATTTGAACCGAAACGATATAGTGTCGACTTTGCTTCAAAATAAATCTCTCCTTCTACTTGGATTACCTTGCAATCATTTTTTTCTGTACAAATTATCAGATTATATTCTATTATTTACTTCCATATATAAATATATATATAAAGAAATTTGGTGACCGTCTTCGAGGGCCACACGAAGGCTTTCTTTTCAATAGCTCCTACACAGAGGTGATGGGGAGGGCATCACTCCTTTCCCTTGATTGCTCCACTTTAGCCTTGATATGTACTTTGTAATGTTGAGTGTTAAGCGAGGAGGTATCGAGTATCATTTTTTGAGTCATTGGTATGACTTGACCTGGAAGTAGGATGGACAGATTTGGGATGGGTTATGCATAAACAATAAATAAATAAATAAAATAAATTAACCAAGGAGTAACGGCTAATTCAAGGAAAAAATTCCCCGGCTGAACATGTACTCCTCAAATGAAATACTAATTTTCCAGGTATCTTGGCAACTGGTATATGTAATGCTCTGTTAAAGATACTTGGATACCAGAAAACAAGTTCATTCAACAAATTGATACGCCAAGTTATCAGTGGGTTTTTAGTAGTTTCTTTATAGCATATCAATCCTCTTAAAATTTATATGTAAAACTTTCGTAAAAAAAAAAAGTTCGTTTTTATTCTTATTTTTATAATCGTGGATTTCGTATTAGATATTATTGCTTTATTTTCAGAGAAATATCAAGAATGAAAAAAAAAAAAAGGTCTAAATAGCAAAATATATATTTCAGTATCACCGAAAATTATTGTTAAAGAAGGAAACTACAGTTTTGGCTTAATCATCTTTGACTGAAACTATCATATGGAAGACAAGGAAATTAACTGACACATTTCTTCGATTAAGCAAAGGCGTATAGATCCAAAACACAACAGAGAAATAATTGATAGGCGAGATCCACTCCTTCTCGAAGAAAAGTGACTTCGGAATCGTTTCAAATTGCAGAGGTATAATTCTTACTGCAATAGCTTACAAAATTGATTTTGTCCTGCTTCTCAATCATATCATACCGGAAGTAGCGACTTTTCGTCATATCTTCGAAGGAGTAGGTACCAAAAATCTCCAGGCAAAGCGCTATTTGTAGATTTCTCCAAGGCATTTTATTCCATAGAAGAATGATGGAATAAATATTTCTAGCATATGGTCTTCTCAGAGAAACTTATCGATTTAATCGTGATCTACAAAAACATGATATCCTGGTCCACTGACTTGAGGTGACTGATTTTTTGACAATATCACAAGCAGATATATTGGCAACATATTCATCATCAAGCCGTTCTGACAGCTTAGAGTTCCCTGACTCTCTGTCTCTCTGTCTCTGTCTCTCTGTCTCTCTCTCTCTGTCTCTTTCACTTTCTCCCTCTAGCCATAGATCGCTATCATCCATCGCTCCTGAATGGTATTTTAGGCGGCATCTTTTGTCTGAACATAGGGGATCTCTATATTTACCAACCCCTCCACACGGACAGGATGTTACACAAGTCTCACTGGTTTTCTCAATAAAGTTTATGATTTTTTCGGATATCTTGTACATTTTGAGCCAGTCTATCATTCAGCGTTTTTGTCGTCAATCGATTCCATATCTAGATTTTTCCGTCTCATTTTGCTCTTGTTGAGGATGAGTTGATCAATATATAGTAGCCCTCTTGAACCTCTGGTTGTCTTGCGGCATCTTTTCTGTTCCTCGGGGAAGAGTCTGCGGCTAATCAATTTCTGTCTGTCTGTCTGTCTCTCTTTATCTATCTATCTATCTATCTTGCCATACATTGCTTGAGAATGGTATTTTAGGTTTTATCTTACGTCCATACAGAGCTGATGTATATATTTACCCAACCCCTCCGCATGGCTTGAATTTAGAGTTTTCCTTCTCCATGACTGGTTGCCTAACCAAGGCTGAAGAACCTTGTTTTCTCTTCTATTTACCAATAGCTGGAGGGAGATTAACTGGATTCATAACTTTCTCAAGCGTATTAGTGCAAAGTGAAATGCTATCAGCCACGTCTAGGATTTGAACTCGGTTCAACGTGTCCATTTCCTACGACAATAGTCTTTACATTACAGTGATATCAACATGCGCATAGGAAAAGTGTTGACTGATATTAACATATTATCGACCATATGTAAATCTGATATCGCTGATAAAATAAAATGGAAAATCTTTCAAGGTGTAGCCGTGTCAGCACTAATGTATGATTGCACCACTTGGACTCTTACAAAATGCTTAGTGAAAAAACTTGATGGGAGTTCCTCAAGGATTCTGAGAGCTTTTTTGAACAAAACCTCTAATCAGCTGCCGAGAAGACAGTAATTGTACAGCGATTTACTTTTCATCTCGAAAATCATCCAAGTAAGATGAGCAAGACATATTGAGTTCTGCTGGAGAGGTAAGGGCAAGCTCATGAGCACCGTTCCTCTACGGACTCTTACATAGGGACACACCAGTGTTGAACAACCAGCCCAAACTATCGTATTAGATAAAACCTGTATTGGACAAACGTAAGAATAAATAGTTTCTTTTATAACTGTCAAGTTTCTCAACTAAAATATTATTATACATTTATTTATTCATTCAAATCAACTTCTTCGGGTTTTCTATCTTTGTCACAACCATTTCAATCGATGCTACTACTCCTTCCTCCTTCCTCAAGTTTTCTGTCACTTTCGGTAACGTCTCGGAAATACTGCATAGAATGATTATTTGATGAACAGGACAGAACATTCACATTACTACGCATGTCACGTTAGGTGTAATTCCTTGGACGTTTCCAATATTCATAACTGTCAATTTATCCTTACAGTAATGCTTTGCAATTTGGCTGAAAAGGTATAACTTTCTGCCCTACTTGACCCAGGGATTGAACTCACAACTTTCACGATTTGCAAGTCAATGTTAACGTCTCGACCTTTCAATCTTGAATAACAAAACGGTTTTGTCTTTTCGAAGCGAACTGAGCAGCTCAACAACTGAATTATAAAATTGGCGTCGAAATGGAAGTATTTGTTTACCATAGAGAAGAAAATACAAATAAATTCTTTGGTTTTAATGGCATATCAAACTTTATGGGTTATCTTATGACTAATCCATCCCAAGAGAAGAACAGCAGTGGTTAAATTCAATCATTTGTTTGGGAGTGTAGAAAGAAAAGTTCATACATTTTAAAATCATGTTCGCACTGATGTCAACGTAATTGTGTGACTAGAGTTCGATCTCGCTTATTACCATTTTGCACTTCAGTACGTTAGCCATAACCCCAAGGGGACGAAGATGATGATGTATGAAGCTTAATAATGATGTTTCAAGTTTATTTTTTCTTCATTTATCATTTATACCTCTGATTACAATATATTTTGTTCAGTGATTCATTTCTCCAGTTTTAAACGGTAAGAAATAAAGAATTTGCTTTGGATAAGTCTATAACTGAAAATCCTTAGATTTCATAGATTGTAAGGTACGTATTAAGATTTATTACAGTTCGATTTCTTTGTTTAACGACAGAGCAATCTTTGAGGGTTTTTCAATGCCAAAGACATCTTTGTGCAACAAATTTAACATTATATATATATATATATATATATATATATCATGTTTGAGTAAATAATAAAGACACGTTTTGTCTATTTAATTTTATTAAGATCCTTTCAAGTTTTATAAGTGTCTTGGTTTCAGGTTGCAATTGGTGGATGAATTTACAAAAATTGTCCTGGTCGCTTTCGAACCTTTAGTAGGCCATCATCAGGGGTTGCTTGTATGTGTAAAGAGTATTTTTGAAAGAGTTTTTAAAAGAGTTTTTTGATTTTTTTAATAACATTACCACATTACATAAACGCAGAGATGGATAAAACTGAGGCAAATGTAACTCAGCTAGATTTTAATGAGTGATCATTAAAAAATAATATGCCAATCAAGATTATATGATGATTATCAAATAATCATTGAGAATATAACCTAAATGACTAAAGGAATTGTGACGTTGGTGGTATCTTAGTTTCAGTTACAGATAGTCTCCGTTATAATAAAGATGTACATTTAGAATTTGATTGTCTTTGATATAAAAATCGGGGACAGTAATTTAATACTATTACTTACGCTATCTGATCAGTGATATACAAAGAAATACAAATGTATTCGCTGCACATTTATCCACTAGGCCACGTTCCTTGGATCTTGTGCCAAGTATTTATTGACAAAGTAAACTCGATACTTATTCACAAATTCATTCGCGATCAACAACATATTTATAATGACAAATATATATTAAGGTCAATCAGTTGGTATGTCAATTTCCGGCACTTTTAAATAATGTTTTCCAATTTATTCAATGCGGACTCATATTCTAAGAAATCGATAAAACATTTCTATAAACATAAATTATTCTAACACCAATCCAAATCTGTAAACTGCATTACATTGTGAATAATTTCATTTCTTTATCAATTAAACACAGAATACTGAATATTTATTTCTTTTGGCTGTTTTACTGTGAGATGAATTCACAACATTATTTGCGAAAAAGCCAAAGGTTCCAATTTATTAATGGCTAAAGGAATTGATTATTAATTAATTAAGTTGATTTGTGCTAATTAACAAAATAAGTACGCTTCGTGTTACAAACACCTTAAATTCCTTTCATTTGTTTCACTGTACTATTTTTGTAAATATATAGTTCTTCTAGTAGGTGATCCTAAAAAAATGGACTCGGTGAGACGATTTCGATTCCTGTACAAGCCTGATTGCGTTTAATTTCACGATAATGCCTCCATGAAAAATAGAAATACATCTCTTCTCCCCTCCAGTAAAGGGATTACTTATACATTTTATCTAGGCGAGGCAACGAGGAGAAGAAAACTCTGAAGTCAAACCACATGTACTCCGCCAAAAAAAATTAACCTTTTGTAATATCCAACCAGTAGCAGAGGAACTGAGTTAGATATAGTTATGATGATCATGATCATAACTATATCTAGTCACGATACTAGTACGGG
Source organism: Sepioteuthis lessoniana (assembly GCA_963585895.1). Lineage (NCBI taxonomy): Eukaryota > Metazoa > Mollusca > Cephalopoda > Myopsida > Loliginidae > Sepioteuthis > Sepioteuthis lessoniana. Next base: position 32,190,169 of record OY757923.1, on the reverse strand, counting down.
TTTCCCTGACCCACTCTTTCCATCCGTCTTTATCACCATTCGCTCCCGCCAGAGCTGTTGTAGGTAATTTCTTGGCTGACACTAGCACGACCATATGTAGAGGCCCACAGAAGAATGTCACTGATGAGTTCGAGCTTTCTTCTCTTGCTGTGTTCCACAAGTCTTGTTCGTCTTAATCGATGGTTTTCGAGATAGGATGTAAGTGGCTGTAAAGCTATTGTTTCGTGGAGGAGTGTTGCTTCCATAATTTGATCAATATAGCAAGAAGCATTCTTGAGCAGTTCTCAATTAGCTTTTTCTCAATACGTTTTGTCAGCCTTCATATTATGCATCCATACAATAGTATTGACATCACTGCTACTAGGAAGAAATCCCGTTTTATTTTATCTGAGAGGTAAGACTTCCCTATCGGTAACACTCCACGCCTTCGCTAGGTGCATATTAACATCCCTTATAGTAAATCAGACGCTGCTACCGAGGTAGGTGAACTTGTCCACTGCTTTCATTGATCGCTATGATAGTAGAGATGGCACCTTCTAGATTAAGACATATACTCCGTCTTGCTTGAGTCCATAGTTACGCTTGCCTCATAGTTACGCAGGCGCTTTCGACCATTTTTCTAGACATTAGGAAAATAAGAAGACTAGAAAGTCTTTTATTAAAGAACCTAAAAAGAAAATTGTCCATAGTTTTCAACAGAACTTGCTTAAATAATGACTTGCACCCTAAGTGGACAATATATATATATATATATATATATATATATATATATATATATATAATAGGATTTGTCATTAAGTAACCGAGTAATGTTGAATTGCCGTAAAACACGACCAAACAGGAAACGTAATAATTATTAGAATTTTTTTCTATTTCATTCGTTTTGAAGCCGTAGTCGTCTGTAAAAAGTAAAAAAAAAAAACAAAGAAAAAAAAAACAACAGTAGAGCAAACAAACAAACTGTTAACCTCTTTCAAGGTTTTGGTGTGTCTATTTTTTCTTTCAAGTCAAGGTCATTTTTGCCGTTGCGAAAACAACTGTGAAATACAAACACCTTATTAGAAAGCGTCACCTACAGAGGCCGGGAAAAACCTTTTGTTCAATGAGACAAAGTAGCCATCAAAACCTTTAAAATTATAAAGCAATTCTAACATATTTTAATCAACAAAATATCTTCAAGTTTCCTTCTCCCAGGCAAAAGAACATTCACAGTTTCATCTTAATCTTTTTGATGATGTATTGTCTACTATCATTTCTTTCATCTTATTTTTGTTGCCTTGTATCACAACCTTTCAATTTTCATTCTATGACTAATAGAAAGCATCATGGACTGAAAGAAAAGATAAGTTTTTGACAAAACTTAAAGGTGCATCCATTATCGTCTGAAGCCTGTCTTTTCAGGACAGCTGCCAAAACAATTAGGCGACGAAGGTTAAATACTTACTGTAATTCAAATCTCCCTGTAGAATCTGCCAAAAATATACCTATAATGTTTTTTTTATAGAAAAAAAATTCTTCCGAACCAAAGATTCAATCATTTCTTGTAACAGATAATACAAAGTAGATATTATTTGTTTGTTGATCGGTTGGATTTCGAGGGCATATCAACCTTTGTGGGTTATTTTATGATAAATCCCGATAAACACACACACACACACACACACACACACACACACACACACACACACATATATATATATATATATATATAATCAGTAAGCAAATAGTTCTTAGAGCACATTTGTTTGCACACAGTTAAGTGGATTCAAGTATTGTTATCTAACACTAATAGTTCTATTCATGAAGTACTCCTACGTAATATGAATAATTTGAACAGAGCGGTACGGTTTCAAATGATTATAATAATAAAAGTGAAATTGATTGCAGAAGGAAAAAAATATTAGCTGAGGTGAAAATCCAGAGACAAATCTTCCAGGGAGATGCGCTTTCACCATTACTATTCATAATATGATGCCACTCAATTAAACTCAAACAAAATACTCAGCAAGCTACAAATTTACTAAATCGCAAGAAAAGATTAACCACCAAATGGACTTCATCAAGCTGCTTACAAAAACCAAAAAAGAATTGGAGACTCTTATACAAGCAATAAGAATATATTGTCAGGATACAGGAATGCAATTTGGCAGAGAAAAATGCCTTGCTAATTATGAAAAGTGGCAACGGACAAATGACAGAAGAAATAAAAGTGCCAAATCAAGAGAGAATCAGACGGCTTGAAGAAAATGTAACTTACAAATATTTTGTTTGTTTGCTAGTTTGGGTTTTATGGCATATGAACCGTTGTAGGTTATTTAATGCCAAATCCATTTTTACACACGTAAATAGTTCTATTTCAAACCACCTTCAGATTATTTAGTTTCATATCAGAACACTCGTTGGGGGGGTGTCTTACCCTTCTGCAGAGGTGAAGTCGGTGTATTCTACAGTCCCAGCCGACTGGGTAATGGAAGTATTTGGGAATATTGCAAGCGGACATTATCAAACAAGCGGAGAGGAAAGAAAAAAATTAAAAAGTGTATCTCAGGAGAATGAGAAAACAAATCAAACCATGGAGCATTAATATCATCAAATAGATAGGTGCCCGTAGTGTAATGGTTATCGCCGTAGGAAATGGACACGGCGACACGAGTTCAAATCCTGGACCAGGCTAATTGCATTTCACATCCAATTATTCTCCCTCCAGCTATGGGTAAATAGTAGGACAGACTGGGTTCTTCATCCTTGGTGAGGCAACTCGTCTAGGAGAAGGAAAACTCTGAATTCAAACCTGTTAAACTCCACTTAAAAATTGACCTTGTGTCATATCCTGCCCGAGCAGAGGGGTTGGTAAATATGAATATTATCAAATAGATAAACAAATTGGCTGGTCCCTCGTAAGATATACGTGACCATTCTTGAAAAGGACGAAGGAAAAACTTCAACAAGTAAATCAGAGGACAAGATAGCTAATGACGATGCATAAGGTCTTACGCGCAAGAGATGACATAGACATACAATATGTGTACAAGAAAGGCAAAAAACGGACTTGCCAGCGTTGAAGATAGCATTAATGCATCAATACAAGGATTCGAAAACCACTTTACAGCGACGAAGAATAACGTGGGCAACATAGAAATCAATAGAACAATAATAACTAGGGAATAGAATTGAAAAAAAAAACAAAAACAACTGTATGGATATTTCAAGTTACAACCTAACGAAATCTCACACAAGAAGACCATCACATGGCTAAGAAAGAGACAGCTTAAGAGAAAAACTGAACAGCAATGCAATGTCATAAGGACCAACTAAATTAAATCAAAAATAGATTGGACGCAACAGGATAACTAATACAGTGCCATACCAGGACACTCGTTATTATGATGTCTTATCCCCTCTGCAGAGGTGCAGTTGGCGTACTCTACAGTCAAGTCGAAACTTAATCGAAGTTTATAACCATGCGAAAGAGATTTCTCTAGTGTTAGGTAACCCTCTGCTATCTCACGATGGTCAATAAGCATCCGGACGAAACATGCTGTTTTAGATTATAATGATAATGTTGCATGTCCTTTCATTCTCTGAGGACGCATGCTCCTGCGTCGTGAGGAATAAACATCTCTTGTTGAGAAAAATAAATAACCAACCGATTTTGTGCGTACACTTATTTTTCTTAATTTCATTTAGATTACTTAACAGAGTCTGGATTAGTGGAACACAGATAGAAAATTCTGATTTATCACTTCGGTTGGACTCTGAAAGTTTTTTGCCAATCCTAACCATGGATTCCAATGACACTTTGCCCTGTCGGCTGGGGCTGCAGAATACACTGCCTCACCTCTGCAGAGTAGTGATACCCTACCCAATGAGTGTTCTTGATATGGTACTAAGCAATCTGATGGTGAAGCTCTGGTAATACGGTAGGTTTGGGGAATGCAGTGTACCCCTTCATTGCCATCGATTCCAAGTCCGCTATGGCCCGGAGTTGTTGTATCTGGTAGGGTCCTATTTATGGGTCAAATAGAACTGTTTGTCATTTAAACTAAGTGCAAACAAATCAGTCATTCAAATTGAATTGTTTGAAATAAAACTGTTTGATCATATAACCATGTGTTAAGTAAATAATTGAATGTCTCTCAGTATATCAGCTTCAGATCTTGTGTGACCAAATTTTCAGCCTGGCAAATGTCTGTCCACCCATATCGGATTTCATCTTATTTATATCTTTATTTTCTTAGCTCTGTGAAAAATTAACCTTTCTTAACTTTTGCAACTGTTTGCTTGTAAAATCCTATCGTAGATGAGTTTTTATCTTGCAATAATATTGAAGATTATTGACCGAGTTTTGTCGATTGATCTTGCTAGTTTTCGATTACGCAGCATGACATGCGATTGGTTTAGCCGTCATAACCCACACATGCGCATATGATATTTCTATCTATCTGACGTGTGAGCTCACACATTGAAGCCATGCCATCTGAAATACGTAAAATGCCAATACTTTTAAGGTATCTCCTTTCTGTGGACGAAATGTTGAATCACTTGGATTAATCAGTTTGAAAGTCGAATTTGTCACGGAAGAGTCGTAACCCGTCCGGCTTTCGTGTTCTTGTGACAACATGATTGGTTGTCAAAGATCGATACCTCAATCAACAAGATCCGCTCACTTTACTCTTTCATTCCTATCTGTCTGACTATTTCTTTTATTCTCTTTTCCTTCTGTCTCCATCTATATATCTATATGTATATACGTGTCCATAGAAGGTTATCAAAAGTTGGTAATCAACGCGTCTGAGTAACTATTGCCAAAGTTCAACAAAACGATGAAGATCTTCTAGGATGGAATTATCGATTCAGTAAGGACTTTGTTCGGTAGGTATTGCCTGGGGTGATTGATTGGGTCAGCTGTATTAAACGCTCATTATATTTCGACATAAATGTCTTTTTAAAAAGTTTCTTTTTCTTACACACACACACACACACACACACACACACACATATATATATATATATATATATATATATATATATATATATATATATATTACAGCAGTATATAGTTGTCGCTATCATACTCGGTGGGTTTGTGGCCGACCAAATGCGGTATAATTTGGAGAGTGCTCAATATCTGTGATAGAGCTATAATATAATATAATAATAAATAAATATATATTAGTTTTTATATATATTTAATAGCATGGATGCTTATTTGAAATCTCTGGTTTCATCCCGTCTCTATACGACAATCATCATGAAGAAAAAGAAAGATTCTGGAGAAATCGAAAAAGACCAAAAAGATACCGACAAAAGGTACTTCTGTTTTACGGTATATCAACCCTTGTTGATTATTCAATACCACAACCTGTTTATACAAACTTATTATATATATATGACTAGTTAATGAATGGATTGTGCGTAACATTATTTTTGAACGAACCAGTTTTGCACCAAGTTAAATGGTTTCAAGTATTGCTAACATTTATATATCTTTTGGCACACTGTTAAATGGTTTCTTAATACAGATGATTTGCAAATAGTTTAATGGTATCAAATATTCTTATCTAATACCAGTAAATTTTCAAATAGGCCAATTTGACATATGCATAGGACCCTAACTGGTACTATTACTCCAGGACAAAGCGGACCTGGCAGTAATAGCAACGAAAGAATAATTCTCATTCCTCAGACCTCCAAAAGTAAATCTTCACCACCCGATGCAAGATACCAAAAAATCCAATGCCATTAGAATACAAGTATTAATAATGGAATTACTGAAATTCAGGGAATACTCTTAAAGTATATCATTCTCACTCTTGACATTCTATTTGCACATAGTTAAATGATTTTCAAGAATTGCTATTGCTAATGTTATTTTTTGCAAAGTTAATTGGATTCAAGTATTGCTAATACTTATTGTTTTATTTTTATACGGTTTAATAGTTTCAAGCATTGCTATCTAAAACTACTTGTTTTATAAGCACATCGTTAAATGAATTCTAGCATAGTCCAGATTTACCACCCCCTCCACTCCGGCATGATATGATACAAGGCCAATCTTTAAGCGGAGTTTAACAGGTTTGAATTTAGAGTGTTCCTTCTAGTTGCCTCTCCAAGGCTGAAGAACACAGTCTGCCATACTATTTACCCATAGCTGGAGGGATAATAATTGGATTCATACTTTTCCCAAGGGTATTAGTGCTATGTGAAATGCAATCAGCCTCGTCCAGGATGTGAACTCGCGTTATCGGGTCCATTTCCTATGACGATAACCATTACACCACGGGCACCTTCACATAGTTAAATGGATTCAAGCATAGTAAATGATCAAACATTTCTATTTGACCCGCAACCTCCACAGAGAGAGGATTTGGAAGCAACGATGAAGGGTTATTCTACAATCTCCAAAGCTCCAGAACTAGAATCTCACCATCAGATGGTTTAGTGTCATAGCAAGGACGCTCGTTGGTCGGCGGTTTTACCTTTCTAAAGAGATGCAGTCGGCGTATTCGACTGTCCCATCTGATTGAAATTCATTAAACAACGTTTATTGGCACAAATAAGCAGTTTACTACAGTAAACCTGAGTCAAAGGCGAATCGAGTTTTAATATCGAATTGTCCAATACCAAGTTGTCTGGTTGTCGTCACCAATATTGGTTTTGCATTTTTGTCAGCAGGAAATTAGAACCTGCAAACCGCGTACAATCTGCTGCAGCGGAAGCAACTCTTTTCCTGAAAAGTGAGAATGAAGCTGTTGTCAGGAAAATACTGTAGTTAATCTTTCTTTGGCTCGATTCGAGTGGAAAACCTATTACGCAAACAATTCGCCGCCTTACTGTACTCACGTCTACCATTTGATCTCCGTAAACGGTTTGGAAACGTCAATGGGTGCAATGTTTTGTACATTGTAGTATTTAACGGCATATCTCTGTTTTGAATGCCCACTGTAATGCTGCTCAGATTCGACTTGTAATCAGAAAAGAAAAATGGTGATTAACTGGAATATTATACTTCTACTGCCATATCACCAACATGAGCTTTTTTATTGTAGTTTTTGTAAGGGTTGCACTTTTAGAATTTTCTCTGCATTTCAGTAATTCCGTTAATTCTTGAACTCTAATAACATTGGATTTTTTTTGTGTCCTGCATCAGGTGGTGAAGATCTACTTTTGGAGGTCTGACGAGTGAGAATTATTCTTTCGTTGCCATTACTACCAGGTCCACTTTGTCCTGGAGTAATAGTACCTGTTAAGGTCCTATGCATATGTCAAATTTGAAAATTTACTGGTATTTGATAGAAATATTTGATATTATATAACTGTTTGTCAATTACTTGTATTAAGAATAGTCACTTAAAATACTTCTTTTAGATAGGAGTACTTTCTACCATATAACTTTGTGTCATATTAAGAATAGTTACATGAAAATTATTTGTATTAGATAGAAATACTTGATGACATGTAACTGTTTGAAAATTATTTTTTTATTAAGAATCATCATTTAGATTTATTTGTATTAGATAGGAATACTTGAAGACATCTAACTGTTTGAAAATTATTTTTATTAAGAATCATCAGTTAAAATTATTTGTATTAGATAGGAATACTTGAAGACATCTAACTATTTGAAAATTATTTTTATTAAGAATCATCATTTAAAATTATTTGTCTTAGATAGGAATACTTGAAGACATCTAACCGTTTGAAAATTATTTTCATTAAGAATCATCATTTAAAATTATTTGTATTAGATAGGAATACTTGATGACATGTAACTGTTTGAAAATTATTTTCATTAAGAATCATCATTTCAGATTATTTGTATTAGATAGGAATACTTGAAGACATCTAACTGTTTGAAAATTATTTTTATTAAGAATCATCAGTTAAAATTATTTGTATCAGGAATATTTGATGCCATATAACTGTGTGCAAATTAATTGCATTAAAACAGTTACTTCACATTTATAGGTATTAGATAGAATTATTTTATATCACAAAACTGGGTGCTAAATAGTTGATTGAAAATTATTTTTATTCGAAAGAAATACATGATACCATATAATTGTAAACAAATCATTTGTATTACGAATAGTCACTTGAAAATTACTTCTTTTAGATAGGAATATTTGTAACCATATAATTGTATGTAAATTGGATGTATTAAGAACAGTCACTTGGAAATTGTTTGTATTAGATAAAAAAAAAAAATTGATAGCACATAACTTTTAAAACGTCCTTGCTATCTTACCTGTCGGCGATATTGAACCTAGGACGATTTCACACAATAGTATTCAAAGACAAAGACTTTATCAATTGTTCCATGTTTCCTTCAGCCTAAATTAATTTAAATTATAAACTTCTAAGTGTTTGTGGTCATCGAAATTAGAACAATCTCACCAAGTGGATTAAATAGGGGGTTCAGTTCGAAGTTCAGAGTAGACTCTCGAGTTCGACATATTACATCTAAAGAAGGCTGAAGCAAGTATCGGCTCAAAAGTTTACATAATAAGCTACGATGTTGCCGTCCAGGACGTTAGTCACGACGCCATGGGAACCCCCACCTAAAGTGATAAAGTCCAGACGTCTAAATAAAAGTATAGATGAATCAAGTTGGAAAAAATTATGAAGCCATCCCCGATATTTTTATTTTGAGTTTTTATTGAAACACAGGGTTTTGCAACCAAACTCGTAAGAGCTAACTTCTTGAATATTTTTTTCTGATTCTTAAAATCTCATCTTTAAGGTTTTAGAAGCCGGAGGGCATTCAAAGAAGTTTCTGTGGTGCTTCTAAATTTTCAGCAAATTTTCAAAGCACAGACTTGTTAAACGTTAAAGGCACTATTTTTGAAAAAAATGTCTTTTTTTAAAAGATTTTTTGACTTGGTCGATATTTTTCAAAAATACCTTGGACTTTTTCTACCGTGGGTAACAATCAAATAATCACACAGGTAACGATGATTATTTTATGCAGATAAAACATTTGTATAAAGAAACTAGATAAGAACTACACAAAAATATTGCTTGCTGTTTTGAGCAAATTTTGGAAGCAGTTGTACGGCCACTTACCTCCCATCAGACAAATCATCCAAAAAAGAGGAGAAAGATGTACTGCATACTGCCGAAGAAAGCCAGAACGGACCCCTATTGACCCCTACACATGGACACACTAGTGTTGGCTGACTAGCAAAAACTTACACTCACCAGCACTGTGCGGACACTGGGTTGCAACTGGATGACTTAGTACTGGTAATGGCCGATAAGTAGAGAGAGAGAGAGAGAGACAGACAGACAGACAGAGAGAAAGAGAGTGTCAAGATGATGACAATTATGCTTTAATGTTTTATAAAATGATGAAATGAGTAAAAGTACATAGCATGAAAAAGTCAAAACAAAAAAAAGCCAAGTGTATTTGAGCTGTAGAATACACCGACTACACCTCAGCAGCGAGGTAAGACGACTTCACCAACGAGTATCCCGGATATGACGTTAAACAATTTGATGGCGTTACTCCAGAAGATTTGGAGATTTGGAGAATGTGGACTCCCCCTTAATTGCCATTGCTCCCAGGTTCACTTTGACCTGGAGTGGTAGAACCTGATAGGGTCCTCTCAATAAGTTAAATAGATCAAACTGTGTGCAAGCAAATGGCCGAAGTTAAATAATGACTGTTATAAAGCCATACTTGAAATCATTTAACTGCGTGCAAGGAAGAGCTCAGGATTGTTTAAGAATGTTATCTGCAAAATGGGTTTACAAATCATATATATATATATATATATATATATATATATATATATATATATATATATATAAACAGTATTTGGCATTAAATAATCTACCCTGGTTGATATGCCATAAAACCTATTGTAGAGTTGCTAACATCCCTTCTGCACTCTATCCGATGGACAGGCTCATAGCCACGAATATCCTACGATTAAAGACTTCAATGGTTGATTACTAAGTTGAGGGTTGATTTTAATCAGCTGAATCCAGTTGATGGGGCACACCTCAGCTGGCCGTGGTATTAACGGCACGGATCTTGTCGGGTGTGGTTCGTCTCTGGACATACCTTGAGCTTCAAGGGGCCACCCCACCGACTTTAATCCTCCTCCTCGAGGTTGGGTTTACGTCTGGCGCCTGAAGCGCCCCTTTTTAGGGGAATGCTGACAGGGCCCGATGGATTTTTGGGAATGCCGGGCGTGTCTGGGCTACGGCCCTGAGCTCTGAACCCCCTTAAAAGAGGCCTTGTGCCACATTCGTCTGGATGGTGGGACAGAGGACAAATACCGTTGAATACTAAGCTGATATTAAGCTGATTAATATTCGGACCGATCTTACTTCTTTTGGCTATACGATTTTGACACTCCTCTAATCCTTGTAAGTTCTCTTGTTAATTGTTTCTAACTTATTGTTCTGTGTTTTTGTATGTATCAGTTAGCACCAGCTACTGGTGCTGAATAAATATATTAAGCACTCATTTTTCTCAGTGTATCATTCACTTCGTCAATACAACAAAAACCAACCTATCCAAATAAAACCAAAACAAAAAGAAGGTAAAATTAGATATCAAATTTCCGAAAACAGTTTTAACTCTTTATTAAACAATTAAATATCTAGATTGACAGCAGACTTCCAATCACCGAAATAAGATCGTGCATGAAAATAGCCCGTTCCTTAAGCAATCTGAGTCTTTCTCAGTAAGTCCATTGCTTACCAGTTATAAAACAACCGGTGCCGTAAGTCTGTGTGTCAGATTAAACTAAGTAATCTCTCCAATAAATAGTTTATTTTTTCCTGTCTCTTTGTTTATCTATCCGTTACGTTTACCCAACGGAAGAGGCAGAAAGCAACTCTTTGATCCGAGGCAGATCGCATCCCAGTCAGAGAATAGCTAAATTGCAAACAGTTAACACGAGGTAACTACATGAACATTTAGGTCAGATTGTCCCAACCCGACTTGTTGGTATGTAACCTATTTAAAAAAAAAACTGATTCACTACAGCGACTGATAAAGTAATAAGTATAAAATAAATATACTCAGTGAATACTTTGGCAGACAAAACTATATTTTCATGACTGTAATAACAAGAATCTCTTTCTTGTCCATTAAGACGTCCTTTTCACACACACACACACACACACACACACACACACACACACACACACACACACACAAATATACATACATACATATACATATACATATATATATGCACGTGTTTATGTGTATGTGTCTACAAGTTATTTTATATGTGATAGCTTTTATTTGCCATAGCGTATAGATCTATTTGCTTGTATCAATTGAGCGTCCTCTTCTTTTCAACTAAGACGACATTTTGATACACACACACACACACACACACACACACACACACACACACACACACACACACACACACGCACGCACAAACAAAAACAGAAACAAAAAAACAAAAAACTTATATATATATATATATATAGTGCAATTAAAAGGAAACTCAAACCTAGTTAAATTGATATTATAAATATATTTCGCCGGAGAATATTATTATACTCTCCATCTTGTCATCTTTTTACATGTTAGACTTGAGGTTGCGGAACTCCAGATGTGGAATTAAAGTTAATATGTGTACGAAAAATAAAAAATAAAGAGCACTCACATAGATAATATTCCTCATATATTCTATATAAGAATAATCTACACCCACTGTCTTCGGACGCTGACTGGATATTACGAATGTATATTTACATAAATATTAATATATATATTAATATATATAAATAGAGTAATTAGATATTATAAATCAAATTACTCTGACCAGAAAATCTGTCAAGCGCTGCGTCTGACATACGACACCACTGGACGGCTGTTTCGACCTTAGTAGGTTTCGTTAGCAGTGGATAACCCGTGATCCCCACTACTGGAGATCGAACCAGTGACCACACACAACTATATATATATATATATATATACGTGTGTGAGTATCTACATGTAGTTCTATATATGATGGTTTTTAGTTGCCATAGTGTATAGATCTATGCGCTTGTGTCAATATGCTTTTCTAGAAATATGTGTATGTGTACATTTACGTATATGTGTGTATAGATTCAAGTATATTTATGAATATTTCGATGGTAATATGCATATTTGTACCGACGTGTGTATTAACAAAAAGGAACACAAAGCCAAGTTTGTGCGTGCATTGGGTATGTATTTACCCAACTCCTTGAGTTGCGAGCAGAATGTGAGACAAGATCAATTTTCATGTGGAGTTAAAAAGGCTTCAATTCAGAGTTTTCTCTCTCCAAGACCAGTCACCTAACGTATAAATTGCGCAACTTAGGTTCGAACACTCTATGTTGTCATCGCAGTCCTGCATATTATCCACTACGCCACGTAGACTCCACCTCCCTCCTCTCTCTTTCCCCTCTCTATCTCTCTCTCTATATATATATGTCATATGTCACTTAGTGACGTAGAAATCCGGGGCTTTAGTAAGTCCAATGGGAAAATATCATTGCATTCGTGTTTTCTCATTGTATTGATTATCAACGATCATATATTCTTTAAATGTCAAATTTGAGCTAAACCCCACCCCAATAAAGCAAAAAAAGAAACAAAACCGATGTCTATTGAATTATGCTTTCGTAGACGTCACTAGTCCCCAATCTTTTCCTGGAAATTTTTTTCTAGTTCTAAAATGCCCTCTTATTATCAAAGGGGGCATATAAATGGCAGTTCCCTTGTGATCCATTTCTCCTCTAAAGATGTCGTTATCCTTGACGTCAAAGAAATAATCTAAGATGATAGTAGATATACTAACTTAACGAGAGGAGGGTAGACTTGTTTTTTAAGTGTATGTAGTTTATCTCCTCGTCAATATGTTATTTTGCTTGTAAAGAATGAAATTCATCTGATGTAGAAATAACAATAACATCTATTTTTGCACTTAACACACTTTATGATTTTTATTAATTAAAGGTGAAAAATGAGTTAATTTCTAATTCGAATAATTAAGTCTTATTAATTATCTCACGTCCTCTTCATTTTGTATGTATGTATGTATGTATGTATGTATGTTTCTTTCTGTCTTTTTTATTCGCTTGTTATCTCGGTTACTATCTATCTATCTATCTCATTCTGTTTCTATCTAACTCATTCTGGTTTTATCTATTTATGAATGTCACATTCTATCTATCTATCTATCTATCTATTTGAATAAGTCTTTGTTTGGTTGTTTGTTTGTTCCTTTCTTTTTTTTTTTTGTATGCTTGTTAATATCTATTTTTCTATTTATCAATCTATCTGTCGATTAAAATTAGACTTAATTTATTTGTTCGGTTTTTTTGGCTTGCTTGTTTGTTTTGTTTCGTTTTTGTTGATATCTATCTATCTATCTATCTATCTATCTTTGTTTTTTGTTGGTTTTTCTTTTGTTAATGTCATACAAACTATGTATTTCTTGTCAATTAATATTTATCTTCGGTGAAAATGGACACGGCTTCCCAAGTTCAATCCCGAGACAAGGCTATTTGCATTTCACGTATTGCTTTATTTTTGGAAAAGGTACAAATTAAACTATTCTTCCGTCTATTTTTCTGAGAGTTCTTTAACCGTGAAAAAGTAGCCAGTCTCGGAGAATGCAAACACTAAATTGAACCCTCCAATTAATTGACCTACTGTTTCATCTAACTCATGCAATTTGAAGTTTACTATTTCGCTGGCTATTTGAAATTTTCTAATTCTCTCGATCCCTAACTATTTGAAATCTCTCTTTCTCTCTCTGTACACACACACACACACACACACACACACACACACACACACACATATGCGCGCGCGCACACACACACATATATATATATGTGTGTGTGTGTGTGTGTTTCTCTGTGTGTGTGTTTGTGTTTGTTTGTGTGTATGTGTCTGCATGTATAAATTTGTATATATGTGTGTATATATATGACTGCGTGTACATACATGTAAGTGCATATATATATATATATATATGTGCATATGTATATATATATATATCTATAAAAAAAAGATTTTTTAAATTCGACAAGATGTAAAAAAATAAGTTTTAAAAAGTGGATAAGCCGAAACAGTGACAACGGATTCAAAAATGACATTTTGTCTTTATTTCTGATATTCTGATGAAGTCTTTTTTAAAATAAAGACGAAATATCACTTTTGAATCTGTTGTCATTGTTTCAGTTTATCCACTTTTTCACTTAGTTTTACGCTTAAATTCATATATGTTTTTTGTGTATATATATTTATATATGTACATATGTGTATATAACTTTATATATTAATGTATACATATATTTATATATAAGCATACATATAGATGTGTATAAGTATATGCATGTATTTATGTATATGTATGTGTATTTAACCGGTTTGGTTTGGTTTCTTTGTTTAATGGCATATCAACCCTTTGTAGGTTATTTAATGCCAAAGCCATTCTTCTAGAAGAACAGGTACTATTCAACCCATAGCTGGGAGGATAAGGGGGTTCATACCTTTCCCAAAGGTAATAGCGCGACTGGAGTACGAACTCACGTACTACGATTCCGCAGTCCATCGATTTAACCATTACACCACGAGGACACCCTCATATGTAACCGGGCCATTAGCCTAAAGCGTTGAGGGTTCGTAAATGGTCTGGGAGACTGGGGTTCAATCCCAGTTTGAGTCAAACCAAAGACTAAGAATATGGTTTTTGATGCTGTCTTGCTTAGCACTTAGCACTATAAGGTGAGGATCAAGGGTAAAGTGGAGCAATCTTGGGAATTGAATAGCGCCCTCCCCTACACCTCGATTTGGTAGCTATTGAAAATGGAACCTTCGGGTCACCCTCGACTAAAGTCACCAACTTTACTTACTTTGTGTATATTCATGTATATAAATAAATATATACATATGTATATATATGTTTATATATATATATATATATATATATATATATATATATGCATCTACATGTGTGTATATATATATATATATGAGCATGTATATGTATATATGTATACCTATATATATATATGTGTGTGTGTGTGTGTGTGTGTGTGTGTGTGTGTGTGTGTGCATATATATATATATATATATATCCTCAGTATGTTTTCAACAAAATCTAAAGTCTAATGACCTGCAAGCTGAAGCAGTAGGGTATGCCAACAGCATCTCTGCAAAATGGTAACACCACCTAAATGAGTTTCCTGCACATGACATTAAACAATCAGATGTTGAGGCTCAATTTCCGAGTTTTGGAGAATGTAGAATAGCCCTTTATTCCGATTAATCCCAGATCTACTCTGGACAGGAGTAGTAGTTCTTTCCTAAATCCCATTAATGGGTCAAATAGAACTGTATAACCCTTTAACTGTGTGCAAGCAAAAGGATTGAATTGTTAGTAATACATAGCAATACTTGAAACCTTTTAACTGTGTTATTATAAACTATTCTATTACCAATCATATATATTTTATATATGAATAAACAAGATTTGGCATCAAATAACTTACGAGGGTTACTTTGTCATAGTACCTGACCAACCAACGTAAAATCTAATGTTTTAGTAAAGAATGTTCAAACTTGAATACTAAATGGAAAATGAATGCCTAATATTTAATTAATATTTAATTGTCTGTCCTTAGAAAGTCCTTGCGAAAAAATACTGATATATCAAGTGGAGTACATATGGTGTAGTGGTTAACGTGCTGGACTGTGACAGCGTAGTGAGTGAGTTCGAATTCCAGTGGCATCATAACGTTTGCTCTCAGTCTAATTCCCTTAGTGAACGCATGAACCCCTTTATTCCCCTCTCCCAGCTTTGAGGTAAGTAGTACCTCTAGTGTCCTTCTACAAGGAAGGGGTTTAGCATTCAATAACCCACGAAAGTTTATATACAATTAAACAAAGAAACTATATATATATATATATGTGTGTGTGTGTGTGTGTGGAGAAATGGTAGATTTGGTAAATCCGACAAGATGTAAAAGAAAAATGGCTAAGACACAGGTAATATTTTTATTGTCAGTGTTTGAATTTATCTACTTTTCCACTGACTTTCACGCAAACACACACACACACACACACACACACACACACATATATATATATATATATATATATATATATATATATATAAGTCTGAATCTGTTTAGACTTCTTAGGTTTATATATGTATATATATATAAATGGTAGTTATCGGTCCAAAGAAAGAATAAAAATATATCTTAAAATAGGTAGAAGAGATTTGTATTTATTTGAATTTATTTCTTTTCTTTTTACATACGTGTAATAAATGTGTATGTTTTCAGCTTGTTGCTTTCTTCAGAGAACGTATGTGGCACAAGGCCTCGTTAATAGGGTATACAATGAGACTTGGACTCACTCATTCAAACTGCAAACAGATTATCTTCATTACGTTTTTTAAATAACTCCTACATCCATGAGGGTGTTGCTTTTTCAACATGTTTTAATGATTCCTTCATATCCATTAGAGTCAATCATATCGTCTTCGTGGTCTTTTCCAAATATTTCTATGCAGTGAGTTCTACGACTGAATATTCCTTATTTCAATGTCGACGTGTAAATTCTTCATAGCTTTGCAACTTGTAAAATCAGCAAAATGGCTTTGTAATCCCTAGTTCCCTGAATATGACACTAAATTGCATAAGGTGGTGAAGTATCAGTTCTGAAGTTTTGGTTGGTTGGTTAGTTGGTTGGGTTCTGTGGCATATCAACCTTTGTAGGTTATGTAATGCTAAATCAATCTTATACAAATGAACAGTTCTATTTTAAACAATTCAATTTAGCATACGTACACAGTTTAGTTGTCAAAAACATTTCTATATTGAGCTATTTCGTCAAACAGCTCCAATTCAACCTATTCAGTTTAGTATAAGTATAGATTTTGTTTACACCCAGTTAAATGTCAACACAGTTCTATATCAAACAATTCAGTTTAGCGTTGGTACAGTTTCAATGTCAAATACAATTCCATTTCAAACAATTCAATTTTGTACCAATACGTAGTTTAAATGTAAGTACACAGTTTAATTGTCAAAAACATTTCTATTTCAAACTATTCATTCTAGTAAACAGTTCTAAGTCAAATAATTCAGTTTAGGATTAGTACGTAGTTTAGTTCTATTTGACTTATAGGTAAGGCCCTATCAGGTGCTACCACCCCGAACCAGAGTGGACCTGGGAGCGATGGTAATGAAGGGGTACTCTGCATTCCCCAAATATTACTTGAATCTCACCATCAGATTGTTTAGTGTCATATGCAGGACACTCATTGGGGTGAGTGGGTCACCCCTCTGCAATCAGAAGCTTTGGGAAGTTGAGAGTACAACTCATTATTCAAAGTTTGACACTCCGAGTGATAATATCTGTTAAGATCTAAGTGCTCTGTATAAAAATTATTTGTTCAGGATAGGAATGCATGAAATCATATAACTGTGTGGAAATTATTTGTATTAGGATGTGTTATTTGAAGCTATAATTGCTAACTAAAGACTATTATTATTATTATTATTAGTTACTTAAAAAACTATATGATTGTTGCACAGTCGGCTGGAGCTGTAGAATACACCGACTGTATCTCTTCAGAGGGGTAAGACACCCACCCGACAACGAGTGTCTGTTGGATCATTGGAAAATGTGGAGTACCATTCCATTGTCATTGCTCTCAGTTTCACTCAGGTACGGAATGGTGGCAACTGATAGGGTCCTATATCTGGGTCAAATACAACTAAACTCTGCACTTACGCTAAACTGAACTGCTTGAAATAGAACTGTTCAGACATTTAAACTGCATAAACTAAATTTTTTGAAATGGAACTGTTTTTGTGTGCTAAACTGAATTGTTCGGAATAGAACTGTTAGTAAATCTATAAAAATGAGGTCAATTATCTGAATATTCTAAGTAAGGATAATTACTATCAAGCTCGATCTCAGAAATTTAGATAAATAATTAAAAATGTAGTTATGATTGTAATCAAATTTCGGTGTTAAATAACCCCTAGGAAGTTCACATGCCATTTAACAAATAAAGCAAAGTCAAATAAATCATATTCTCTCGTAGGCGGTTTGGATTGTTTCATGTGAGCAACTCCGTATTTATGGACTTCGAGCGTTAAGCTTAGAATCCTGACCCTTCATCCCAGGGATAAAATATTATGATATGTTATGTAAAAGCTTATAAATAAGGATGTATTAACGAGGTCCCCACAGCATGAAATTCACTCTACTCGGGTATGTACTTACTTAACCACCCACTCCAACAAGAGGAAGATGCGGTACTAGTTTAAACTATAAAGAGTATTTTCCTGCTCCTAGACTGGTTGCCCTATCAATGTGAAAGAACCTAGTCTGCACTACTAATTACCAATAGCTTAAGGGAGAATATTTGGATTCATACCTTTTGAAAGAGTATAATCACTTTGTTAAATGGAATCAGACTTATTCAGGTATTGAACGCTGGTCACTGTGTCCATTTTCTACGACGATAACCTTTACACTAAGAAATCGGCGAGTCCACCAAGTTATCCGTGCTTCGAGGTAACCTAGTGTATAACGGCCGTTTGTTTTCTACGGAATAAATCGCCGGTCCTCACTAGATCACTGAAGTTAAGGTTCGATTATCCTGCTCTTTGGTTTAGTTTGTTTCTATGGGATATCAACCATTGTAGGTCATCTAATGCTAAATCCATTTTTATACATATAAATAGTTCTTATTCAAACAATTTAGATTAGCAAAAGTACACAGTTTAAGTGCCAATAGCAGTTCTATTTCAAGCTATTCAGTGTTACCAAAAAAGTAAAATCGTTCCATGTATTGCTATGTGTTACCAACAATTCAGTTAAACATCAGTCATTTATTTACACTCATTTAAATGTCAAAACAGTTCTATTTCAAGCAAT
This sequence comes from Sepioteuthis lessoniana, assembly GCA_963585895.1. Lineage (NCBI taxonomy): Eukaryota > Metazoa > Mollusca > Cephalopoda > Myopsida > Loliginidae > Sepioteuthis > Sepioteuthis lessoniana. Next base: position 32,171,253 of record OY757923.1, on the reverse strand, counting down.
TCAGCTTAGCATAAGTACAAAGTTTAGTCCTATTTTACTTATAGATAGTACCCTATCAGGAGCTCTCACTCCGAGTCAGAGTGGACCAGGGGGTGATAGTAATGAAGGGGTACTCTGCATTGCCCAAAGCTCCAGTATTACTGGATCCTCACCATCAGATTGTTTAGTGCCATATGCAGGGCACTCATTGGGGAAGTCTTACTCCTCTGCAAAGATGCAGTCGTTGTATTCTTCAGCCTCAGCCTCAGCCGACTGACCCATTACTCTACTGTGTACATAGACGGGTGATCAGCTTGTAATAAATCAACTTGAAGACTGTGTGCCAGTAAATCACGCGAACAAAACTGTTCTAGGTTGTTTAAGGTCGTTTGCAGATATGTTCCAGAACAGCGATTATCTAAAGAGAATAGATAAATAAATAAATAAATAAAAAATCACTTGTTCCAGAAGAGCAGTTATATAATAAAACAATGAGGAGCCCAAAATCAAATCTCTTTATCTATTCGTTATAATTTTCAGTACCAGATTGTTTCCTCTTTTTTTTGTGGTAGAACATTTTAATCATATTTATTTTAGATAAAAAAAAAAAAAAATGTCAACCATAAATTCTGAAAACGTATTTTAGTTATAGATTGAATTATCATGACCAGAAAATCCAGCAAACAATTGCGTGTGGTGTACAGAACCACTGGGTTGCTTTTTTTTTTTTTTTTTTTACTCTATTAGGTCTCGTCAGCAGTGTATACTGTGATCTCCCCCAGTGGAGATCGAACCAGCGACCTTAGAATGCAGAGCCGAACTGTACCACTGAGCCAACGGTCTACATCGCATACAAGCGATGCCAAGTTAACTAGTCATGGCGATTGCGCGGCCAATTAACCTGAATGTGTATTTTAAGTTACATCTCTACTCGTTACAGAGGATACGGTCACTCTCAGAGCCACGTCTTCCCAAGAGGATTGGAAATACGCGTCCGCGTAATTATTAAACTCGCATCGCTTATGTACGATGTGGCTCAGTGGTAGAGTTTTGGCTTTGCATTCTGTTGTCACTGGTTCGATCTCTAGTCGGGGAGATCTTGGTATACACTACTGATGAAACTTTATAAGGTCGAAATAGCTGAGCAGTGGTTCCGTACATCACGCTCAAGTGTATGCCGGATTTTCTGGTCATGGTAATTCAATTTACAATACAATTCCTCTACTTAAAAAAGAAAATGTACATGTGTTTTAGTTGATAGAGAATTTGACGCCGTGTTAATATCAGAGGAGAGATAACTCTTTTATTTAAAAAAAAAGGATGGCTTGGATATAACTGCATCGGGTAGAGAGGCTCGACTTCTAGCGCTCTGTATACCATTGAATACTTCTTCATTACCATTTCTCCCAAATTCCTTCTGAGTGGTACTACCAGTTCAGGTTCCATCTACGGATCAAATAGATCAGCTTCACAAAAATGGAAACATATGTACGCAATCTCCAACTTCGTTGCATCAAATAACCCTTGACGATTTGAGATTCCGTTAAAATCAGTCAGTTCTTTTAAACCCATCACCTAATTAATTCGTGATCTCTTTGAGCACCGTATCCGCGTTCTAACTTCTTTTTTTAGTATATTTGATTTATTTTTATTTGAATAAAACGATGTCAACCATTCATTCTGAATAGTATTTTAGTTGGTATAAATTTTGATACTTTGTTGGTGAGATCAAGAATACGCTAATTGAATACCCTACAGAGAATTAAGACCCTCCGCAAAAAAGGAGGTCTTGAGTATAAAATTAAACTGCTTTAAATGGTTAGGCTCTAGATCTAGAGCTTTGTGAAGTATCCAGGGAGTTGTTAATTTCAATTACTCCCAGTTCCACTCTGATTTGGAGTGGTAGTACCTATTAGAATCTTATCTATTTGTCAAATTGATCAATTTGAAAATTAAAAGTATAATATAGAAATACTTGAAACCATATGAATATGTGTATTACAAATAAACAAAAATGTTGATGATATTAGTCGACGTTCCCTTTTCAATAGCTACTACACCGAGGTGTAGAGGAGAGCCCAACTCCATTCCCTGGATTGCTCGAATTTACCCTTGATCCTTACCTTATAATGCTGAGCGTTAAGCAAGGCAGCATCAAGTACCATTTTTGTGTCTCTGGTACGTCTTGACCAGGGATTGAACCCTGGTTTCCCGGACAATTGGCGAACACTCTACTCATTAGACAAATGGTACTGTTATAATGTCATTTTAATTGCAAATAGTCACTTTAAACTACAATAGTTTTCAGGATTATAATTACTTTTCCTCTATGCGAATTAGTTTTACACTAGTTTGTGCTTTAGCTAGCCTGTTTCTTCCATTTTCTTTGCACTATCTCAAAGCATTTAATAATCTTCGCTTCCATATGTTTTTCAACTACAGGGCCTTCACAAGGCTAACTTTTTCCTTCTTCTGGTATCATATCCGCCTTCGCTTTTAGTGAGTTTCGCGTAGTCAGATCTTTCTCTTCCTCTCAACTCTGGGCATTCTGCCCCATGACCAGCGTCCAGAGCGGTGTGAAGTCTAGTCTCTTTTCTGCCGGCTCCCTTCTCTCTCGGGGTTGAAAATCTTCAGTCTTTATAAAATTTTCCGGACGCCCATGCAACTCGTTGTCACTCTTTCTTCCGGCGAGCCACTCACGCAATTCCTTTGGCATTTCTGCTGTCCTTGGCTCATATTCTGACAGATGTATATCCTGTCTGGTAACTTATGTGGCCTTTCAAAGGTCAAATATCTAAAATGTTCAGTGGTGACTTTTGACTGAAGTCTACAAGATAGCAAGTCAACTCAAGTCTCCCAAACTCTTCTGAGTATACAAGCTGATTTGGCCAGTCTTTTTATAATCCATTGGGTATCGTACCAAATGCACTAACTGCAATAGCTATCACCGTCATTTTCATTATTATCCGTTTCATCAGCTCACAGGCAAGGTCAAAGTATCTGTTAATCGTTTCGCTTTCTTTCATTTTTATTCTATGGTCAACCGGAACGCCAAAAACTACTAGAGGACAGGCTGGTTTTTTTTTTGTTAACTAGATCAAGAGTTCTGGCCGAAATTAGAAGGTCCGTTTGTATAGCAATATCCCAGAAAATTTTATTCATCTCATTTTCTTTGAGGGATTCTGGCTTGGGTATATACCATTTGTCAGCATGGTCAAAGTTCACTCTTTTGCAAAATTCCCAGTGGATCACTTTTCCCACCCAGTCATGCTTATCCTTATACTCCTTTTGTGCCAGTTTGTAGCATTGGTTTATTACATTAACTATTTCATCTCTGTCACGACATCACCCACACTTGCTAATCTATTGCTTTGATATAAGTATTTTTTTTTATTTTGTGCTATTAATAGAGATTCAGTTCCCTTGTTGAAGTTGCACCTTTTTAGCCATGTCTAGGTCATAACATTACTTTACTCCTTGTGAGTTTCTCACGTCAGTTTCGACAATTCGTCTTTCAAAGGAGTCTACGTCTCCTCAGGTCTCCAGGACTCTGCTGAGTATTCTAGTCTGATCGGTATGGTCTTGATTTTTCCCATAATCTAGAACTCCTGTCTTTTCCCAAGCTATTAGAAACCATCCAAAATTCTTATAAACAGTTCCAAAATCATCAACTACAATTGGTTTCTCTCTCGGAAATATTTCTAAGCTTTTTTAGTTGTCTGACAAGATGAAGGTATTTGAATAGGTTTTCATTTTCTTTCATTTTTACTCTTTGGTCCACTGGAACAACATCATCACTCCCAGGTCCACTATGGCTTTGAGTGGTAGGACCTGATAGGGTCCTATCAATGGATCAAATAGAACTAAACTGTCTAATTACGCTAAACTGGATTGTTTGAAATGAATTATTTTTAAATCTAAGTGAGTGTAAACAAAAAACTACGTAATTAAGCTAGACTTATTTTTTTGAAATAGAACTTTTTTATATTTAACAGTGTGTAACAAAAAAAACCCCTACCTACTTAAGCTAGACTTAATTTTAAAAATAGAACTGTTTTTTTATATTCAACTGTGTGTAAACAAAAAAAAACTACGTACTTACGCAAGACTTAATTTTTGAAATAGAACTGTGTGTAAACAAAAAAAAAAACTCTACTTAAACCACCGACTGTAAGTAAACAAGACTATACTTAAGCTAAATTGAATAGTTTGAAATTAAGTGAAACCATTTAACTGAGTGCCAAATGAAAAAAAAAGTAAAACAGTTCATGCTTGTTTAAAAATGTTATGTTCAAATTCTATTTAGAAATCATATATTTGATATATGTATAAAAAGAATTTGACATTAAATGACCTACAATGGTCGATATGCCAGAAAACCAAACCAAACCAAACCAAACGAATGTTCTATTCCTTTTCTTAAATGACACTTAGTCTTGTCTTCTGGTCGGGAATCGGTGATTTGTTTGTATCTCAAAGACCCAGAGAATTTAAGAGTCTAATTTTTTTAGGACAGATTCTGGTTTGTGCATTTACCATTTGGTATTATGTTCAAAATTCAAAGTTTCATTTTCTAGGATTACTTCTGGTTTACTTGACACCAAAATTATTCCCTGAAATACTTTATGCCATATAACTGTGTACAATTAATTTCTTTGATTGGAAACTATATATCTGCAAACTAATTATCATCCTTATTTCACTCTGCGAGTTTTTCAAAGCAGCTTCAACTGTTGGTCCTTCACTAGGGTATGAGTGACAGTAAGTCTTCTAAAATCTTCAGGACTCTTCTGAGTATTCTAACCAATTTTAACTATATTGACGTCTGTATAGTATCGATTCTTCTGATTTTCAATTCATTGTATCCTTTCCAAGCGTTTGGGAACCGTTCCAAGTGCGCGGACTTCAGTTGGTATCACCGACACCCACACTTACCGCAGCCTTTTTAGATCTCTGGCAAGTTACTTGAAACCACAAATTTATGTGTAAATTATTGATATCATAAAAGAATACTTGAAACCATATAAGGAAGTAAAGTTAGCGACCGTAGTCGAGGATGACTCGAAGGCTTCCTTTTCAATAGCTACTACACCAAGGCGTAGGGGAGGGCGCTACTCCATTCCCTGGATTGCTTCACTTTACCCTCGATCTTTACCTTATAATCCTGAGAGTTAAGCAAGATGGCATCAAGTTCCATTTTTTGAGTCTTTGCTATGACTCGACCTGAGATTGAACTCCGGTCTCCCAGACCATTGGCGAACACTCTACTCATTAGGTCGATGGCCTGGTTATTTCGAATGATTGAAACTATATTTGTTCACTAATGATCATGACCAATAATTTATGCTTAGTTGAATCAGTACAAAGGAAAAAGAAATTACTCATATATCAGTATTTAAGCTCAGCTTAGGAGTCAAGGTTTTGAATACAGTTTTTCAATGGAGACCAGCCTTCAGAAAATCAAGGAAAGAACAAGTCATTATATCTCGATTGCAGATTGGCAACACAAGTCTCATATATTCTTTTATACTCAAGCAGGGACAGCCACCACAATTTTTGACATGCCAGACACCTTACGCCATCAAACATGTGCTAGTGGAATGTAGTGCTCAAGATATCACAAGAGAGCTGCATTTTAAAACAGATAATATGAGAGATATGTTTGAGAACGTCAACATGGATGATGTTCTCTCTTTTTAAGTGATACAGGATTATTCCTTGAAATATAAAACTTTTCATAATTCTGGAAAATTCAGCCTATCAATCAACTAAGTACAAATAAATTATTGTTGAATAGCAATACTTGAAACCATTAAATCTCTGCGAGTAAAACTGTAGTGAGAAATAATAACAACTACTTGGCTATGCAAACGCATCATATCAAATAAACTATTTCCTGTTAGATAGAAATACTTGAAACCATTGACTCTTGTGTAAGTAAATGACCTATGTTTGTTTTTCATGTTTTTAAGGTATGTTCTCTACAATATATGCGTTTACAAATCTTGCATATCTATTATATGTGAACTGGATTTGGTATTAAATAACCCATAGTGGTTGATATGTCATAAAACCCAACCAACCAACCAACCAACTGCTTTTCAAAGTAATTCTTTACATAATTAGAAGATATATGAAACACACTCTTCCTATTTGTCCGTGTTTAGCCTAAACTAATAACTATCTGAAAATTTAATTTTCTCTGCATGTATTATCAAGGAGAGGTTATTTTATCCAAATCCTCTCTTCAAATTTTTATATGATTCAATATCAGTGAAAGGAATTATTTATACTAGCAATATTCACCCACGGTGTGGTGAGAGGATCACTGTGAGAAATAAAGGACATACAGCAATTTTTATTAAAGTTTAGGATTATTTTTCATATTTACAAGGATATTTTGTTTTTATTGTTTATATGCAATGGGTTACTAACTTGATTTCACTTAATGTGGTGCATATAAGAAAGTTTCAGGATTGTTCAGGAATATCAAATACCCTGGAAAATCACTAAAAATGTATGAACATTTTAAGTGAGTAAAAAAAAAATGGCGATCTTCGTCGAGGAAGACCCGAAGGCTCCCTTTTTCTATAGCTACTACAACGAAGTGTACAGGGAGGGCGTTACTCCATTCCCTGGATTGCTCCACTTTAACCTTGATCCTTACCTTATAATGCTGAGTGTTAAGCAAGGCGGCATCAAGTACAATTTTTTGAGTCTTTGGTATGACTAGAGCTGGGATTGAACCCTGGTCTAACTCGGACCATACTTAGAGGGGTAGAATTAAACTAAATAAATTAGATTACAAAAATATAGTTTTCTAAAGAGTTTTTTTTTTTTAGGCTGGGCAACTTTTAAAATGAAACGAATTATCTTGCTTAGCACCTCAACACCGAGCCATGACTGAGTAGGTCTAAGTATATATATAGAGAGAGGTTCTAGCAACATATAGAGGTCAGTGCTTCTTGGAGTTTAAAAAGGTATATTTTATATATCACCATCATCAGTTTTTATTGACCCTTGACCTGCAATCTAGATATCCTCTTGAACGTCTTCTTGGCTATCTCTATTGAGAATTTAGCTGATACTTATAATTGCAAGTAAATAGACGAACATCGGCATTATATAACCTAACAAGGATTGGTATTTTTTTTTCAGTTACGAAATGCCAAATTATGTAAACTGCTAAGTCAGTCACATGAAATTTATGTAATTTTCTTCTAGCATGATACACTTACGCTGTTTACCAACCTAGCATGTCTTCTTTCAAATTTTAGACCCCAACTGCTCTCTCCTTTTTAATGATATGAAATTTAGTAGCATAACACTAAAACACCGCAAATAAACCTCAACATAGAAATCAATAGAAAACACTCCTTATTTTTTGAGTGTCAACTCAACTTTTATCTCAAGCAAAATGGGGTAGGGAAAAATAATGCTAGCGTTTCATGTATCTCGTTGTGACCGATATTTTTTAAACAATGAAATACCTGTTTTTGTCCCGTATGAAAAGAATACAAAAAATTGGTTGGTTGGTTTTAAGGCATGTCAATCAGTGTTGGGTTATTTATTGCTGAACACACACCTTTGTCCATGCAGTTTAGTTTGGTTCGTTTGTCTATCTGTCTATCATATCAGTTATTTTTGGTTATAATATGCCAAATCCTCTTTATACATATATGTTGTAAACTAACGTAAGGTTACTGAATGAGAAATAACCAAAGTGGAGGTTGGAATTGAAATGGAAATCTTTATAACATTCATCATCATCACGTCACACCATCAACACGCATATCACTAACCCTCTATTGGCAATCTCTATCCAATCTCTATCCTCCATTGCTTCAGGAATACATACTGAATCGGCACAGAGCTGTAGGTTCTTGCTGGTCAGTCTGCCTTTGCTCGTCCATGTGAAGGGATCCACAAGAGTACATCATTTATGAGCTCGTCCCTATTTCTACAGCAGTGTCCTGCATGTCTGGTTCGTCTAACTTTGATAGTTTTCGTGATGAGTGGTAGGTGGCCGTACAGCTGCTGCTTTGTGGGGTGCTACCTCCAGGAGTTGTTCAATACTGCTCGCAGCATTTTGTGTAATTGCCGTCAAGCTTTTTCTCCTTATGTTTAGTTAGCGTCATGTATTACATTCATATAGCAGAATCAACATGACCGCTGCTTAGAAGAAGCTGCGTTTTATTTTATCGGTCAGGTCTGATTTCTTTATAACCGATAGCCTGTCGTTAGCCGCCCATGTCTTTGCTAGTCGCGTGTTGATGTCTGTCTTAGTTGATGAGACACTGCTTCCTAGGTAGATTAACTTGCTTACTAGTTTCAGAGAGCTACCGTTTAGTGTGTGGATGTCGGCTGTTTGATTGAAGTACGTATATTCCGTCTTCTGTGCATTGACATGGAGGCCTATGCCTGCAGCTGCTCGATCCAGACAATGTTGCAGGGTTTCGACTTGGGCGGGTGCATTTGCCAGAAGCGATGTGTCATCAGCGTAGTCGGCGTCGGTAATAAACAATTTATAACAATAAACAAATACAATACTCGCCAATAGTGTGAAGAAGGTACCCACTGCTTATGGTGATTAGTTAGTCAGCAAAAATCATGCCCCACTAAATAGTGTCCGACGTATTTATGAGGAATTGGACATACCCATTACTGTTCACAGGTAGGGTATATAAGAATATATATATATATTTGATATATATGATTTGGTTTGCTAAGGTTTTATGCCAATCAATCCTTGTTGGTTACTTAATGCCAAATCTTCTTTATACATATACATAAGATATATATGGTTTGGTTTTGTTGGGTTTGATGGCATCTCAACTATTGTAGGTTATTTGTAAAAACATTCTTTAAAGTCAAAGACATCCTTGTTGATGATTTCTAGTAAAGATGTTATTGAAGACTTAGCCAAAATCATGGATAGGAAGAACCAACATAATTTCTTATTTCCTTTATTCTGCACCGACAAAAAATATAAATAAATAGATAGAAAAAATCTCAGACAGAATGAGGAACTTATGACGCGAAAACCAACATTTTGGTGTGAAGTGTTTATTTATTCTATACAACGTTTTGTTAACGGATTTTTATCAGATAATTGTTTCTGAAAAAAAAAAGAACTTGGGAGAAAAGACTATAAAAACCAAAAAAAAACAACACTAAATTGTCTACGAAGTCGTCATAGCAATTCAACTTATAATGATCAGCATTTTAATTCACACAAAACATTTTTTTTAATTCTATAATAAATAGTTTGAAAACCGGTTACGAGAACAATATCAAACGTTTTTAGTTTCACATATTTTAAAAATTCAGGACGATTGGCATCCCTGATTACGGTACCATGACAACTTCGTTGACACTCTAATTTTCCCACTATTTTTCTTATCTTTTACAAACCAACATCCATTGAAGCTCTTAAAGGGCGAAATGTTATATTAAATAAATACACATCCCAGTTGGTTGGGGTGGGGCTGTTGAATACGCCGACTGTAACTCTGGAGTGGAGTAAGAACATCCTGACGAGTATTCTGGATATAACTCTGAACCATTTGATGGTGAAACTTCAGTCCTACAAGTTTGGGAATTGAGGAGTATTCATTCATTGCCATCATTTAAGGTCTACTTTGACCTGGAACAGTAGAACCTGTTAGGGTCCTATCTATGAGTCAAATAGAAATAATCATTCATTTTATTTTCTTGCATTCATTTAACTGTGTGCAAACAAAATACTGATGTTTATTTTATCTATTATTCAGCCATTAGACCCAGATCAACTCTAACCCATGCAGCATAGTCGACTGAGACTTGTAGAATATATCATCTGCATCTCTGCAGAGTGGTTCGATTTCCCCAACGAGTGTCCTGGATATGGCACGAAACAATCTGATTGTCAGGCTCCAGTTATGGTGGCACTATGGGGAATAGCAATAATTTGAACCACTTAACTGAGCGCAAACGAATGAATAATGATTTAACAGAATAACAAGTTCTAAGTAGCAAAACTTGAAATCATTTAACTGTGTGCAAATAGAACTATCAATGTTAGATTGCAATACTTGAAACCATTTAATTTTGCAAAAACAAAGACCTAAAACTCGTTTGAAACCTGTTACTAACGAATTAATAGTTTATAAATCATATCTATTTAACATATATGTATAAACATGATCTGGCATTGAACACCCTACAAAGGTTGATTTGCCGTAAAACACAACGAACCAATGAATTAATTGAATAATTACTACATCAAATTTTGGCTTTCACGTCATGGTTTCTTTAATAGTTTTGAGTATTTAATTGAGTCAGCCACATGGCTGTAAATGAGAGAGCACACTGTACAGATATTGACCTGAACAAAGAGAGGGAAACTAGACAACTTATTCTCCTGAATATACGACGATTGGGCACAACTAACTAGTATTTGAGTCTCTCACCCATATGTATTAGGTAAGTTGATCGGTTGTGTTTATGGCATGTCACATCTTGCTGGGCTTTTGTAAGCTGAAGTCCGTTTAACATTTAGGGTCTCTATTTATAAACGATAGAAAGAAACGCATATAATTTACCCAACCCCTCCGTCATGGTAAGCGCCCTCCCCTACACATTGGTGTAGTAGCTATCGAAAAGGGAGCCTTCGGGTTACCCTCGACTATGGTCGCCAACTTTACTTACTTACAACTGTTTCAGATTTAGATTTTTCTGATACAGTGTATTTTAATCTCTGCTAACTCGGCGAATAAAAAAATTCTGTTTACTCTCTGTAAAATGGTAATTTTTTGATGACTGTTTTTATTCTCATCTTCAAACCAAACCAAACCGAACTAAACATTTTTGGAGTTTCGCATTTCACTTCTGGATCTGATATTTCATGCGCAGATCAAGTTTAATAATTATGGTCTCAAATTCTATACGGTACAAATATAACATGTCTTCCTATTGATTTTATTCAGGTAAACACATCATTATATCGAAAAAATCTATCTGGACCAGGAAGAGATCATCATTTATTTCTTTTCTTACACCAGAATTTGAAAATTGAATATTTCAAAGGGTTTCCATTTATGATAATTTCGTCGTGCAGAACAAAATTGGTTTTCAGGAACAATAGAATTTATGTTGTCATCCATCGGTAAATAAAGTTTTCTCGCTTGGATTGGTGGTAATAGAAATACAAAATTCATGTATATATATATATATATGTATATATGCACTTACATATTCATACACAAATATATGTATATAATAAAACAAATTCATTTTTTTTTGTTTCTTCATTTCTAAATAATTTTTGAAATGAGACACCATCACACTAAGAATGGTTAGAAAAACCCCGAATCATTAGCATTGATATATTTTTCATATATATACATATCCTCTAAAGATACTGTTCTTTCACACAAACATACACACAAACACATACATTTTCAATTACTTAGGGAGAATGATTGGTGGTCAATTTAACTTTGAGGCATAGCAACTGCCATGGATTATTTGTGAGAAACACGTGTTGAAGAAAAAATAACTCAAAAACAATTCCTCTTGAGGACATTTTTTAGGTATATATATATATATATATATATATATATATATATAAGAGGTTCATGGTTCTTACTAGCTCACTTGGTGACTTAATGGAGGACCAAATGTTGCAGTATTGTTTAATTTGCTCAATATCAGTGAAAGAGCATTCATATATAGAAACACACACACACACACACACACACACACACACGCGTGCGCGCGCATATATATATATATATATATATATTTATCAAATGTTACTGTCTGTGATCCTGGGTTTCATGCAATCAGCAACCAAGGACAGCGACGGTCTTAAAAATGTCCTCCTTCCTGACTAACTCTTCTCTTCTCATACTCTTTTCTTGTGTCTCAGTCCTTTCCATCAACGGACATCGGAAATATGTGCATTTATACAAAGATGCATGCCTGTACATACACAAAAATACTAACATTCAATAACACAAAAATTTCGGCACACACACAAATACACACACTTTTCAAACAAAAAAAAAAATTCATCGTTTTTTTAAAGACCTTCACTCTGTCCGACTATTGCTGATTGTATGAAACCTAGGATCGCAGACAGTACTATGTAATATATATATATATATATATATATATATATATATATATATATATATGTGTGTGTGTGTGTGTGTGTGTGTGTTTATATGTATATATGTTATATAATTTAGGTAATGATTTTTTTATATTAATAATTTTTCGTTTATTATATTTTATTATTTAGTTTGGTAAGGCTTTGAACTACTTGGGTCTCTTTGTCCAGGTGCATTGGCGGATGGTGTAGACTAACGGCCACGTAGAAAGGATGTGACAATCATCATCTGTCATAATAAACCCCAAGACAGAAAATGGGGCTGGAGTGTGTATAACGTCACCTCCAGAAAAGATGGTCCTGAGAATTTGAAGATTTTGAAAATCAGAGTAGAGGTCGAACGTTGAAGGTAGCGGTTAATTTTTTCGGATCTCGACCGGCAGAGATCTTCAATACCACAAGATGCGCCATCCGTTGTGGGTGGGGTCAGTATAGTATGGTTAGCGAATGTTTTTATGATTTGTGTTTCTGTCCTGGACTCGTCGAGGACTCAAGCCAGAAATTTAAAAAACCGTTCGTTTCCCAAACGCTTGTATTTGTATATGTGTTTTACTATTATTATTATGGATGGATATTCACACTTTATGAGTAAATAAAATATATTTATATCTATATTTTCCTGTATATACTTTTATAGACATTTATCTTGATTAATCAATATATATATATATATATATATGTGTGTGTGTGTGTGTGTGTGTATGTGTGTGTTTGATTGAATAAGGGAGACACTTTACTTTTGGATATCTTATATTTGATCCATTCACATCTTCGTATGAGTCGTTTGATATCCAGAGGGGATGAATTCATCGAGATTTCATATCATTTTCTTGTACGTTCGTGATCAAACATGACATCTTTTTGGAGTCAGTCCATTCAGTTGTTAAACGACTTGAACGAAGACTTGAATGGATCAACTATAACATCGGCGGAAGTCAATTATCTGTTTACATATTTTTTCCTTGTTGGTCCAAAGAGATATAGAAATATCTTAAAAGGAATAGGTTCACGAAGAGATTTGTATTTTTAAAGATTTGTTTATTTATTTATGTCGCTCTTCCATACGTGTATGTTTCCAGCTTGTTGCTTTCCTCAGAGAAAAAAACCCATGTGAATGGTGTACTCAACGAGGCTTGAAGTCATTCTTGTTTGAATGGTATTTAGTTTTGTGTAGGTTCCTATAGAGGTACTATTTACCAACCCCTCCGCTCGGGCAGGATATGACACAAGGTCAATTTCTAAGCGGAGTTTAACAGGTTTGAATTCAGAGTTTTCCTTCTCCTAGACTAGTTGCCTCACCAAGGCTGAAGAACCAAGTCCGTCCTACTATTTACCCATAGAATAAGGGGGTTCATACCTTTCCCAAGGGTATTTGCCCGAAAGTGAACGTAATAGCGCGACTGGAGTACGAACTCGCGTACTACAATTCCACAGTGCATCGCCTTAACCATTACACCACGAGGACACCATATAGAGGTGACTCTTCCTTTCCTCAGAGTGTGTCTATTTTAGTCTGTCTTACCCCTAATTGGTTAAAGAGTATCTGTTGTTTTACCCTGGGTAGTTTTGTGTGTGTTGAAGTGTTTCCAGATTCTGCCTACAATTATTTTTCTTTGTGTGCGTGCGTGTGTGTGTGTGTGTGTGTGTGTGTGTGTGGTTTTGGCTTGTTTTTTGTAGTAGTGGGGTTTGAAATTTACTAGTAGTTACATTTTGCAAATAATTTTTTACAAATAATTTTTGTATGTGCGTGCACACACACACACACATTTATATATATATATATATATATCCATTTTTGTGTGTGTATAGTTTATGTTTCATTCAAAGTGAGCTTAAATTTATATACGAAGTGTTTTTTTTCCTTTTGTTTGGAGTAATGTGTAATCGTCAGTTATGGGCATAACTTGACCACATTCGCATAGGTGTCTCGATAGATTTAATTTTCTATTTTCGTGTATTTTAATATGGGTCTGTATATATATATATATATATATATATATATATATATATATATGTGTGTGTGTGTGTGTGTCAGAGAGAGAGAGAGAGAGAGAAAGAGAAAAATAATTTTTTTCCACAATTGACCTACTCCTCTCCCTCTAAACACCCCCTCTCTCTCTCTCTCTCTTTCCTTCTTTCTCAATCTTTCCGTTCCTCTCCCTCTCCCTGTCTCTCTCTTACTCTGTCTCCCAAGCCAGGACTCTCTATGCCTGTCACTTTCTTTCTCACACTGAGTTGAATCCGACAGAATGTACGTAGAAAAGGTAAAACGGAAGAAAGACACATGTTTGAAGGTTTGTTTATTTTTCAACGGGTTTCGACTTCAAACTTTTTTTCTGAATGCCAAAATATTTTATCAAAATTATTCTAGTATGAGAAATAATTATGTCAGATAAATATTGGTTCCATTGAATCAAAATTTATCTATCAAAATTATTATCATTTTACCTTTTTACACACACACACACACACACTCATATATATATATAATTATAATAAATGAATATATATATATATATATATATATATATATATATATATATATATTTAATCCATGGAAAATATTCTGCGACTTTAGGTTTCCTGAAGTTTATAAAACAGCACTCATCAGGCAGTTAAGAAGATGGAATGAATTGAAAATCGAACATACGACAAAATACAGACAAAAACCGTTTTATGAGGTTGTGTGTGAGTGCATGTGGGTATAAGCGTATGTGTGTATGTGTTATAGTTACGTGTGGATGTGTTTCTGGCCAGGAACGTTGGGTTTATCGGAAATGGATTCAAGTGTATATTAATTCGTTACATTATTTCTTTTGGTGACTATAGTTATGGAACAAAACGTTCCATAGCTGCATTGATAAATCAGTGATGGTATATATATATATATATATATATATATATATCTTCGAATACCAACAGAAGTTATCACCGGATCATCAGAATGAAGTCTGACTTGAGAGGGTTGCGTCAATTGAATTTCATTGATTAAATGTTTACCCCAAACTATTAAAAAATCAGCATAAAAACCGAAAAAGACATATTTTACCAACCAAGTAACCAAAAGTTTTACGATTACAAATATTAAGAATTTCCAACCTTTGGTTAAATAATTTTTTAGGATTATTGTAGGAAGCTATCGCTTGTTTCTCCTCTATGCATATTTGTCAATACTTATCCCCGAACTTATATTTATATTTCTTTACTATCTTCTATTTTAATATAGGGTATGTTCCAGAATTCTTTTTAATTTCCCGTGTCCCCATTAAAGAAAAACATATAAGACCCATATTATATCAATGTATGTTCTAACCATCCAAGACAGATTTGTAAACATATCCCTGAAGGCATTATGTTTATGTTTAGATTATCTAAAACTTCTTCTAATATCAATATCCTTACTCAAAGTAAACATGATTTTAAGATGGCTCTAAAAAATTGTGGTTTCCCGGCCAAACTTATTCATAAACCCATGGATGAAGCTGTGGAAAAAATCTTATGGTTCACACCACGATACAATATGGCCGAAGCTTATAAATTACAGAAAAAATTCTTTAGATTATTTAAGAAAACTTTCCACCGTTGAGCGACCTATACAAAATATTTAATAAGAACAAAATTAGATTGATTTATGATTTATAGTTTTATATGGAAATCAAACCTGACCGATAAAATGAAACGCAGTTTCTTCCAGGCTGCGGTCGTGTCGATACTGCTCTATGGATGCACTACTTGGACGCTGACTAAACGGTTGGAGAAGAAGCTCGACGGCAATTATACAAGAATGTTGCGAGCAACACCCCACACGGCGTCAACTGTACGGCCACCTACCACCTATCACGAAAACTATACAAGCTAGACGAACCAGACATGCCGGACACTGCTGGAGAAGCAAAGACGAGATCATAAGTGATGTGCTCCTGTGGACCCCCGCATATGGCCAATCAAAAGCAGGACGACCAGCTCGAACATTCATACAGCAGCTATGTGATGATACGGGATGTAACCCCGAAGATCTGCCGAAGGCGATGAATGATAGGGAGACGTGGAGAGAGAGGGTCAGGGATACCTGTGCTAGCCGCACGTCATGATGATGATGATGATGATAGTTTTATGCTTAATAAAGCCAATTTAAATTATTATAGTGACGCTAAAAACTAACGTAGTAAACATAGTGAGCCCCCTAAATTCAACTGCATAGATAAAGCCACGTTCTCCACACAAGGGGTAATGTTAATATGAATGTATAGTGTACAAGGTGGAGATATATAATGCTAGGCTTAATCATAATAATGTTGGTTATTAGGATAGATTATATATGTAGGTTATACGCTAGGTCCTTTTAAAAAAGTATATTACAATTTGGGGGTGTCCTCGTGGTGTAATGGTTAAAGCGGTGGACTGCGGAATCGTAGTACGCGAGTTCGTACTCCAGTCGCGCTATTACATTCACTTTCGGGCAAATACCCTTGGGAAAGGTATGAACCCCCTTATCCTCCCAGCTATTGGTTAAATAGCACCACTACTGTTCTTCTAGGAGAATGGCTTTGGTATTAAATAACCTAAAGAGTTGATATGCCATTAAACAAAGAAACCAAACTAATCATAGAATTAGTTTCGTATAAGCAATGAACTAGTTTATATAAGTGTGGGAAATTAAAAAGAATTCCGGGAGAGACCCGATATTTAAATGGGAGATAGTAAAGAAATGTAAGGCAGGCTATAACCAATATGAATGTTTTTAGCCTTCTGTTTTTTTATTGAAATTTTCCCTAGGTATCAATCTGTATAATATTTCTAAAATACAAATTGTACCGTATATATATATATATATAGGTTGATTGGTAGGTTTTATGGTATATCAACCACTATGGGTTATTTGATCCAAAATCTAGTTTACACATATATACATATTAAGTATATATGATTTGTAAACACATTTTATATATAGCACACTTAACAAGCCACAGCTCATTTTCTCACACGTGAGTCTGTGGTTTTAAGAGTTTCAATCAAACATGAGTTCAATATAAAATATATTTTTGTATAACCAAGTGGTCGTAATGATTTTTACCTACTATTGCAATTTAACAGTATATATATATATAGTCACTCACAGACAGACAGTTTTGTTGTATCACAACTCTTCAGTGTGGCTAGACACACGAGATTCTATAAGCTGTGATCGAAACCCGGTTGATTTTTACGCCAGTCGGATATTCGACCGCACAGCTACGAGGAAACTCAGCGTAATGAAAAGATTTTAATGCATATGTATCACTTTGGTTTTGTTTACATGTACAGCGAGAGACCCGAAAGAGTGCACAGCTTCTTTCATGGGGGTTCTCAGAAACCCAAAGCCAAACGCATACTGGGTGGAAAGATAAAATTGTCGTCATAAAGAAAACAATACTACAGCTTTATTTTAAAAATTTTGTTGAAAAAATCAATTCAAGTAACTTGATTATGCAGTAAAGCTGACATCTATTCAATGTAGCCGCTTTCATCCTTAATCACCGCCTCGATACGGATCCGGAACTGGGAACATACCTTTTCTCTCAAGCGCCGGCGGGAGCTTGGCGAATACTCGGCAGATGGCGGCGATCAGGCTGGCTTTTGTGTTGTGGGAGGTCATGTTGGTGATTTTCTCGACGTATAACCAAACGAAGTAGTCCAGCGGGTTCAGGTCGGGCGAGGAGGGGGGTGCCAGTGAGAGAAGGGTACAATGTCGTAGCACTCCGTCTGAAGCAGAGCCTGGGTTTCTTTGGACTTGTGGGCCGGCGCCGAGTCCTGCTGTTACACCCAGGTTCTGCCACCGGCCACCTGATTGCACCAGGGGATCGCCACACTCTTCAGCACATCCAGGTACACTTCGGTGTTGACTTTCAAGGCGACTTCGAAGATGTGAGGTGGCATAATGTGGCCCTCACTTGAAACCACACCAAAGACTATAACCGTAGCCGGAAACTTTGTTTTCATCACCTCAGGCACGTCCCTGTTATTCGTGGCAATTCAGATTTACATTTTGAGGGTGCTGGCAATGGTTCTGTTGTCATAAGTTGAATCGGTAGAGAGCATGAGTTGTACAGCGGCGCATCTCCGATCTCGCTCGTTGAACATTGTGTCACTTTCAGACATAATAGAAGGTTCCTATCGCTCTTGGGATTTGTATACAACTGGCCAACTAGTAGATGGTCTGCAACGTTAAACGGAAATGGAATCATGTCGTCTTTTCTTGGGCGAGAATTTTATCGTTCCACCCTCTACATATACGAGGATCATTAAATAAGTTTCCAGATTTTTTTTCGTATGGGCACTTTTATTGATAGTACACACATGAAACTTTTGTCCCCTTCCAAGTAATCTCCTCTGGCTGCAATACACTTGTTGTACCGTTCCAACAACCTCTGGAAAGTCTCAAGGAAGTCCTCTTGTGTGAGCGTGTCAATGATTTTCAACCTCTTTCATCTTCTCAATTGTCTCATAACAACAGCCACTGAGCTTAAGGAATAACCAAAAGTTACAGGGAGTAAGGTCTGGACTATAGGGAGGGTGAGGAACTTTCTTGATGCCCATCTTGGTCAAATAGTCTGTGACAAGGATGGAGTTGTGGACTGGTGCTTTGTCCTCGTGGAAATGCCACTGACCCGATTTGAAGAGTGCTGGCCTCTTCCGACGGAATCTCTTCCTGAACTCCTTTAAAACCTCAACATAGTAACCCTAACCCTAACTCTTTTGCCAATCAACTCTGGTGTATTGACTTCTTTACTCCTCCCACATCCCTCATCACCCCTCACAGAATCCCTGCCCTCCTTGAATCTCTTATGCCCCTCAAAAGCTGATGCTCGATTCATGCAAGATAGTCGAAAAGAAGTCTGAAGCGTTCCATGCGTTTCTGTGGCATTTTTTCAAGTTTAAAACAGAATATTAATGCATATTGTTCTTCTAAAGTGTCCTCATGTCCAGATTGCATTTTTGAAATTCACCAGCTGTGACAATCAGGTTTTAGTAGGGTGTATTCCAATTCCTGCTGTAGCTGTTCATTTGAAATTTGTCAGTCATCTCATAAGATGTGTTGCAATAACATACTGAATTTTCAAGAGTCTACAACAATTCAAAATGCCTGTACAAAAATGTCTGGAAACTTATTGAATGAACCACACACACACACACACACACACGCATATATATATATATATATATATATATATATATATATATATATATATATATAAGTTGTATACTTCTCATGGACCCAACCAATAACATAATCCAAGATAATGAAAGAACTTCAATGAACAAACAAAACAACTTCTTTATAAAAATATATCTCTCTCATTTTATTCTCGAAAGGAGCACACAGTTTGTTGTAAGTTTGAGAGATAGATGGAGAGACATATACTCGGAGAGGGGACTTCTTCTTACCCCATATCTTCTTCCCGGAGCAAGGGGGTGCCAACGCCTCTGATCGGTTGCGTTTCCCTGGCTCGACTCTCGATTCTGACTGAACTGTCTAAATCTGACCACGTTGTTCTCATATTACATGGTCTCCTTTCGGTTACACACCTGCTCGATCGGAATACCCCGACGTACTACCATCCACATGTTTACTAATCACAACGTGACAGCTTGTCATCGCACACAGGGTCACCAGGAACGAACCCAAAATCCAGGTCGACAGTCATTATATAACATATATATATATATATATATATATATATATATATATATATATACATATAAACCAAAAATACCACATATAAACTCATTTGTAAACATATTCATTTAAAGATATGAATATGTATATATACATATATTTTATATACATATAAGTATATACGTTTTTTTTTTATAATTTCATATCTATATATTGTTTATAGATACATATTTATGCATATTGGTTGCAGAACAAAATGGAAAATTGGAGGTGCAACCGAAAGCATATGAGGAAACCATGCAAACGTTGAAGAAAGCTATTATTCCACTTATAGACTCTCAAGATATCATTTTAGATGATAACCCAATCCACTTATACCTCATTGACCCATACGTCTCACAGAACACACAGGCCACTTACTTTTCACACTGCACTTATATATATATATATATATATATATATATATATATATATATATATATATATATATAACTATCCAAGTTAGACGAACCAGACATGCCGAACACTGCTGGAGAAGCAGGGACGAGCTCATAAGTGATGTACTCCAATGGACCCCCACATATGACCGAGCAAAAGCAGGACGACCAGCTCGAACATACATACAGCAGCTCTGTGAGGATAGGGGATGTAGCCCTGAAGACTTGCCGGTGGCGATGAATGATAGGGAGAAGTGGCGAGAAAGGGTCAGGGATATGATGATATATATATATATATATATATATATATATATATATATATAGACGTATGTACGTTTTCATCTACTTTTGATCTTATTTCATTGTCAAGAGAAAAGTTTTGCTGAAGAAAAGTTGATCTTTTTAAGCTTTTAAAAACTTTTCAAATGAATTGATATACTATAAGAGAAACGACCAAAAATTTACTAGTAACGTAGAATATTCCTCTGTTAAATGAAAACTATACTCTATCATCCAAGTGTCTTCAATTAATCTTTATATATTTGGAGTGAAAAGACAAGAAAGTTTTTAGTTTACGAGGAGAGTATTTCAAGTTTGTCTTGATTCTCTTTATGTTACCCCCAGACTGACAAAGCCAATTCAAAGTTAAGGTTATAAAGTTTCATGTTAAATCCATGCGATGCTGTGTTTGTGTGTATTTTATCCTCTAATCTTCGTTCGTATCTATCATTGTTGTTATGTGAGTATTTAAATAAATTCTTTCTATGTCGGTGAATTTTGCATCCCTGTTAAAATAGTGACCATCTGAGCGGAAATGTTGTTCTAAAAGTATTAGTTTTTTGTACTTGATAGATTTGGTATTGTATCTGTGGTTATTTAGTCTAAAGTAAAATGTACAATAGAATTTTTTAACCTATCATTTTTCGCACTGTGTGCAGCCCAATAAATAAATTACATTTTTGCTTTCGTAAACTAATTCGTGCTTAAGTAAAAAAAAAAAATTAAATGGATTTTTCTGTGAGCTTCCTGTAGATTACTTTCTTATCATTTCTCTGATGCTTTTTGCTCTACGAGTTTTCAGAATGCCTAGGTCTTAAAAAATAGCTTTTAAGTTACGGTTTGCTTTCATATGCCCCAACGAATCTCGATTATTTCAGCTAGTGATTAGGGAGAGTTGTTAAATTTTGTTGCGAAGGGGTTGCGATACAGCTTTTATTCTTATTATATTTTTACATTATTCTGCCCAAGGTAAAAAATGGCGTTCATTATCTGGTTTTCAATTAACGTTTGGGAATATCGCTATGCTAAAATTTGCTTTATACTTCATTTAATTTCTTAAATTTTGGTATGTTATTTCCCCAGCAGATTATACACACACACGAACACACACGAACACTCACACTCACACACACAAACACACACACACATTTATATATATGTGTGTGTGTGTGTACACTGACTGCTGAATTATTAAGAATTTGATAATTTTCCATTTTTTACAGAGACTATCAGTTGGAATTCAACAAAGATTTTACAAAATGATGAAATATGCGTGCGCTGTGTAAAAAGTGTAAGGTTCTGTCAAAATAAACTGAAACGATGGTCATTTAGCAAATTATCTTGAATTATAGCTGTTCCAAATAAGGTTTTAATTGATTCATATACAGATTGATATGGTTTGTTTGTTTGTTTGTTGGTTGGTTGGTTTTGTTGTACGGCGTATCAACCCTTTTCAGGTCATTTAACACCAGATTAAATTTCAAACAATTCAGTTTGTCATAAACATTGACCTTGTTTACAAATGGTTGAATGTCAAAACAGTTCAGTTGAATGTCAAAACTTCTATTTTGAACAATTCAGTTTAGCATAAATACGCAGTTTCAATGTCAAAAAGAGTTCTATTTCTAATAATTCAGTTTAGTTCTATTTGACCCATAGATAGGACCCTATCAGATACGACCAATCCAGGCCAGATTGGACAAGGGAACGACGGCAATGAAGGAGTATTTCACATTCCCCAAAGCTCCTGCATTCCTGGAACCTCACCATCAGATTGTTCAGTGTTATATACAGGACACTTATTGGGGTGTGGTCTTACTCCTCTGCAGAGAAGCAGTAGCTGTATTCGACAGCCCCAGCCGACTTGGCAACGTTTGATGTGGCTACATTCAGTAACCAACATGAAATAAATAGAAATCAGCAAATAAACGCAGTTGAAAATGATTGGCAGGCGGTCGATAAGGGATATGAGATCCTTTTATGGAAATGAGTTGGATAAGGCGCTGGTCCATGGAACAAGTCGATTTCTGGATCTCCTCTGATGTAATTCTACGTGATGAATTCACTATTACCTGCCACAAGTTCTTATTTCTAAACTGCCGACCATACTTGCAAACTCGTCACTTCAGAATACGTCTCAAGATTTCCATTGTGTTTAAGTCTTGAGAATATGTTCCTCAGTTCATCAGCTGTGGTCTACAGAAGCTTCATTGTTGCAGATACTCCATAGTTTCATGTGCTGGATTCTATGGAGCATTATCTCTCATAGATATTACAATTCTCCCAAAGATCTACATCAGTTTTTTAAACTGAGGTTCAAGTTTCTCTTTAAGGAAGGCTATGTTAATCTCAACTGTCATTTGAATACCGTCAGCCACTTTCCATGGACCAACCATGAGACCTCCAAAAATACCAGCCGAAACCATGATACATTCTTATTCTTGTTGCCGCCCCTAAAGGTGATGACAATCTCATCTATTTACTACCCATTCTTTGCTCCAACCATCAAGTTGCCCAGTCGGCTGGGGCTGTAGAATACACCAACTACTTCTCTGCAGAGGGTTAAGCCCCCCCCCACCAACGAGTGTCCCTGATCCGACACTAAACAATCTGCTGGTGAGGTTCCAGCAATGCTGGAGATTTGGGGAATGCGGAGTACCCCTTCATTGCCATCGCTTCCAGGTCCACTCTGGCCTGGAGTGGTAGCACCTGATAAGGGTCCGATCTATGGGTTAAATAGAACTAAACCGTTCTTCCTTCACTATACTGATTTTTGCATTTAAACTGCGTATTTACGCTAAACTGATTTGTTTAAAATAAAACTGTTTTGACATTAGAATGCGAACTAGTGCCGAACTGAATTGCTCGAAATGGAACTGTTTTGACGTTTAAACTGTGTACTTATGCTGAACTGAATTATCTGAAATAAAACTGTTTGACATTGAACTCTGTGTATTGCCCAGTCGGCTGATTGCACCTCTGCAGAGGGGTAAGACCCCCCCCCGCGACGAGTGTCCTGGACATGACACTAAACAATCTGAGGGTGAGGTTCTAGCAGTGCTGGAGCTTTGGGGAATGCGGAGTACCCCTTCATTGCCATCGCTCCCAGGCCCACTCTGGCCCGGAGTGGTAGCACTTGATAGGGCCCTATCTATGGGTTAAATAGAACTAATGGCATACTTATGCTAAACTGAATTGCATGATTAAACTGAATAGCTTGAAATATAAATGTTTTTGACAATTAAACCATACTTACATTTAAACTGCATGTTCATGCTTAACTGAATTATTTGAAATAGAACTGTTTTTTGACATTAAAACTGTATTTACAATTAACTGAATTGTTACATATAACTGCTTGAATAATTTGAAATAGAAATATTTTTGACAATTAAACTGTGTACTTATACTGGACTGAATTGTTTGAAATAGAACTGATTATTTCCATAAAAATGGATTTGGCGTTAAATAACCGCAAAGGTTGATATGCCATAAAACCCCACAAACCAAACCAAACCAAACCAACCGTCAGGGCCGTCAAGGATAGCATGGAATTCTAAGGGTTGTCAATGGAAGATTTGTCAGAGGTCTTACTGATATCCCGACCTTTTTCAGAAGACAGCATCAAGTAGTTCTGTAAAAAAACTGTTTCTTCAATACATCTATTAAATTCTCCACTGGTCCAGCCTGGCGTAGGTGAGTCACAGCTTCTCGCTAAATTTGTGACAGAGAACGTTGTAAAATAACTCTTGAGTGACTTGTATCGACTCCCTTACTTCGGAGCTGCAACATATTTTTCTCAGTTTTGAATATTTCTAATGTTTACTAACTTTTGCTAAGTTCAGATGTTACAAAAGACTTTTCAAAGTGATCAAGTCACATTTGTGACCCATAATTGCATGATAATGAAGTTACTTGTTAATAATCTGGAACTCTAAAATATCGTGTTACTCATGATATCGTTACTGTTTGTTTACACTACTGTAGAACCTTACAGTTTTTACATAACTGTTGTCATCATTCTGAGAAAATTTCGTCAAATTCCAATTTGTAATTTTTGGACAAAATGAAAAAAATTGTTAACTGGTTAATAATTCATTACACAGAATATATATGCGTATACGCTCCCCCATTAGGGTTGAGCAATCTGGTGAAGGATTTTACGGCGGCCACTTGCATAATGCAAAGCACTTCGAACGAATTAAACTCTCTGGTATCCGGTAAGGTATAAATGTAAACAAACGAAAGCTACTACTTAATGCCTTATAATTCCTGAGTTGACGTTGTTCACTCGTTGGCTGAGTAGTATGATACTAAGTCAATCGTAAAGTCGGGCGAGTTTCTTTCCCAGCTTCAAGCGTCCTACGTTTCTAGCCACACTGAAGAGTTATGATACAACGAAACAGTGTCTGTGGATGACAATATATATATATATATATATATATAGTCATCCACAGACAGACTGTTTCGTTCTATCAGAACTCTTCAGTGTGGCTAGACACGCAGAACGCTCGAAGCCGGGATCGAAACCCGTCCAACTTTACGTTAGACTGTGTTTCAGACCACTCGTCCACCATGTAATGATACTCTATTGTTCATTACTTTTGTGTACATCTAATACAGATGTCGTTTCAGTTTGTGCATTTGATTATATAGACGACATTTTTTATTTGCCATTTAGAGTTTTGTTTATAATGAACATTATTTTTGGCTTTTCCAAATATTAGGATTTTTCATCTATGATTATATTACATACTCCCACATTTTTGATTTTTGCATTTTGAGACCCCACGCGCTGTGTCTCCGAATATAGATAAGGTTAGAGTGTGTTTTTTGTTTTCTTTTATTGTAAGTAAAGTTAAGTAAAGTCGGCGACCGTAGTCGAAGGTGACCTGAAAGTCTCCCTTTTCAATAGGTACTCCTTTCCTTGGATTGCTTCACTTCACCCTTGATACCTACCTTACACTGCTGAGTGTTAAGCAAGAAGGTATCAAGTAACATTTTCAAAGTTTTTGGTATGATGCGACCTGGGATTGAACCCAGGTCTCCTAGACCATTGGCGAACACACTCCCCACTAGGCCAATGAGCTTGTTTATTGTAGTCTGCTTTTAATGATTTTTGTCATATTTAATATACTTTTAATTCTGCCATTATTTTAAAGTTGATCCAGATTATTTGATATTTATTGAATCAAAGTTAAACGAACCAGACATGCAGGACACTGCTGGAGAAAGAGGGACGAGGTCATAAGTGGTTTACTCCTATGGACCCTTTCACATGGCCGAGCAAAAGCAGGGCAACCTGCTTGAACCTATATACAGCAACTCTGTGAGGATACGAGATGTAGCCCAGAGGACTTACCGGAAGCGATGAACGATAGGGAAGGATGGCGAGAGAAGGTCTGGGATATCTGTGCTGATTGCACGACAAGATGATGATGGTGTGGGTTTTTGGAAAATATATGTGATAATAATTTTCCCCCTTTTTATGAGGATGTCTAAAAGTCCTAATTTTTTAAAATAAGAATGTGTTTTATGATGAATTCTCTTTTAGGATGGAGATTTTTTTAATTAAACTTAGTAGATAACTAATTAATTTCGCCCCATGAGCATTTGGCATATCAAACGTTTTGGGTTACTTAAGGCAAAAGCCATCTTTATAGAAGAATAGCAGTGGTTCTATTTAACCCATTGCTGAGGGGCGCGGATAAAGGGTTTGTACCTTTCCCAAGGATATTTGTCCTAAACTGAACGTTGTGGTACAATTTGAGTTCGAGCACGCTTACTTTGATTTCCAAGACCAACGCCTTCGCCTTTAATTCAAGAAAAGTCATCCCATACACATATACACCAATATATATATTTATATATAGTCCTCCATAGACAGACTGTTTCATTGTATCACAGCTCTTCAGTGTGGCTAGAGGGGCGAGACGCTCTAAGCCAGGATCGAAACCCGCTTAACTTTAGGTCAGTTGGATGGCATAGCTCTAAATCAAGCCAGTGACTCAACGTTAGCTCGGGAATTTAACGTATACGTATTAACTTTTCGTTTATTTACATTATATGCAATCAGATACCGAAGTGCTCAATTTGTTAGAAGACCTTTGCGTTACGTGAGTGTCAACCGTTTACTCCTTCTCCAAAGTGCTCACCCCCACCATGGGGGAGCGTACGTTTTATCTGTATGATCATTAGGGAAATTTTGAGTTAGATTTATTGACAAAGGAGGAAATTTTGTTGACAAGGCACATGTTTCTTGTGTAAGAGCTGTTTTCTCACAGGATTATTGAGGAGCCTTCACGCACTTACATGCAAACACATTGGCACTTCCATATATATATACATATATATATGTGTGTGTGTGTGTATGTATGTGTGTATGTGTATGTGTGTATTGAAAGAGATAAGATAAGAGGTTAGCAGGTCATGTATTTAGGAAATTTCTACCTTGCTTATGTTGATCACGCCCCATTAATTTTAAAGAGAAGTTTGATTTTTCTAGCGCATTGCCTTTTCTGTCAAGGTCATTCAGTTTGAAAATGAAAGTTGTTTGATTATAAATATCTGCCTTTGGTTCTTTATGTAAAATATATAAACGAGACTGGAATCTGTGTTGCAAGACATAATCAAAGTTAGCTTTCTTTCTTTTTTTCAATTCGTTTGATTTCTCTTACTCGAAATAAATAGGACAATATAGGAATGTGATAGCTCGATAAAACAGCTGCACAAGCAGAAAAAAAAATTGAGCAACAAGCCGAGAAATATTATTAAGCAATGAAAACTTGCTTGATAGTTAAAGAGGTGGTCATCTTGAAAAATTGGGGTATAAAAAATTAGAGAGAGAGAGAGAGAGAGAGAGAGAGAGAGAGAGAGAGAGAGAGAGAGCAAAAAATGAAAAAAAGAGAAAGGAAAAGAAAGAAGGTAATATACAATCAGGTAGACAGACGGAAAAAAAGAAGAAAGCGTTAGAAAAAAGATAAAACTGTTACAGGAATGAAGGAAAATAACTTTTGTAATTCACCAGACGATCTGTGAATCCGTTGGGCTCCCTATGTAACGGCAGTCTGTGATAATATTGATGCTTCTATTAAGGAACGATTCTTTTCATCATTATTAGAGTTTCTCTGTTTTATTGAGAATTTGGATCAGAAAAAAAAATGCGTTTATCTGGGATTAAGAAAAAAACAAAAGAATCATTTACCTGCAACTTGGGCAAGAACTTGCTTTATTCTTTATGTGCATTCGTCTAAATCTGTCTTTGTAGTGTGCAGTTTTTGCTGTGTTATTGTCACACACACGCAATAAAATATTCTTATTGACTATAGATCCAACTATTAAGAGCCCAGTCGGCTGGGGCTGTAGAATACGTCGACTGCACCTTTGCAGAGGGGTAAGATCCCCCTCCCCCAATGAGTGTCCTGGATAAGACACTAAACAATCTGATGCTAGGGTTCAGTGATGATGGAGCTTTGGGGAATGCGGAGTACCCCTTCATTGTTATTGCTCCCAGCTCCACTCTGGCCCAGAATGGGAGCATCTGATAGGGCCCTATCTATGGGTTAAATAAAACTCACTGCATACTTATGTTAGACTGAATCGTTTGAATAAGAACTGTTAGACTTAACTGAATAGCTTGAAAAAGAAATGTTTTGGATAATAAAAACGAACTTACATTTAAACTGCGTGCTTATGCTAAACTGAATTCTTTGAAATAGAACTTTTTTTGGACATTGAAACTGTACTTACACTAAACTGAATTGTTTAATATAGAACTGTTTCGACATTTAACTGTGTGCAAGCAAATTCTGAACTTATACTAAACTTATACTAAACTGGATTAGCTGAATTAGAATTGCTTGACTAAACTGAATAGCCTGAAATAAAAATGTTTTTCACAAATAAAGTGTACCTACATTTAAACTGCGTACTCATGCTAAACTCATGCTAATCCCATGCTAAACTGAATTCTTTGAAATAGAACTATTTGTATGAAAATGAATTTGACGTTAAATAACCTACAAAGGTCGATATGCCATTAACCAAACCAACCAACAAACCAACCAACTATTTTCTTCATATATATACATATATATATATATATGTCGGTTGGTAGGTTTTATGGCATATCAACCACTATGGGTTATTTAATGCCAAATCTAGTTTACATATATATATACATATTAAGTATATATGATTTGTAAACACATTTTATATATAGCACACTTAACAAGCCACGGCTCGTTTACTCACACGTGTGTAAATGGTTTTAAGAGTTTCAATCAAACTTGAAATCAATATATAATAATTCTTTTGAATAACCAAGTGGTTGTAATGATTTCTACCTACTATTGCAATTTAACAGTATATATATATATATATATATATATATAGTCACCCACAGACAGACTGTTTTGTTGTATCACAACTCTTCAGTGTGGCTAGACACGCGAGATTCTATAAGTAGTGATCGAAACCCGGCTGATTTTTACGCCAGTTGGATATTTATATATTCTTTTTGTCTAGCGTTTAAACTAGAAAAAAGGATTTACGAACACAAACGGTCAATTAAATTAATTGACGGCCAAAACGCTGTTTTCTCTCAAATGTTAAACACACATTCATTTTTTCCCAGGTCACTTTAATTAAATTCATACATTGCAAAACTCCCGTCGGCTCCCAGCATTAACAGTCATCTCTCTATTCAATCACATTAAACAATGACCTGGGTTTTACCAGATTTCAACCTACCTTGCTGACACACACACACACACACACACATATTTATCATCATCATCATCATCATCATCAGTTCAATCTGAGAGTACACTATTTCACTCCATATGTCCCGATCATCCATCACACCCGGTCGGTTAGTTGGTTGGTTGTTTTGTTTTACGGCGTATCAACCTTTTCGAGTCATTTAACGCCGAATTAGATTTAAAACAATTATGTTAATAATAAGTATTTTTTTTGTTTACAAACAGTTAAATGTCAAAACAGTTCTATTTCAAACTATCCAGTTTAGCATTAGCTCACAGTTTAGTTCTGTTTAACTTATAGATAAGGCCCTATACGGTTCTACCACAGCAGGGGAGAGTGGACCTGGGGGCGATGGCAATGAAAAGATACTCCGTATTCCCCAATGTTCCAGCATTACTGGAACCTCACCATCAGATTATTTAGTGTCATATCCAGGACACCCATTGCTGGGGTCGTACCCGTTTGCAGAGAAGCAGTCGGTGTATTTTACAGCTCGAGCCGACTGGGCAACCTAATGTCGTAACAGAACTGATGTAAGGATTATCTTATCCTATTTACCAACCCCTCCGCTCAGGGAGGATATGACACAAGGTAAATTTTTAAGCGGAGTTTAACAGGTTTTGAATTCAGAGTTTTCCTTCTCCTAGACTAGTTGCCTCACCAAGGCTGAAGAACCCAGTCTGTCCTACCCATAGCTGGAGGGAGAATTATTGGATTCATACCTTTCCCAAGGGTATTAGTGCTATGTGAAATGTAATCATTCTCGTCCAGGATTTGAACTCGAGTCGCCGTGTTCATTTCCTACGACGATAACCATTTCACCACTGGCACGTCCATCACACCCGGTCGGTTAGTTGGTTGGTTAGTTGGTTGTTTTGTTTTTGTTTTATCTCATACACACTTATATATATATATATATATATATATATATATATATATATATATATATATATATAAGTCCCTTTTTTGTCTTAATCACATTTGCAGCTTTATAACTTCAACTAATCTATATCAAGTGACTTTGAAGAGAGTTAACGCATCTGATTTTATATACGTTACGATCACTGTCAAATTTTTTAATGTATAACTGACTGCAAAGAAGAAAAAAAAATCACTGGCATAAATCCTTTAACAATCAATTTTGAAATGTTTGTTCATTCACAGAACCTTCTTCATAAACTGAATAATTCATTTGTTTTGCATCCTAGTAAATTATTCTCTTGTACAACAGGAGGGACCTGGTGAAAGTTTTTTTTCTTTTGTTAAAATCAATGCAGAAAAACGTGTCACTTTCATATTATTTTTAAAAGATGCACACTTTTATGAGACTTGTTAAAATACCCGTAAATGCGGTAATTTTGTATGAAATTAGCTTCGATGCTTCTCGTGTCATATAGCGACAAATACAGAAAGAATTTTCGGGCCAGCCCAATATTACTGCTGCGTATGTAATTTCTTTTTGACAGTTTTTGACTCATTCCCCGCGCTGTAAAAAGTATTAAAATTGAAAATTTTATTCTGATACATGAACCAGTGTGTTATCGCAATAAATCTAATGAGAGAGGAAGTTGAGTCTTCTTTTATTCATCGTAAGTAAAGTGTGACGGTAGTCATATGCAACAATTGTCACCCTAAATGCATGTACTTAATTTGTAAATCAGGGCGTTGTTATCTTGTGGAAGAGAGAGAGAGAGAGAGAGAGAGAGAGAGAGTGTGGGTAAATGAAGAAGAACGAGGTGATATTGAAAAAGAAAAGGGAAAGAGAGAAAGAAGCTTACCAGTAAGTTTTGTAAAAAACAGGAAACCCAAGAAAATGGGAAGGGTAGATAGATTTATAAAAAAAAATAGGAATATAAAAAGAGGGGAAAAGGCAAATTATGAAAGAGGTGGAAAGAAAGAAAATGAAAGAGTTATGGAAGAAGGAAAGTTAAAGAAGTAGAGCAGAAGAAAATGAAAGAGGTAAAGTTGAACGAAAATGAATGAAAATAGAAAGAAAATAAAAGAGGTAAGGAAGAACGAAAATAAAAGTGGTGGGATAAACGAAAATGAAAAAAAAAAAAAATGAAGAAAGAAAATGAAAAAGTCGAAAGAACAAAAATCAAAGAGCTAAAAAAGATGGAAAATGAAAGCGGTAAGGGAAAAATGAAAATGAAAAAGATAAGGAAGAACAAAAATGAAAGAAGTAGGGAGAACGAAAATGGGAGATGTAGGGAGAGCGAAAAGGAAAGAAATTGGAAGAAAGAAAATGGAAGAGGTTGGGAGAATGAAAATGAAAAAAACTAAGGAAGAAAGAAATTGAGAGGAGTTGGAAGAACTAAAATGTAAGCAGTAGGGAGAGCGCAAATGGAAGATGTAAGAAGAATGAAAATATGACCGGAAGACAGAATAAGAATATCTGGAATACAATAACAAAGAATTGAAAACGCGAAAAGAGGACATAAGGAAACAAAGATGGATTGATAGATTTTAACTGCATGCAAAACCATCTTGTGCAATTCTTTACCAAGAGGTTAGAAAATCACGTTAATTGAATGTTTATATTTGAAACTTTTGTATAATTTCCAAAAAGTTTTTTTTGTGTACAGTCGTATTGTATACCAATAATTTGTAAACAGATCCATTTGATCCATTGATCGGATCATAAAAGATAAAAATATTTTAGTCAGATTGGACCTTGGTGTTGTGGCAAGGAATAGATACTCCACATTCACCAGGTGTCCAGAATTGGAGCCCCAGCTTAAGGAGAAAAAGAAAAGAGTGATCAGACAAGATGTGAAGAGAGAAATGGTAAAAAAATAAAAGGTCAGAAAAAAAGAAAGAAAGAAAGCAAGAAAGAAGGTTTGTTTTGGTTTGATTTAATGGAATGTCAACCATTATAGGTTATTTAATGCTAAATCAATTTTTATACTTACAAACAATTCTATTTCAAACAATTCAGTTTAGCATTAGTACAGTTTTTGTCTACACACAATTAAATATAAAAACAGTTCTATTTCAAAGAATTAAAATATAAGTGCACTGATTAGTTCTAACTAACCCATTGAGTGGACCTGTGTGCGATGGCACAAAAGGAGGTACACTGCATTCCTTAAAGCCCCAGCCTTACTGGAGGCTCACACCATCAGATTATTTAGTGTCATATCAGGACACTCTTTGGGGGAGTCTTACCCCTCTACCGATATGCAATCGGTGTATTCTGCAGCTCCAGCTCACTGGACAAGAAAGAAAGAAAGAAAGAATGAAAGAAAGAAAGAATGAAAGAAAGAGATGATTGACAAAGAATAGAAAATCAAAACATAGAAAGGAAAAGGAAAAAGAGAATTTGAAAAAAAAAATGAATAAAGAAAAACGATATTATCGGTTGTGCATATATTAGAATGCTCGGAGGCCTGAAAATTGCACTACCGTTAGATGGCTCTGTCAGCAGGGGCTGTAAAATACACAGACTGCATTTCTGCTGAGAAGTAAGAATCCCCCCCCAACAAGTGTCCTGGATATGACACTAAGCAATCTGATCATGAGGCTCCGGTAATGCTGGAGCTTTGGGGAAAGCGGAGTACCACTCGCTCTTGCCCTCGCTCTTAGGTCCGTTCTTGCCCAAAATGGGTTCTACCTATGGGTCAAAGGGAACTAAACTGTGTACTTATGCTAAGCTGAATTGTTTGAAATAGACGCCATCAGGTGCTACCACTCCAAGCAAGAGTGGACCTGGGAGCGATGGCAATAAACAGGTAATCAGCATTCCCTAAAGCTCCAGCTTTACTGGAGCCTCGCCATCAGATTGTTTACTGTCATATATGGGACACTCGTTGAGAGGAGACTTACATCTCTGCAGAGAAGTTGTCAGTGTATTCTGCTGCCCTAGCCGACTGGGCCTGGATTTATCGAGTTTCTGAAAAAGTGAATTCACCTGTTATTACCATTTTTTGTTGTTGAGAAAAGTATATATATATATATATATATATATATATATATATATATATATGCAGATAATAATAGATAAATAGATTGAGGAATAGATAATTATATTTGTATATTATATGTAATTACCTACATATATGCATACACAACTCACACACACACACACACACACACATATGTATATATTCATATATGCATATACAGTTAATTCTCTCTCTCTCTCTCAATAGATATATATGTATATACACTCACACACATACACATGCGCTCATATTTACAGATACACACACACACACACACATATATATATATATATATATATATATATATATGTAAAAGAATGTATAGGTCCACACATTAATTTGAAGTAGTTGTTTACGCTTTTATTACTTCATATATATGTGCTCTACAAGTGTTTCAGACTTTATGTCTTCCTCAGGCGATCTATAATGGTTAGGGGTAATCTCAATTGTGTCTTTATCAAGAAGATTGTTTTGATAGGAATATAATCCTTTTTAATTCCAGGATTTGTGTCTCTGAATGGGCTATTAGAGTTAATGGCCCGTGAAGGCCTCTGGTCTCAGCAGATGTTATATATATATAGATATATATATATAGAAGCACGTATTTTTATACACAAGTACGTATTCTGTGTGTGTGCGCGTGTGTGTGTTTGTGTAACCGTATTCATTGATATACACTTACATACACACTCACACCCGTACACGCATATTTTCAGGGTTGTTGGTTTTCACTTTCTCCGCGAAAATAATAATACAGGTTTTTGAATATGCAAAATACATTTAAATAGACCAGAGATGTTCAGAGAAAAATAATTCCAATAAGATATTCACAGACATAAATCCTGGATTTAAAAAAAGATCACATCCCAATCAAAAAATATTCACAGCAACCAAAACTTAACTTAAAAACATTACACATTTCATGAAGATAACGTGAAGTCTGAAACACTTTTAGAACACAGCTATATGAAATAATTAAAAAAAAACTAAATACAACATTAAAAATCATTTTTGAACCCATTTATTCTAAAATATTTCCTTTTCTCTAGCAGGAGAAACAACAGTCTTTATATATATATATATATATATATATATATATATATATATATATATATATATTCTGATAATTACATCTATCTATCTATCTTCACTGGTAGGGTGTTCACCAGTGGCCGCAGAAACTGCTGTTTAATCCCATGTCAAGCTATGCCAAAGACTCAAAAATTATACTTGATAGCTCCTTGCTTAAAACTCAGCATTATAAGGTTTGGATCAAGGGTAAAGTGGGGCCATCCAGAGAAAGAAGTAGTTTTCTCTTTTACTGCTTGGTGTAGTTGCTAATGAAAAGGGAGCAGTCAGATGGCTAATCATATATATACATGTGTGTATGTGTGCGTATACCCATGCATTGGCCTAGGGGTTAGAGTGTTCGCCAATGGCCCGGGAGACCTGGGTTCAATCCCAGGTCGAGTCATATCAAAGACTCAAAAAATGGTACTTGATGCCTCCTTGCTTAGCACTCATCATTATAAGGTACGGATCAAGGGTAAAGTAGAGCATTCCAGGAAAGGAGTAGCGCCCTTCCCTACACATTGGTGTAGTAGCTATCGAAAAGGGAGCCTTCGGGTTACCCTCGACTATGGTCGCCAACTTTACTTACTTTATATATATATATTCTAACGTATCCAAATGCACTACAATTATAAACCAAATGAAAAATATTAAAAACATTGATTCATAGAAACATACTCCCCACTGATCCTAATAAAAAGATAAAACTTATTATATATTATGATAAATCTAAAACCTCCAACTTGGTCATTAGAAATAATTCCTCTCCCTCGATTGAGGTTTTGCAAAAAAACAACGTTATATATCAATTTAAATGTCCTTTAGGAAATTGTATCTCTGATAATAATAATAATATATATGTTAGTTTAACCTCAACTACCCTGTCAAGGAGATTTACAATGCACTTTTCTGATACAAGTTCAATAACTCAGCATTTAAAAAAATATTTATGCCCAACAACTGAATTACGAAGAATTCTCACCGACAACAATATTAAAACATCAAAATAACTAACAAAAACTACAGATTCTCGAAGCACTACATATTAGAAACATGCAACTGACACTTTACGGAATTAATTTTCCAACCAGTGCTAATGTACTTAAACGTCTTTAACTACTGGCACTATTTATAGAAACACATTTAAAAGCAAACGCTATACACCCCAACGGTAATGACGCTCTTACATAGTTGTAATGCAAAAACAAAAGTTACATCACTTTTGTAATAGATCCTCCCCTGATGATGGCCCAAAGTCGGGCAGAAAGTACTTGGGATATATACAATCATGGAAAATACATCAATCAATTCCCGCCGAATACGATAAAAGCAATAAGGCAATACGAACGGATCAACAAGAAAATATGTAGACAGAAAATGTCTATTATGTTCAACGAAATATATATATATATGTATATATATATATATATATATTGATAGATAAATATATAGAGAGATTGATAGATGATAAAATATATATACAGCTAATTATTAGTATATATATATATATATATATATATATATATATATATATATAAATTCCTTTTCTTGATGTTCTAATTGATGGAAACAAAGATAATTTTAACACCTCTGTATATACAAAAACATACTAGTAATAAATCATGTATTCTAAATTATAAAAGTGAATGCTCACACTGATACAAAATAGCTATCAAAACGCCCAAAACAAATCTCTTCATTTAATGAAATATCTTATAATGAATTAAAAATTATCAAACAAATTCTTATTAACAAGGGATTTCCAAACTACAGAGTAGACGAACAAATTAAACAACTGATTACCAATAAGAATAAAAGAAATGATAAAAGTTATGTTACATAAAATAATCATATTCCTTTATTTTATTGTAATCAGATGCGTCTAAATTTTAGATTAGATGAAGAAATACTCAAAAGCATAATACATATATATATATATATATATATATATATATATATATATATATATATATATATCCTACAGTCATTAATAATAAAATAAGATTTACAATTACAATAAAAAATTTAAAATATAAAACTTATAACTAAATGATTTTTTCCCTCCCATATCGATAATAGAAAAAAACCCAATATTATTTATCAATTAAAATGTCCATCGGGAAAACGCATCTCCGACAATAAAAAAAACATGTTACATTGGTCTTACCACAACAAAATTATCAAATTAGCTCACTCGAGACCTTTCCGATTCTAGCTCCACAAGTCAACATTAAAAATAAACACATGGTTGTCTTAATGCAACATATTGAAATATTTTAGAAAATAATACAAAAATGCTCCATAACGACAATAACTGAAAAAAATTAAAAATTCTTGAAGCTTCGTATATAAAATTTCGGCAATCCACTATTAACAGAATAAACTTCGAAACTAATGATACTATTTTAAAATGTTTAAAATAGATACAACAATCCATATTATCAAAGATAGAACAAATTTTATTCTACTTCACGGAATAGAAATAATTAAAAATAAACTGCCTTTACAGCTTAGCATCACCTTGGCGATGAAAAGCAAGCCTCACTTTGGTGATAAAGACAAAAATAAAGTAATAATTTAGTTTAGATACTAAACAGCTTCAATTTGAATTAAACATACACATTACCTTGATAATGGTTCTGATAAGAACCGAAAATACTCGGTATAGCACAAATAGCTCCTTTAAAGAAACCATTGATAAATTTCAAGACTGTAACATAAAAAAAACATAAGGACAATTGAAAAAAAATTGAAAATAATAAGGATTCGATTTTATTTAATCAAACCTGTTCATATATATATATAGATAGATAGATAGATAGATAGGTAGATAGATGATTATATATATATATATACATACACACAAACAACACACGCATATACTCACACACACACACACACACACACACACATATATATATATATAGATAGATGATTATTTATATATATATATATATAAACACACACAAACACACACACACACACACACACACACGTATATATATATATATATATAGAGAGAGAGAGAGAGTTGGTTAATGAATTAGGGGAGATTTTTGAAAGAAGCAAAATATATTTTTTCTCAAAATATTATTCCAAACATATAAACTCTGAATTGTTTGGAATTGGTTTATATCAAAAATTATTTATATCTCGAAAATATGTTTTGAGGCTATTCAAAATGGCAGCAAATCAAAAACAGCTCTTAAGACCTGAATGAAAATCTGTAAACAGATATTTTTACAAGAGAAGCGCAAGTAATATGAAATTTATTTACGAAGAAAAATGTGTAAGTTTACAAATGGGTACAAATGGGTTTGCAACAAACAAGCCTGGGTGAAAAAGACAATCTATGTAGTGGAAACACTGTAACGAAAACGGTCCACGTCCAGTAGTCAATAAAGAAGATCTTGCTGACGGTCTTCTTGTGTGAAATTACCAATCACTAGAGATTTCCTTGAAAATGTTACAACTGTAAACAGTTCTTGCTATTTACAATTCCTCAGGAAGATTTTTCTTATCCATTGAAAGGTCCTTTTTGATAAACATTGATATAAATTCGTAAATGTTGAAATTGCAAGCCAAACTAAGTAATTGTATATAGAAACATTGCTTTTGAATATACGATTTGTCGCACACCCCTTATTTTGTATTGGCCTCACTTAAGCAGAAATTAAGATAGAAACCTGAATTAGTTTTGACAGTTTTATATAAAGTGGGTGCGTGTCGCCAAAACAAAACTGTTCCTGGTAAGGCTCAGAACTTTTTCAACGATCTTTGTACGATCTTATTAGTATGAACTTATAAAGAATCTTTTACTCTATTGAATGATTGACCAGTCGGCTGGAGTTGTAAAATATATCGACTGCATCTCTGTAGAGTGGTAAGACCCTACCTTCCCGCTGAACGAGTGTCTTGGATATGAGTGGTGGTGAGGCTTCATTAATACTGGAGATTTGGGGATTGCAGAATGCCCTCTTCATGGACATCGTTGCCAGGTCCACTCTGACCCGGAGTGGTAGCACCTTACTGCGTCCAATCTATGGGTCTAACAGAACTATTTAACATTTAAGCTGCGTGCAAACAACTGACTTAATGCTAAATTCAGTTGTTAGAAATAGAACGGTTTGATTATTTAACTGTATGTAAACAAATGACTGATGTTTAATTGAGTTGTTAGTGATACATAGCAATACTTAGACTTATTTAACTTTGTTGACTTATGCTAAATTGAATTGTAAGAAATAGCTGAGATGGATCCTTCAACCGTATGAATCTAAAAACGTGTTTTACAAATATATTTAATGTATATGTAAAAATAGGATTTGGTATCAAACAAACAATAATGGTTGATATGCCATAAAACCAAACCAATTCAGAATAGTATCAATTGTTCACATACTTTTTAGAATTCATGAGATATTAGAATAATCGATAAGTTTCTTTGAAAATGTCCAATAACTGGAGTTATAATATTTCAAACATTGACTCTAACTCTGTTTCGTCGAACGACTGATTCAAAACGATATGAAACCAACTGTTAATTTTGATTAAGGAACGAGCGCGTTTGATTCCTGTTCTCACAACTTTTATTTTCAAAGTCAATGGAAGTTAGTAATTAAGTAACCCATCCAATCCCGATCGGTCATTTTGGAATGCCACCTAATACTCCTAAAAATTCTTTAAATGTTAAAATTTATGAGTGCTCAGATAGTCGACATGGATTTGATGTCGTTAAGGATTGATTGATGTCTTTGGGATACCAGTTCTTGAAAATCTGATTAAAAAGAAGAGTTTATTAAATAGGAGTAGTTCTCCACAAAAACAAAAAAAACAAAACAAAAAACAAAAACAAAACAAAAACAAAACAAAAAACAGAAAAAAGCCATCAAATTACGGCTCATCAAAGATCACATTTAAACTTCAATTCTATCGCAATCGATAAACAAATATCTATTGATTTTTGGGTTTGTTAAGAAAAGTGACGTTAAGAGGAATTTCAAGTGAGGTTATCAAACTGACAATTATCTGTAGCTTAAGGGACAAATACTGATAAACCCCTCGCTGGTTCCATAACCTTATTTGGTCGTAGAAACGCTACTCCTATTGCGTGTCTTTAACCGGAACAGTCTGATATAGCCTATTCCTCTTCAGGTCTACAACTAGTTTCAGTTCGAACCTTTCTTTCGAGACTGATTGCCCCACCAAGGTTAAATAACTCAGTATGCATGACTTTATACCCATCGCTGGAGGAAGAATAGTTAGAATCGAACCTTTTCTAGGGATATTAGCGCTCTAAGGAATGCAAACAGCCTCGTGCCTGAAATTGAACCCGGGTAGCTGAGTCCATATCCTACCAAGATAATAATTACACCATGAACGCCTTTATTGATTGATACGATGGGTAGTATGAAAAATTACAGAGATTTAATCTATTAATCTAAATCTTGATATATGCATACCTCAGCTACTTAGGATAATACGAAAGTCAGGATATATACTTGAAAAGGCATATTCTTAATAGAATTATAAATAATATAATAAATAAACGTTATAATTTCAGTCAATAATACCCTCCCCATGTTACCTCCAGTCGGCTGGGGTTGTCGAATAGACCGACTGGATTTCTGAAGAGGGATAAGACGCCTCCAAACAAGTGTCCATTAAACAATCTAATGGTGAACCCCTAGCCTTGGTGATTTGGGGAATGTTGAGTTGCCATTGCTCCCAACTTCACTCTGACCTGGAGTGGTAACACCTGAAAAGGTCATATCTATGGGTTAAATAGTACAAACTATGTGTGTAAACAAATTACAGATGTAAAATTGTGACTGTTGTATAGGAATACTTAAAACCATTTAAGCGAGTCCAAAAAGAAAAAGATTAAGAACGTTATCTACAAAATTTATTTACATATCCAATATATACTTAAGATATATTTGTAAACAGGATCTGGTATTAAATAACCTGCAATGGTTGATATGCCATAAAACCTAACCAAACCCGTGGTGTAATGGTTATCGTCGTAGGAAATGGACACTACGACACGAGTTCAAACCCTGGACGAGACTGATTGCATTTCACATAGCACTAATACCCTTGGGAAAGGTATGAATCCAATTATTCCCCCTCCAGCTATGGGTAAATAATAGGGCAGACTGGGTTCTTCAGCCTTGGTGAGGCAACTAGTCTAGGAGAAGGAAAACTCTGAATTCAAACCTGTTAAACTTCGCTTAAAAATCGACCTTGTGTCATATCCTGCCCGAACGGAGGGTTTGGTAAATATGATATGATAAAACCTAACCAAACCAAGTTGTGCAAGATCGTAGCTTAGATGAATCTTCTTGGTTCTTAAAATCTTTCTAATTGTTTTTCGCGGAATAACCAGCTCTGAGGAATTCCTATCAATTCAATTTAGCATGTCATTTGATTGCACTCAGTATAAATACCAAACAGTTCTGTTTAATCCATAGATAGAATCCTATCAAGTGTTACCACTCAGGCTCGGCGTGGGCCTGGGAGTGATGTCAGTGAAGCACTCCGCATTCCCCAAAGCGCCAACATTAACGAAACCTCACCATCAGATTGTTTAGTGTCATATCCTGGACACTCGTTGGTGGGGTGTTACCCCTCTGCAGAGATGCAATAGGTGTATTCGACAGCCCCAGCCGAGTGGGCTGGTGTATGATAAAGGGATGATGCATTGACGTATAGACTATTAACTATACAAGATCTAAATGAGTAAGTGTCAATCTGAAAAAAATTATGAAACTGGTTTTCAATATGTTTTCAAGAATTTTAGGAGGAACCTTGGTTTGTGCAAGTTTTTTTTTTACATATTAACTATTTAACCTAACGCCGTGTCACAGCTTGGAATAGAAATGTTTTTGGAAATTAAACTGTGTACTTATGATAAACTGAATCATTTGAAATAGAACTGTTTATTTATATAAAATAATTCAGTTTAGCACGAGTAAGCAGATTAAATGTCAATACAGTTCTATTTCAAGCAATTCAGTTTACCATAAGTACGTAGATTAGTTTTATAAATATAATCGTCATTTATCCGAGAGTTATATCAATGATTTATGAAATTGCATAAAGATTTGCGAACTGACTATATCAATATGATAAGATTTTTTGAAATCATTAATCCCTCTCTCTCTCAGCCTCTCTCTCTCTCTCTCTCTCTCTCTCTCTCTCTCAACCTCTCTCTGGTTGTATTTGTTGCAGTACCAGCAAGAGAAGCAGTCACTTTAAACGTAATATTAGCATGGAAAACAAATCAGAAAAACCAGATGGGTCGAAATTAGTATTTGTAAATTTTCGTCTTCACAAAAAATTTGACATTGTTAATTATATGGATACTGCATAATTTACTATTAAACGCCACGTGATCAAATATCTGTTTAGTAATAATTGTTGATTTGACACGGCTTTTGAGGATTCACATTTTATCAAAATTGATATGGCTTCAATAATAATTTGAAGAAACGGTATATTTATATCCGTATTATAATTAAGCTTTGAAACTAGTAGATCAGTTTATATACCTCGGTAGTAATATCTTATTTACCGAAAGTGATATCAACCTGAGAGAAGGAAAGCATAGACCGCTATTGATTGCTTATCGATGGAAATTTGATCTCTCTGGTAAAATAAGACGTGGATTCTTCGAAACTGTAGTTGAATCAGTTCGATTGAATGGGCACATCTCGCTTGAACTTTAACGGAACGTCTATGAAAAAACAAACCAAACTGATGGGAACAAAACAAAAAAAAGTTACGTGTTGTTTTAAATAAATCCTAGAATCAACAACTTACAAAACAACTGCTGTACAGCCACTTACTTCCCATCTCATTCAAACCATTCAAGTAAGATTAACAAGACATGCTGGGCTCTACTATGAAAGCACGAGTTGGGCCAACTAGTAAATACGGGCTCGCATGTTACATTAATAGGCTGGTTTCTAAATGGTCGTTGTAATTTAAAAAAGTTAATGGTCGAATACGAAATTAATCTAAAAAGAGAATTAACTTTAAAACTTGAAAAGAGAAAATAATATAATCATGTTGTTAGAATTTATCCGATGTTATTCTAATTCCTTTTAATATTAAAATGCATATTTACACTTTGTCTTTTCTAATCCACGAATTATAAACGGCTGTGAGTTACCTCACTAAATGATTTTTACTCGTCTGTATGGCTTGTTTTGTTTGTAGAAACAATCTGTTTTTTTTTTTCCTTTTTCTTCAGAAATTCAATTATAAAAGATAGTAAAGGAACAAAAATATGTTATTTCATTTGTTTACTTTACATCGGCCGGTCAGAAATCAGCCTGTTAATGTAACATGCGGGACCGTATTTACTAGTTGGCCGTGGTACAAGTGAATCCATAAGCGAAATTTTCTAATAAACTTCTACACATGGACAAATCAGTGTTAGCCGACCAACAAAAACTTACATTCATTAGCTCTGTGTGGACACTGGATGCATTTTAGAGGACTTACCAAGAGCGAGGGCCTATAGCTAAGGATCGTGACAGAGAATTAAATAAATCTGAGCTCTCAACATTATAATTTTTGGCTGTTGTGGATTGGGATGTTAACGTCAGGTGCTAATTCATGAGTACATTTGTGGGTATTATCATATTTACAAACCCCTCCACTCGGGCAGGATTTGACACAAGGTCAATTTTTAAGCGGAGTTTAACAGGTTTGAGTTTTCCTTCTCCTACACTAGTTTCCTTACCAAGGCTGAAGAATTCAGTCTGCCCTTCTATTAACCCATAGCTGGAGGGATAATAATTGGATTCATACCTTTCCCAAGGGTATTAGTGCTATGTGAAATGTAATCAGCATCATCCGGGATTTGAACTCGTGTCGCCGCGTCCATTTCCTACGACGATAGCCATTACACCACGGGCACCTCCATTACTTTTGTGTGTATTAGATTACCCCAATTTTCTAAAAGTAACTTGATCAAGGACTGATGAGAGTTTCCTGGTCTGGGGTCATCTCTCAATAATGTATCGCAAGAACCAAACTTGGAAAACTAGTTTCTGACTTGCCGATCTGTAAGAACAACTTGGCCATGAACACAAGAAATTCTCTCAGGCGTTTCTGCTGCAAATTTGGTATTCTTAAAACTTTCATTTAAAACTTATGAGTCAAGTATTCACTTCCGGTTCTGCCACTTTAGGATCGTGAAATTATCGATTAAATTTTGATACGAACTCTTTCATAAATGAAATAAGAATAACTGATGAAGGCACTTTTTAATTAAGTAATTTCTGGATACTTTTACGACACTGGAATTTTGAGATGCATAGTTACAACTGGTTTAAAAAATAAACACAAATTATTTATGACACAACTTATATATATATATATATATATATATCGTGTGGGAGCAAAATTTGGAATAGTCTAGTATAATAATACATGAGTTTATTATAAAGCAAGATGAATTTTAATTTAAAAAAATAAGCAACAAAGTAAGAAAATAAACACAAAACCGTAAATTTACTCAATATGGCCATAATTTTTTTCAACTATTGTATCAACACGCCTTCGAGACGATTTGCATGTCTTCAAAATTAATTCTTTAGACATTTCTTATTCTATACTTCCTCAAAAGCAGTCTTAAGCGAACCAATATTTGGATCGAAGGTTGCATTTGTTTTGTTTTCTAAAACGCCTTATATAGAGTAATCAAAATGTTTATGGTCTGGGTTTAATGGAGGCCATAAAGAAACACTAATTATTTCGGAAATTGTTTTACTTTGTTTCGTCGTTAAGTAATCATAGATTTTTTGTCATTTCTTTTAATTCTCATTCATATTGGGCTGAATTTTTATGAAAAGTGCTTGAATAATAGAGCTAATCATGAAAATATGGATTTATTGCATTTTTTTAAAAACGTTTTTAACGTTTTAAAAATCATTCCATATTTTGCTTCGGCACCATATATATATATATATATATATAATATTTACAACAAAGGAAATCATGTTTTTAAGATTTCAAGATCTGAATTAAAACGAAATCTATAGCCAG
Source organism: Sepioteuthis lessoniana (assembly GCA_963585895.1). Lineage (NCBI taxonomy): Eukaryota > Metazoa > Mollusca > Cephalopoda > Myopsida > Loliginidae > Sepioteuthis > Sepioteuthis lessoniana. Next base: position 32,126,910 of record OY757923.1, on the reverse strand, counting down.
GAAAAGAAATCTTGTGTGATTTCAGATGCAACACAAATAACATCTAAGAACCACGATTATGTAAATATTACCAGAATGCAGAAAATTAAAGGAATTGATTCTTAGAGCTCTGTCTGTGTGTCTAACTCTGCAGATCCGATTTCGTCTTGGAAGGAATTATATTCTGCGCAGCAATTAAGATTTGGGGAATGACACAAATAAATCTCCCTGGATCTTCCCAGTAGGTTTAAAGGAACTAAGAGATTTCAAATAGGAAACGAAGTCAACGAAATGTTGCCAATTACTGAATATACAGCGACTTTTAACTTATTAATAGTTTTTATAAACCTATAGACAAAATAAATCCTTTCTAAATTGTGCAAATTGAATAATGGTTAATATAATTATCTCAATTCATATTCCGGTTGGGATAAAAAAAAATGACTGAGATAGAATAGCTATTTGATTTTAAAAAAGCTGACAATTTATCTATCGAATTTTGAACGTGTTTATCTATCGATGATTTCTTTTCTTTGTATGACTTCCATATTCGTCTTTTTTTATTGAATTCCTTTTGGTCCGTCTTCCTTTTTTTCTTTCTTCAATTTCTTCTTTTTATTTTCATACCATTAAACCTTGAATGAAACAAACAACTTAAATGACGCTGACACATTTTGTTTTAGCAAGCTTTAAAAGATTTTTATCGCATAAAACTAAAAAATCTCTTTTTTGTGATTGGTTTAGTTTGTTTGTGTTCTATGGCATATCAACGTCCATGGGTTCTTTGATAACAAATCCTGTTTACATACATACATACATACATACATACATGCACACATATATGTATATATATCGTTTAAAAGCAAATAGCGTTGTACTCTCAACATAATGGACTCATCCTCCTCCATAAATACCCGTCAACGAGAGCGTCCGACGGGGAGATGCTCCAATCAGCGTGTCACAATCACGTGTGGTACCATTTGCCTAGTGGACGGATAGTCACTACCACACGGGAATCACAGCTTTCTACCAACTAACTACTGTTTAACCGGGTTCACTTGTATCTTGTTTCTGTAACTTGAAAATATATGTATTTCTATCAAACCTTTTGTGTTCCCCGTGACTTTCTTTGATCAGCATCACAACAAATAGTTTGTAAGTAATATCTTTAAAGAATTTAGAACTCATTTAGTTTCACTCAGTTAACTCTTTTATAAGGTGATATATATATATATATATATATGTGTGTGTGTGTGTGTGTGTGTGTTAGTGTGTGTGAATTTATTAACAATGGAGTTCGCTAAATTTGCTAAGAAAGAATGTTCTATATCGGTGATTGTACGTACATATTTAAATTATGATGGCATAAACTCAGTGGGTGGTGTTTCGTAATTGTTGATCGCAGAGCCAAGTACTCACAGTTACTAAGCGCCGCTGACTCTGTGTCTACTCTATTTTAACTTATAAATATATCGGGATGTCCTCGTGGCGTAATGGTTAAAGCACTGAACTGCGGAATCGTTCGAAAACACGTTACGACTTCTCGTTCAGGTACGAAACCTTTTTATTAAATTTGAGTTAAAGGTTTCGACATAAGGAGGAGAGACATAGACTTCTATGCTGTCTTATTCATTTGGCCCCCATCTCGAGCGCTCCCTATAGGGCGCAAGTTCGCCTCGCGTCTGTGAGCTCCAAAAGTCGATCCTCCTCGATTGGCGTCTAGTACTCAACTCTCCTAACTTTCTTTCAATTCTCCACAAACCTCTGCGTGTTATGTTTTGACCTTTTGACCAGGCCAAAAATGCCATTCAAGGTGGTGCACTGGAAGGAAGTGACACATCCCGGTCACTGGAAATCGGAAGAGGTTGCGTAGGCGTTGAGGCGTGCCTATATTACTGCGTGGGAATTTGAAGGTAATATAAGGCCGACGAATTGAGGACAGTGGGAGATGGCGAGAAGGAGGGCAAGCAGTACAGTGGAAGACGGAAGTAGACGCGGTGTAGTAGGGAAAACCAGCATACAGAAGAGTTTACTCCAGGGTCCGGTTGAGCAACCATGGAGAACGAGAAAGACACAACGCTGACGGAAATAACTTCGGGGTCAAAATATTTCAGTAATGTTCGGTCTCCAGCTCTCTCTCACACGCAAACTTGGAACAACCCTTTCGAAACTTACAAATAAAGATGAGAGGTAAAATATTTTATAAAGAAGTCTTCCTGCGTCTTCCTTGCGTGCGTCGTTTATTCTTGCGACTTTATCATCGGGCGTCTTAATTATTATTGCATCGGTATGTATCCAGCATATATATGTATATTTCTGTATGATGATGTAGATGACTATATAACATATATTAATTTGCTGCCTGTGCCAGCAGAGTTTTTTCAAGGACTCAGAATGAACCTGGTTACCGTAAACGACAGTTTTAAGCATCACAACACGACATAAACGAAAAGGACAAAGAAAAATGCTGGAATTGAAAGAAGTGAAAAGAAAAAAAAAAAGAAGAACAAACGAGCAACAAACAGATGAACAGACTGACGCGAAAAGAAAGAAAGAAAAGAAAAAAAAAGAATAGAGGAACGCAACGTGCTGGAAGAAAAGAAGAAGAAGAAGAAGAAAAAAAAAAGAAAACAAGAAACAAGAATAGACCAGCTACAAAAACAGTAAAGTGAAAAAGAGAATTAAAAAAAAGAAAACAAAGAAAATTATTAAGTACATCCCTCATTCATATAATTCTACCTCTCTGTCGATTAATTTGATTATAATAGTGAAAGATTAGTTTTAATGACAAGGGCCTTTCTAGAAGCATAAAAGTGGAAGTAATTTTTAAAAAAAATGCGTGATCCCTAGATAAAAACTGAGATTACTGCTATGTGTAATATTGTATCGAAGTGAGGGAAGAAAAAGGAAGGGAAAAAAAAGAGGACTGGGACAGTTGCTGTCTGTTTTTTGATTGACAGCAATAAAAAAAAACAAGTTTTTAATAAATGAAAGTTACCATAGACGGGGTCTTTGTGAGTAAAAACTGATAGTAAATATTATAAATTTTATGAATGGATTTAAAAAAAAATTTTTTTTATAGTAAATAGGTCTTGGTGAGTAAAAATTTGTAGTAACTTGTCAGTGGTCCAGACAAGTGATGATTGAAAATTAGAATTTCAGTCCAAGATCTGGAATCCCGCATATCTGTTATTAAGACTTTTTGGGAAGGTTTTCATGTTTGTGGATTGGAAATGAGAATTTTAATCCGAGAGATGGAATTTTGGGAGCATTAATGGGATTGTTCAAGAATTTTGCACGTGGTTTGTCTGAATAATGCGCATATACTTTTTCGATATTTATGAAGTTGGGAGAATCGATAATTTTCGGCGCTGGTAGAATCAGGCCGGTTGTTTTTGCTGTGGAAGTTGTTGATACCAATTATCGGAGACATGAGTATCGTCTCAGAATTGTCGTGAAAATGGTCTCGCCGAGGAGGCAGATGTTTTTTGTGTCTGACGTGGCAGACAGGTATTTTGTGAGTTCCCCCCGGAGTGGAGTTTTGAGATTGTTATTGGGGAAGATATTTTGAAACAGGGTTTTGGATATGATTAAGAGATGCGCAGAATTTTGACGGAACCAGGTGTGGCGAAGATTCGCAGATTCGGATTAGGAAATATTTTGAATTGGGAAATATTGTTGGCTAAATTGATAAAAGTTTGGGTTGCTTAGAAAAAAAACACCCGGGATATTTTGCGCAAAGAAAAAAAACAGAAAAAAAAAAGAAGAATGCTTGTAAGTTATTGTAAAAGTTTTATTATAAATCAGACTTAATTTATGGTACTATAGATCGAAATTGAATAAACTGGGAAGCGAACCTATAGTTATAGTATTAAGGTAAGGACAGAGAGAGGTAGAGATAAGGTTAGAAAAAAAAAAGAGACATTGAATGAGCAATTTATTATGAATAAAAAAAAAGAAAAAAAATGAAAACAGAAAAAAACAAAAAGAAAAAAAAAGCTACAGGACAATGAAGATGGGAAAAAAAAGAAAAAAAGAAAGAAAAGACACTTGAATATTGTTGAACGCAGCATATGAAAAAAAAAAAGAGAAAGAAAGAACGAACCTTTTTTAAATAGACAGTACATAGATTGAAAAAAAGAAGAAAAGAAAACTGAACATTTTTGAACTGTGATTGTAATATTGTTTTGACTTGTTGTAAAGAGAAACTTTTTGAGTTTGTTTGAGTTTAAAGGCGACATTAGAATTTTTTTTCCTGTTCATATTATGAAATTTGACGAAAACCATTAACAGAGGATTTTATACTAGGTTTACTAATAATTGTAATTATATCGATTCTAAATTTTTTTCAGAATTTGGGGTTTTCGTGGAATAGGAAATATTTTGTTGGGGGTTTCTGTTTTGAGAGAATCGGTGGCTGACGCGAGAATAGGACAGACATTCATCCAATTGGTTAAAGATTGTTGTTGTGTAGACGGCAAAGAAAGCAATTCTATCGAAGAATTCGCCGGCCCATGAAGCTGTTGAGGGCCTATTTGACTTCTATTTTTTTAGATTGGAGTTCCGAGGATGGAATAAAAGTAAAAAAGGCGTGGCCTACTCCAATATTTTGTGGATGATGTCCGAGTCTTTCAGTCACGATGATGTTTTGGATTCGTATGTGATTTTGCGAAAGGAAACGAATCAGGGAAAGGCGAGGTGCCTATATATTGGTAGCCACGTGGGTTCCTGATTAAATTGAAAAGAAACCCGGCGTGGGTTTGATCAGGTAAAGCATGTTTCCCCAAGGACTTGCAAACCAATGGGCATGGAAACAGAAACTTAATGAAAAAAAATGGGTAACACATTGCCAATTAGTATTTTGCGTGGACTATTTTAGGTGGTTTTCAGTATGCGTGCTAGATTGTGATACATTCGGATGTATTGTGATTCTTTGTTTTGGGCCATGATTTTTGTAGTTTATGGGGAATGTTTTGGGCCTTGAAGATATTATGTTTTAGTTTATGAAATTCTCCGGTTACTCCAGGTAGGAACCTGTTGAGCAAAGAACTGGAGTGTGGTCATGAGGAATCCAGGCGAAATGTATTGCTGAAATGACCAGGGTCACTAAGATTGTGACCAAGATATGGGACCAGAGTATGGTCTTTTTAGGGTTTTGAAATTTCTTCAAGGAATTATGGAGGGCCCCTTGTGTTGAGAGGATAAAGCATGCATCCGTACTGTACCTTGATGCACACATGCTAAGATGGCCAACCACGCAAATATAGTAAGACAAATTTAGATAATAATTAGCCGGGCAAGTGTTATATAGAGAGAAGGTCGCCTTCTAAGTAATATATTATTTGCTGTATTTCAAGTGATTCTTTTTGTGTTTTTAGTCATCTATTGTCCTTGTAAATTATTCTGTAAAATATGTGTGAGGGTGATGGAGACGAACGTGAAGAAAATTCCACATGTGGAATTTTGAAAAATAATTAATGAAGGATTGTTATGTTTTGACCTTTTGACCCGGCCAAAAATGCCATTCAAGGTGGTGCACCGGAAGGAAGTGACACATCCCGGTCACTGGAAATCGGAAGAGGTTGCGTAGGCGTTGAGGCGTGTCTATATTACTGCGTGGGAATTTGAAGGTAATATAAGGCCGACGAATTGAGGACAGTGGGAGATAGGCGAGAAGGAGGGCAAGCAGTACAGTGGAAGACGGAAGTAGACGCGTTGTAGTAGGGAAAGCCAGGACACAGAAGAGTTTACTCTAGGGTCCGGTTGAGCAACCAAGGAGAACGAGAAAGACACAACGCTGACGGCCATAAATTCAGGGTCAAAATATTTCAGTAATGTTCGGTCTCCAGCCCTCTCTCGCACGCAAACTTGGAACAACCCTTTCGAAACTTACAAATAAAAATGAGAGGTAAAATATTTTATAAAGAAGTCTTCCTGCGTCTTCCTTGCGTGCGTCGTTTATTCTTGCGACTTTATCATCGTGCGTCTGTCTATTATTGTGTCGTTGTGATGCTGCATGAACATGTATATGTGTATATAAGCATATTTATTATGTGAGTATATAACATGCGCGCTTCCGGTGCGTGACGTCACTCGCACTCTGTCACCCGTTTCGTCTCGGACTATTGTGACATCTCTGAGTGACACCTTTTTCCGCCAGCGCGCGCACGCGTTAAGACCTGCATCAATGTTTGCACCTAACTAACCCATGTGCTGAGCCGAAAGGTTTTCAGCCTAACTAAACTCAAAAGCTTGAACCGAAATCCCTTGGCCATTACGTTACACGTAATCACTGTTATTTACCACAATGTATACTGAGAAAAGTTATATATATATATATATATATATATATATTCTGGAAACAGCTTCCTACAAAACAGCTGGGGTTCAGCTACTGATCTCTCATCTCGCAAACCATCCAAATAAGACGAGCTAGATATGCTGGAAATTGCTAGAGAAGTCAAAATAAACACATTAGTGGTATTCTCTTATGAACTCCTACATATGGTCGAACTGAAAAAAATCAAATTAATCAGCTCTGTGTGAATAGAGGGTGCTCTCTAGAGGATTTGTCGAGACCAATGCCTGAGAGAGAGAGAGAGAGAGAGAGAGAGAGAGAGAGAGAGAGAGATTTAAACGAATCCAGAAAATTAGCATGCCATCAGATTGATGATGATGTGTTCGGAGGTTCAATGTTATAGCTGGAAAAAATTCTGTTTTTTTTATTGACGTTTTGAAGCTTGTTAATCCACTTTCAACAAAGATGCCAAGAAGTCTTGGAGAAGATACCTGGTTTTGTTCGCTGGTATCATTGTACTTCTTTTGCATTAGAATTCTACAAATGGTCTCCGTTTCTAAAATATTCTTATAGCCTGAAACTTCAGCGACACTAAATACAATATTTTCATCATCATCATCTTGTCAAGCAGCTAGTACGGGTTTCCAATACTCTCTCTCTCTTGCCATTCGTCATTATAACCCATCGTTCCCGGCAGGTCTTCCAAAATACATCCTCTGACTGTATTGAATTGTTGTCGGTAAGTTCTTGTTGGTAGGCCAACAGTGGCACGACCACGTGCAGAGGTCCATGATAAAACGTGACTTATGAGTTCGTCCGTGCTTTTTCAGCAGTGTCCTGCCTGTTTTGTTCGTCTTATTTGGATGGATTTAGAGATTGGAAGTAGGTGCTATTTTGGAGATCTTGCTTCGAGGATTTGTTCAATATAGTTCGGAAAGATATATATATATGTATATATATATATATATAAATTTGTCGATGACTGACGCTAGAAATAACTTTCGGTGTTGTCAGCATAGATTTGACGGAAATGCACACTTTTAACCCAGTAAGCGTGACGCATGAATAGCTAACTCGTTTGGTTGAAATTAAAATAAAGTGGCATGATACGAACGTAAATAGAATATGGTTTTTGCTCAATGATGTTATATAAATAAGCATTAAAAGTATGAAAACCTATCATAAGACAATAAGCTGTAAAACACACACACACACACTCATATATATATATATATATATATATATATATATACACACTCACACACCTATATGTATATAAGTTATATACAAAAGTTATATATATATATATATATAAGTTTCAGTTACTTTCTTGGCTTAATGACGTATCAACCTTCATTAATTAATGTGAAAACTACCCTAGTAAAAAAAAAAGTAGTGATACTATTCAATCTATAGCTGGTAGGGCGGATATGGGCATTAATAAATTTCTCAAGAGCATTTGTCAGAATGTGAACATGATTGCGTGACTGGACTCATTAACTTCGATGTCGCAGTCCAGCATGTCATAGGGAATAACCTTATATATATATATATATATATATATATTTAAGTTTTCATAATTATATACATATATATATATTTATATATATATATATATATATATATATCAGTATTATATGTATTATAATGATATATAGATTATATAATATTTACGATACACACACACACACACACACACACACACACACACACACACACACACACACATATATATATTCTATATATATTAATATATGTTATGTATAATTTACATAAAACGTAATAATTTATATTATGCAGATATATATATATCATCATATCGTGCTGGCAGCACGGATATCCCTGACCCTCTCTCGCCACTCCTCCCTATCGTTCATCGCCCTAGGTAGGTCTTCAGGACAACAACCTGTATCCTCACATAGCTGCTGAATGTACGTTCGTGCTGGTCGTCCTGCTTTTGCGCGGCCGTGTGTGGGGATCCATAAGAGTACATCTCTTATGAGTTCATCTCTGCTTCTCCAGCAATGTCCTGCATGTCTGGTTCGCCTAACTTGAATAGTTTTCGTGATAGGGGGCAGGTGGCCGTACAGTTGGTGTCTTGTGGGGTGTTGCTGCCAGGACTTGTTCAGGATTGCACGCAGCATTCTTGTGTAATTGCCATCTAGTTTCTTCTCCAGCCGTTTTGTTAGCGTCCATGTAGTGCATCCATATAGCAGTATCGATGTGACCGCTGCCTGGAAGAAACTGCGTTTCATTTTATCGGTTAGGTCTGATTTCCATATAGTCGATAGCCTATTGATAGCTGTCCATGCTTTCGCTAACCTCGTTTCGATGTCCTTTTCGGTTGATTCGACGCTGCTTCCTAGGTACGTGAATTTGTCTACTAGTTTAAGAGGGGTTCCTTCTAGAGTGGAGATGTCCCCCGTTTGGTTATAGCACATATATTCCGTTTTGTGTGCATTAACATGGAGGCCTATGCTTGCTGCTGCTCGTTCCAAACTATGCAGAAGTGTTTCGGCTTGGTCAGGTGTATTTGCCAGTATCGCTATGTCATCGGCGTAGTCGGCGTCGGTAATTGTTGTTGCGGGGTATCTTCTGCTTCTTTTCTTCGTCAGTTCGAAGCCATTCTCTTTGATTTTGTCAATCGATGTTCTAAGTACATAGTCTAGACAAATGATAAAGAGATACGGAGCCAGCGTGTCTCCTTGTAGTACTCCTGCTACAATGTCGAAGTATTCTGTGTCTCCATCTGGTGATCGTACTTTTACTTTAGTGTTTCTATAGAGAATCGTTATTGCCGCTACGGTTTCTTTAGGTATGCCGTACGCTAGTAGGATTTGTTCCATCTTTCCTCTGTGAATGGAGTCGAAAGCCTGGGTAAAGTCGACAAATATTAATGTCGCTTGTAGGTTCTTTGCCCGTACACCTTCAAGGATTCTGCGGATGGTTAATATTTGTGAGGTCGTAGATCTATTTCTTCGGAAGCCATTTTGGTTTTTTCTAAGTATGTTGTCGATTTTGGGTTCTATTCGGTTTCGTAGTAGGGCATTGTAGATTTTGGCAGCTATGGATGTAAGTGTTATGCCTCGGTAGTTTTTGGCTAATCCGAGGTCCCCCTTTTTAGGGAAGGGGAGTATGCATCCCTTCGTCCATCTATCTATCGGATTTTGATTGTATACTGCGTTGCAGTGTCGGAGCAGTATGTCGTCGAATTGTCTGGTCTTATATATATATATATATATATATGTATATATATATATATATATATATATATATATATATATATTAAAATGAGTAGTGGTTGTTAGCATCGCAGTTCAATTCTTTCTCTTAGAAAACCTAATTTTCCAAGAAGTCTCTTTAAATTTTGCGTAATCCTCCAGGATCTTTTTAGTATTATACATAAGATGACTCTATAACTGTCGAGTTCTTTTAAAATTTCCCCCTCCCCTTATAACCGTCCAGTCTTGATAAGCCTTTTGAATACACCGACTGCCTTTCCGCTGAGGGATAAGACCCATCCCCGACCACTGTCCTGTTTATGGCATCAAACCATCTAATGGTGAGGTGTCTGCCCTGGCAATATGGAACACCTATTCATTGCCATCGTTCCGAAAAAATTATGAACCATTTATCTGTTCAAACAACAATTATACTTGAGTGCAAACAAATTAGTTTAGATTACCGACAAACTATTGATTTACAAATCAAATGTAAAATCATTTAACTGTTTGCAAAAAAAAAAAAGAAAAAAGAGCTCTTGCTCGTTTAAAAATACCACCTACAATCATTTCGTTTACAAATCATGTATAATATATGTAAGGAGGATTCGGCATTAAATAACCTACAAGGGCTGATATGCCATAAGACTTAACCAAACCAAATCCCCTACACTTAACATCTCTCCGCTGAATGACAAGTGCTTCCCGTTTGGTTGATTAATTCATTGTAATGGTATGCCAACCCTTTTAGGGTTATTTTATGCAAAAGGTCAAGGAATTACATTCATTGTACGTTTATAATTAAATTTCTCTGATGTTGCTTCTTAAGAATTTTTTTGCTCACGGTCCTTTCGAAAACAAATAATTTCTTAAAAATCTATTTTATCAACAGTTGGAACCCTAATAAGAACTACCACTGTGGGTCAGAGTGGAACTGGGAATGATGGAAATGAAAGTTAGATTTATACTCGCTTTATCTCCAGAACTAGAACCTCACCAATAGATACAGTTTAGTGTAACACGCTGGACATTTATTTAGGATGATTCTGACATTTATGCAGAGGATATCGTCAGCATATTCTAAGCCCCTTCGACAGAGCGAAGTCCTGTTTGAAAACTCCTATAGTGTCACTGATTCAAATTCGAATCAAATTTGTGAAAAAAAAAATTGATAAAAAAAGCTGATATTATAGAATGGCGGGAAAAACGAGCGGGAAAACCGAAAAATATGGCGGCATAAAGTAAAGAACAAAGGATTAGTGTCTTTTAGAGAAGATTTTTCTCTAAACAGATGGGATTTAAAAGCAATCAGTTTGATGGAGATTTCTTGTTACAGTGATGTGTAAAACGGGACCCTGTCAGGGAAGATAAAGTTTGTTTTTTTACTCCTGGTTTTAGTTTTCTTTCATAAAATATTTTATAGTAGACTTCATATGACTGGATTGTGAATTCGCTTTAGTCGACCTGCGGGATGTGCGCATTTAAGGCATCAAATATTTCCTTTGGAGACGGAAAAGATTATTATTTAAATTGAGTAATGTCCTATTTAAGTAGAAAGTCTGGCTTATTTGAGAATCAGTCGTGAAATATCATCAATATTCCAGTAAAAAGTGTAAAAAAGTGAAAAAGAGAGAAAGAACGAGGTTAAAGGAAAAGATGAAGAAAGATGAAAACAGGAGACAGAAATAAAAAGGAAAATACTATTTAAAAAATTCAGGATGAAGTTGTAGGGTTGGTTTCACAGCATATTAAATCTTATTGGACTATTTTATACCTAAGTCAGTATTTCTTTACAAACAATTTAAAGGTTCAAGAAAGTATTCCTATTTAATGATAATATCATTAAAACAAATTTTCTTCCCGTATAATATGTTATTTCTTTTAGCAGTGTAGAAAATGAACATTATTTCCTTCAAAAGTTGCTTTTGCACACTGGAAAAGAGTATGGCAGACAAATTTTGTTCCTAAATCATATTTCTTTGATTACTTTTGTTGTAAAATATAGAAAATGACCATTATTTCCTCCGAACTTTGCTTTTGAGCTCAGAATATTGAAATTTAGAAAGTAACCAATATTCTATGAAAAACTGACAAATTCACATATATTTATTTACTAAAGATCTGAATAAAACAGCTCATAGATCAAAATTTATGTGTTTTTATATTAAAGTTATATAAAAGTAAACAGAAGCTCGTAGCTTTTTTTAAGGTCAAGTAGATTTATTAGGTTTAATGGCATATCAACCCTTGATGGCTGTTTAATTCCAAATCCTATTTATTTGTACATTTACTCTATATGATCTTAAGCGATTTTTAAACGAGTTAGAGCTGATTTCTTTGCACACAATAAAATCATTTTAAACATGTTTATTTAACACAAATACTTTTATTTGCACACAGTTAAATCAGTTTAAGCATAGTTATCTGTTATATACCGTACCTCTGAACATAAATGGGTATGTCCCATTGCACATTAATTCGTTGGTCACAATTGTGGGAGGGGTTAATATGCTGATTATGTTGTACAACACTAGCAATGGTTTACCTTCTTCACGCCGCTTGCGAGTATTGTATTTTGTTAATGTAATAAAGATTTCCATTTCATTCCTAACCCCCGTTTTAGTTATTTCTCATCCAAAAAAATTTTGTTAGGTCGCAACATTATCTAACACTGATACTTTTATATGCACACTGTTAAATTTTTCCAAGTACAGAAAATGATCAAATATTTCGATTTGACCTGTTGATTGAACTCTAACAAGTACTACCCCTCCAGGTCAGAGTGGACCAGGGAGTAATGGCTATGAAGGTATATTCCATATTTCACAAAGCTCCAGGACTGGAACCTCGCCTAAGTATTTCAAAAAATTTAATCTGTAAACCTTTCTCTAATCCCGTCTTGCGTATGGTCCCGCATCATATTTTTGTTATACGTTCCTCGATAGTACAAAAGTAAAACTTAAATAGATTACAATCCGATAGGTTGGGGCTGAAAAATACGCCAACTGCATCTCTGCAGTGGAGTAACGTCTTGGATATGATTCTAAATCTGTACCATAACGATACCAAAAGACGTTTGTACCACCACGTGGCAGACTAGTATCGCTACGTCTAAAGTAATCTGTTGAAACCTTACTGTTGGAAAATTGACGAACACACAAAACTCTGTCTTAGTTCACTAACACAAAAGTTTATTCACTACTACACTTTAAAAGTAGTCGTCGGGAGAAACAGCGTATGAAAACTGGGTCGCCTGCGTAGGCTGGACGAAGAGAAACACGGGGAGAGAAAGAGAGCAGACACGGACAACTTTTCTTTTTGGTTTTGTTACAGTTCTTGTTCGCAGGTTTTGTCTCTATAGCTACACGTCTCGTGTGAGACCCCTTTTTGGAGCTCACCACCAAAATGGGGGCAGTAATTTTCGTCTATCTTCACATTATCCTGGCTAGTATTCCCTCTCGTCTTTACTACGTCACGTCTCCGACATTCCACACCTGCGCAGAAGATTTGGAACCCCTATTTTTTTTTAGTCATTTTTAATAAACTGTAGTCATTCATTCATGAATAGCTGACATACAACAATTGCTTTGGCTTGACTACCTCAGGTAAACTCGCCGTTCTGTAGACTCTGTGTTTGCTTTTCCTTCCTATACTTTTATTTTCTTCTCTCTCTCTTTCTCTCCTTTCGTAAACATTAGCCTTCCGTTCATTTTCTAACTTCGATGCTCCATATCACGTTACTAATCATTTGATATTGGTAAGCCATTAAAGAAAGAAACAAAACAAAACCAAATAATTTCCTAGTGACCATAGCATTGTAAATAGCATTGTTGTTTACTTAGAATAGTCACTTCAATCTTTAACGAAGGTTGGCAAACGTTAAATGTCTTTTCATTAACTCTTCTATGTAACAGTAAGCTTTTTGCTTTGATTTAAGTTGCAACAAGGGTTATTCAATTATTAAGGTGATTTTTAGCAAAGGAGTTGGTAAAAAGAAGCACTTTTTACAGTCCCACCTTTTTCAAGGAAATCAATTGTCATAGATCTCTTAATGCCCGGAAAGATTGTCATATCACCTTCACTGACCACTGCGTCTGGAACTTTTTTCACCAGTGAATGAGTGCGTATCCATTCCATGAACTGTTTTTTCTGTTCAAATCACATTCTTTCATAAATTTCATATGGTTTGCACCACTCACCCACCAAAAATTTGGTTACATAGCTCTGTTCACGCCTGCTGCTCTCTGAGTGATTTGTCGCCAAGTTGAATTGACTTTAGAGACGTATTTTGCGAGTAAAAAATAATTTTCGCAACTAATAAATTTCAAACGATGGAAAGTTTGACATTAAATAACCCATGTCATTTGTATGCCATTAAATAAAGAAGCCATACCAAACCAAAAATGTAAATATAAACATACTGTATACACAGTTCCTTAACATCAATCGAATCGACATGCTCTTAAAATATATCAGTCGATCAATCAATCCACTCAATACTATTTCTACTGCTACACTTCAAATGTACGGTTGTAACGCAGCGTGAAAAAAGTGACAAACATGCAAAACTCTGTTTTAGTTCAGTAACACAAAAGTTTATTCGCAACTACATTTTTAAGTAGTCGTCGGGGAGAAAGAGAACGAACATATCACGAAGAGAAAAAGAGAGGACAGTCACAGACCTTGAATTTTCTTACTGGTTTTCTGTTGTTGTTCTAACGTACTTGTTTATTGGTTTCGTCTCCTCAGCTGTGTGTCTGGTGTGAGATCCTTTTTCGGAGCTTACCATCAAAATAGGGCCGTATTTTTCGTCTCTCATTACATTTCTCTGGCTGGTATTCAACTCTCGTCTTTAGCTCATCGCATTTCCCAGCCAACTGACTCTCAAATCCGTGTCATCTTCTTACTTTTGCTTGGTATCGGCGGGAGGAACATATTCGTTTTAGGTGGTTCTACACATGCGCAGAAGATTTAAGACCCCTGTTTTTTTTTAATTCTAATAATTTTTAATTAACGTTGTCATTGACCCGTAACTGGCTGACCTTGGCCCAGTCGGCTGGGGCTGTAGAATACACCAACTACTTCTCTGCTGTGGGGTAAGACTCACTCAATGAATGGCCTAGTCGGCTGTGGTTGTAGAATACACCTATTGCTTCTTTGCTGAGAGGTAAGACTCCCCTATTGAGTGCCCTAGAATTGGAACTAAACAATCTGATGGTGAGGTTCCAGAAATGCTGGAACCCTAAGGATTGCGGAGTACCCCTTATTTGCCATCGCTCCCAGGTCTACTATGTCCCAGAGTAGTAGTACCAGATAGGGTCCTATCTATGGGTCAAATAAAATAAAATGTAGTTATGCTAAGCTGAACTGTTAGAAATAGGACTGTTTTGACTCTGAAACTGTGTACTAAGGCTAAACTGAATTGTTTGAAATAGAACTGTTTTGACACTTAACTGTTTATTGAAGAAAATATACTCATACAAAATTGAATTATTTGAAATTTAATTCTGCGTTAAATAACCCGAAAAAAAGTTGATACGCCGTAAAACAAAATAAAAAATGACAATCAACCAACCAAGTGGCTGACCAACAACGAGTGCTTTGACCTGATTCACTTAGGTCAAATGGCCGTTCCGCTGACTCTCTGTTTGCTTTTTCTTCTCAGTTTTTTCTCTCTCTACTTCCTCATAAATTAACCACCCATTCCTTTTTCTAACTTCGACTTTCCACAATTAACGCGAGTACGTTACATATTATTAGTTGTTCTAAATCCCGTTATTTTAGTCCACTTTACTCATGAATTTCTTTTGGGTATCACTAAAAGTGTTATATAATTAAGGGATGATTTTTTTTTATGTTAATCATTTTTCAATAATCATATTGTATCAGTCAGTTTTGTTGGGCTTTGAACTATTCGGGTTAAGAGTTCAGGTGTATTGTTATTGGGTACAGTTTTACGCTCGCACCCAAAGGATATGACAATCACCATTGTCATAATAAACCCCAGACAGGAAATGGGGCTGGAGTGTGGATGACGTCATGCCTGGAAGAGATGGTCCTGAGAATTTGAGGATTTTGAAAAGAGTCAGTTGAGAGTTGAGTTCTCTGCTATTAGGCATAGAGTTGAGTTTTCTACTGTTGCGGCGGCGGTTAAGTTTTTCGGATCACTACCGAGAGAGATCTAAACATCCCAAGATGCGCCGCACATTGGGGATGGTTAGGATAGTAAGAATTGTGTCTCCCTCCACGTGTCGAAAAGCCGAAGTCAGAAGTTAATAAAACTGTTCGTACCTGAAACGACAAAGTCCGCCCATATTTGTATATGAATCTCTATCACAGTTGTGATTAACATGATTATGGTTATGGTTATACAACAAAAGTAGGCAAAGTGGTTTTTTTCTTTTCCTGTACCGATATGAATGGCAAACTGATGTTGAAGATCAATTTTATTTGAATGGTTGCCTTGAAATTTTGATACTTCAACAATGGCATTCTCTGTCTGCTCGTCTTTGAATTTTCAAAAAAAAATTGCTTAGATCTGATCAGTTCTTGCTCAGTTGCACTGATAATGTTGTTTTCTATATGCTATAATCAGGCATACGTGCCTGGGCTCAGATTTGGGTCCAAGACCAGCTAGGCTCATCAGGCCCTCATTGCACTGTGGGTCGATGACCAGCATAGAACAGCTGGGCTCGAGCCTCGGCTCGTGCCTGAATCTTCCCCTCCCCTAATCCCCACTTTGAGCCGACCTTCGGGTCATTGACGTTTTGTGAAGTCCTGTCTGGCAGCGACAAATAACCTCATAATGCTGTTTTCTTCATAAGTTGTTTTATGACCTTTTCTCATTCGATTTCCTTTATTCATCTCCGTTTCTTCATAATGTGAAGAAAATGTCGTATTGTTAAAAAAATTATTGATATTCAAATACAGTTTCTCTTCCCCATTTTGTCATATGTAATGCAGTTATTTTCATTTCAGTTAATTACTAAATTGGTGATTTTCATTTATCTTCTTCCTTTCTTTCTAATATATTTCTTTTCTTTCTTTTATAATTCTTCATTTCCTTTTTAATGACTTCTCTACTTTTCATTTGACATTAACTTGATTTTTCTTTCTTCTTATTCTAATTCATGCGACATTTCTTTTATTCTTTCTTTGTTTCTTTCTTAATTCGTTTATGAAAAAATCCCTTTTTAAGTGTTAACTTTTTTCCCTTTTTTTTTTCACAATATTTTAAATCTTGAAATTGCTTTTTTTCTTTTTAATTTCTTTCTTGGTCTCAAACTTTTGAACAAATCTTGTAGTTTGAACATTCTTTTTCCACACCAGAATATTTTTTCGAGCTTCTTGTGTCTTTTTGTGAACGACTTTTAAATGAATCACCCTCTTTTTTTATCACATTACAAATTAATTAACGCTTGTCCTATTCGAAGAATTTTTCTAATCTGGTTACAACACAAAATCCAGTTATTTCTATTGGGTGTCTTAACGACACATCCTGAACACATGATGTTGACATTTTTTAAAAAACGGTCGCATGTTCCAGCAAAGTGAGAGGACTCGTGTTGATCATTGATGCAAATTAAAATTTAATTAACTATATAAATGAAAATTCATGAAATTAAGATATAAAGACATATAAAATTAAAAAGTGGTTTCAATATCATCAACAACAACTGTTATAATAATAATAATAATAATAATAATAATAATAATAATAATAAAAAGAACTGGAAAATCTGATACACGCAGTTAGAATATACAGTCAGGACATAGGAATGGAATTTGGCATAGAAAATTGAGCAAAGCTTGTAATGAAAAGTGGCAAACGACATCAAATGGGCGGAATGGAACTACCAAATCAAGACAAGATTAGAACACTTGCAGAAAACGAAACCTACAAATACTTGGGCATTTTGGAGGCTGACACCATCAAACAAGTGGAAATGAAAAGCAAAATTCAAAAAGAATATCTCTGCAGAACTAGAAAACTACTAGAGACAAAACTCTGTAGCTGAAACCTTATCAGAGGAATAAATACCTGGGCTGTACCCGTCGTTACATATTTTGGACCCTTTCTGAAGTGGACTAGAAATGAACTAAAAGAAGTGGACCTAAGAACAAGAAAACTTATGACCATGCATAAGGCATTACAGCCCAGAGACGACGTTGACAGACTATATGTGTTAAGAAAAGAAGGAGGAAGAGGATTTGCCAGCATTGAAGACAGCGTTGACGCGTCGATACGACTTAAAGACTATATACAAAAACACGATGGATGACTGATTATAGCGATTTGGAACGATACTGATAACACGATGGACAACAGAATGACAATAACTAGGAAATAAAAATGGGAAGGAAAACAACTCAATGGACGTTTTAAACGACTAATAAACAACATCTCACACTAGAAAACCTGGACGTGGCTAAGAAAAGGAAACTTTAAGAGAGAAACACAATCTCTCCAAACAGCAGCACAAAACAACGCCATAAGAACCAATCATATTAAAGAATAGATAAGACTCAATAAAATAGCAAATGTAGACTATGCGGTGACGCAGTTGAAACCATCAATCACCTTATAAGCGACTGCAGCAAATTAGCACAGAAGGAGTATAAGACTAGACACGACTGGGTGGGCAAGGTGATCCACTGGCAAATGTGAAAGAAATTTAAATTTGACCATACTAACAAATGATATATGCACAACCCAGCAGCTGTCCTAGAAAATGACACGCATAAACTCCTATGGGACTTTGACGTACAATCACCTAATCTTGGCCAGAAGACCAGACCCTATAATAATCAACAAAAAAAGAGAACTTGCAAAATTTTCGACTTTTCTGTACCAGCTGACCATAGAATAAAACTGAGAGAATGTGAAAAGAAGGATAAATACATTGACCTTGCTCGAGAATTGAAAAAAATTGTGGAACAGGAAGGTGACAATTATACCAATTGTGATGGGTGCTTTTGATACAGTAACTAAAGGATTACTAAAGGGACTGGAGGACTTAGAGTTTGGTGGACGAGAGGAGACCATTCAAACGACAACATTATTGAGAACGGCCAGAATACTGAACAGAGTCCTGGAGACTTGAGGAGAATTGCTGTCACTCAAAGGCAGTGAAAGACCATCAGCTAATGCTAATGTAAGAAACTCTAAAGGAGTAAACATAATAATAAAAATAACAAGAGCTACTACACTATGTTCGAGGAGAGAGAACCTGACGAAAAGTTGTAGCTATGGCAGGAGTTGACTTCAAAAAGCCATATGATACGGTCCCCCAAAAGTGGATAATTGACTGTCTAAAAATGTACAAGATATCCGACATGAATTCCGGAAGTTTATTCAGAAAACCATGAAAAATAGAAAGTGGAATTAGCAGCAGGAGGAGAAAGTTAAGCTGAAGTGAAAATTCTGAGAGGTATATTTCAGGGAGACGCGCTGTCACTATTACTATTTGGGATAACGATTGCGCCAAACAATCACATAGGAAATGCTTAAGGAGCTAAAAACTTACTAAATAACAAGAAAAGATTAACCACCAAATGTACATGGACGGCATAAAATTGTTTGGCATAAAAGAAAAAGATTTGGAAACCCAAATACAAACGATAAGAATATGCTGTGAGGACATACGGATGGAATTTGGCAAAAATAAATAAAAAGAAGCGAAAAAAAGTAAAGTGACGGAAAGAATAGAACAACCAAACCAAGAAAAGATCAGAACACTCGCAGAAAAGGAAACTTACAAGTACTTGGGAATATTCGAAGCGGACGAAATCAAATTATTGGAGATGAAAGAAAAAATAAAGTGTATCTCAGGAAAACGAGAAAACGACTCGAAACCAAACTCTTTACCAGAAATCTCAGCAAAAGGATAAAAACCTGGGCTGTCCTTATAAGATACTCAAGACAATTGTTGTATAGACGTGGGGATAACTTCAACAAATGAATCAGAGAACAAGAAAACTAATGACGATGCATAAGGCATAGACAGTATACACTTGTCAAGAAAAGAAGGAGGAAGAGGGGTAGCGTGTACTGAGGTTAGCGTCGATGCATCGATACGATACAACATAAAAAAAGAGCCAAGAAATATTTATTACAGCTACCAGAAACAACACAAACAACACAATAATCAACAGGACAACAATAACTTGGAAATAAGAAAGGGAAGAAAAAAATATGGATATTTCAAACGACAAAAAGTGAAATCTCGAACGAGAAAACATGGATAGGGAAACCTTGAAAGACAAACTGAATCTCTTCAAATATCAGCATAAAACAACGCCATAAAGACCAACCACGTTATAACAAAAATAGATAGGACGCAACAAAAAGCAAATGTAGGTTATGTGGTGATAGGGACGAAACAATTAATCACATAATAAGTGAATGCAGCAAGTTAGTACAAAAAGAGTATAAGACTAGACACGAATAGTGTGCCATTGGGAAGGGTACAAGAAATTGAAATTTGATCATACGAACAAGTGGTATATGTGAAACCCAGAATCTGTCCTCGAGAATGAGACTCACAGAATTCTCTGGGATTTTGAGATACAGATTCCCAAATCTCGACCAGATCTAGTGATTGCCAAAAAAAAAAAAAAAAAAAAAAAAGAGAGAACCTGGCTAAAAGTGGACTTTGACGTACCGCTAGAAAACACAGCAGAAATAAAAGAAAGGGAAAAGAGATGTAAGAACCAAGACCTTGACAGAGAACTAAAAAAACAAAACAAAAAAAAAAACTATGGGATATGAAGGAGACGGTAATACCAATTGTAATAGGTGCGCTCGGAACAATCTCCAAAGGCTTGGTAAAGGGGGTGAAAGTCTTAGAAATCAAAGGACAACAAAAGATAATCCAGACTACATCATTATTAAGATCAACCAGAATACTGAGAAGAGTCCTGGAGACCTAAGAAGACTTGCTATTACTCAAACCCATGTGAAAGACAATCAGCTAATGGTAGTATGAAAAACTCTTGAGGAGAATAATAATAATGAAAATAATTTATCTCGGTGTTTGGGACCCAAAAAGATTACCTAATCCTGGCTGGGAGACCACACCCAGAGATAAAACCCCCAAAAAACTACTTTGCCATCCCAACGGACCACAGAGTTAAAATCAAAGATACATTTCAAACAATTCAGTTTAGCATAAGTCCACAGTTTAAACGTAAGTAGAAAGTTTTATTGTCAAAAACATTCCTATTTCAAGCTATTCAGGTTAGTCAAACAGTTCAAATTCAAACAATTCATTTTAGCATTGGTATGCAGCTAGTTCTATTTAACCCATAGATAGGACCCTATCAGGTGATACCGTTCCAGGCAAGAGTGGACCTGGGTGCAATGGCAATGAAGGGGTGCTCCGCATTTCTCAAAGCTCCAGCATTACTTGAACCTCACCATCACATTGTTTAGTGTCACATACAGGACACTAATGGGGGGGGGGTTACACCTCGGCAGAGGTGCAATAAGTGTATTCTATAGCTCCGGCTGACTGGACAATATAGAAGGTGATAAGATTTTTCTGAAATCTCTCAAAGCATATTCACAAAAACGTCATGGTCGCTATAATGGATATATATATATATATATATATATATATATATATATATAATTTTTAAAATAAATCTATATCTATATCTCTCTCTCTCTCTCTCTCTCTCTCTCTCTCTCTATATATATATATATATATATATATATATATATACTTTTAAAAAATACTCTGAAGCTTCAGGGGAAAATTCGGTCCTTTTCAGCCAGCATTTTTCTGTTTTGGCGTTTCTGACAGAATGGATAAAAATTAAAAAATAATCAAACAAATAAGCAAACAAATAAGCAAACAAGCACACAAACAAACAAACAAACAAACAAAAGACAAAGTTTCTAACAACAGCTTTATAAAACATTTAAAGCTATGTATAGAAGTTTGCTTTTTAGATTACGTTCGCTGATTTTTATTGTCCTGAATTTAAAATGATTCAATTTTTATCATATAAAATCTTATAGAAATAAACAAGATATTTTAAAAAGTAAAATTTTCTAATGAACATATTTACCGATTTAAATTGTTCTGAATTCCAACTAATTCAATCATTATAAAATGATATTTTCAGAATAAGCAAACATATCTTCATTTAAAAAAAATCGTTTCCTGAATAAGAATTCCGTCTTAAAGTTATTACTTCGGATTATACTTTTTAAAGAAACGGAGTCTCTGATAATATTTTTAAAAAATGATTAAAAAAAAAAGAAAGTAAAAACTAGTTTGCAGTTTCAAGTTTTATCTGGGTATGTGGGGGTGTCAATTTTCAACGCTCATCAATACCAAAATAGACCCGGACTCAGAATTTCCTTAAAAAGCCTTTCTGTGCACCTCAGGTGGAGTAATGGTCAGCAAGCTGGACTAGCAAACATATACGAGAGAGTTCGAGTCCTACTGAGTTCCCTACTTATACGGCCTTGTGCCACGTCTAAGCAAAAAGCTAAGTAAATTACAAAAATAGTTTCTATGCAACGAAATAAGAGACTAAAACGGAAAATTTTCCTCCTGGATTTTAAAGCATTTGTCAAGGAAATTCTTCTGTGACAAATTTGAAAACAAAACTAAAAATCCAACACAAACATATTTTCTATTTTCCAACGGCTGGGGTCGTAGAATATGTCGATTGCATGTTTGCAAAAATGTAGTACTCCTAACAGCAACGCGAGTCTTGGATATGACTCTAAACAATCCGATAGTGAGGCTCTAGCCCTGAATGCTGAAGTACCGCTACTTTACCATTAATCTAAAGTCCGCTATTATCTGGATTAGCAGCATTTATTAAGATCTCATCTATGGTTTTGAAATAGAACAGTTCATTAATGTCAAAGGAAATTATTAGCGTTAAATAGTAATACTTGAAATTATGTAACTGCGTCCAAACAAGTGATTAATATAAAATAGAAGTATTGATAATGCATAGCAATACTTGAAGTCATCTCACTGAGAACTCACAAATGATTAATGATAATTATTGATACTTGAAACCATTTAAGTGTGTACCAACAAATGATTAATATTGGCCTAATGAGAAGAGAGTTCACCAACAGGTGTAGTCATACTAAAGACTCAAAAAATGGTGCCTTGCTTAACACTCAGCATCATAAGGTAAGAATCAAGAGGAAAGTGGAGAAATCAAGTGAAAGGAGTAGCACCCTCCCTTACACCCCGGTGAATTAGCTATTAAAAGGGAGCCTTCAGGTCGCCCTCGACTATAGTCGCCAACTTTACTATGTATATAATAAAATAACAAACTTACAATCCGACATTTTTTGTCTATATTTCTGAGATGAGGTATTATGCACATTATTTATATTTTTCGGACAATTGTCCTCATCTTTATCACAACATTTTGGCTGTTGTACGCTCCGGCCTTCTTCTTGGAATGTTGAACTTAACCTTTTAATTCGCTCACTAAGGTAGACTGTTCTAGTTACACGAGCCATGTTTAATGGATGTCAATTATCAGTTATCTCCTGTTAATTTCACCTCTGTAAGTTCTCCACTGCCTTCACCTGGTATTGAACTCACACTCTTTTTGGGTATGTCCCTGGATCTAACCAACGTCTTTATCCACTGTACCATGTGTCCTTATTTTTTTCTTGCTGGATGAAATTTAATAATGGTTTGTGATCATCAAGAGAATTATAAAAAAGTCAGAAGCCAGAGTTTGCTGTTCCCATAAATAATAGGCCCACCCCTCTTAGGGATATAATAGCGTCGGTAGCTGACCTAAATCAATTCGAGAGAAGTAGCAGATCAAAAATATTTTTTCGTGTCCACGGCCAGACTGTAATTTGAATTTTCTGTTCGAGCGTTTGTTAAGGACTAGGGGACCCAGAAATCTTTAGCTTCTCCCAAGCCTAATCAACAAAATCCCAATCACCTAAGTACATTACGCTCTTTAAAGTTTCATCTATGTTTAAACTCCAATCACTTTTCGGCATTGGCGGGCGGGGTATAATAGTTAAAACGATGGATTGTGGAATCATAATAAAAGAGTTCGAACTCCAGTCGCGCTATTATGTTCACTTTCGGACAAATACCGTTCAGAAAAGTATAAAACCCTTTATCATACAAGCTATCGGTTAAATATTACCACCGCTGCTTTTCTCGAAGGATGGCTTTGGTATTAAATAACCTACAAAGGTTGATATGCCATTAAAAAAAGAAACTAAACCAAACCTTTTCGACATTCGTGTCGGGTAAGTAAAAAATTGACTTCTTGATCTTAGGAGGTCTTCCTGGGTTAAGTTAATTGCTCAGTGCATGAGTCGCTCCAAAAGAAAGGATATTTATTCGTGCCTCCTACCAAGCAGGATTTGACACAAGATCTTTTTTATGGTGGGGATTTAGGGAAAAGGGAGGTCACACTAGAGTTGATTCTCGTACATTGTGGGTCATAGGATCTCTAGGTGCAAGCCAGCCTTTGCAAAATCTCCCGGCACTTATGCCAGGTGACCTTGCTGATCATAGATTTTCTAGACTCGAAGGTCTATTGCAATGTGAATCTATGCTTGTCATTCCACCCAACTGATACAAATGCCAGGCTACCATCGGAAAACCGAGAGAGTGGGTAAAGAGAATTTTTGACGAGACGATTTTTGGTCTAGCCTCGCATGAGCCCCGATTTATACGTGGCGTCCCACTATAAAACGACCTTGTGTCATGAATCGATTTGGGGAGAAGTCGGTTAAGTACATCCATGTGTAAACTCCCAACATTTAACTGTGTTTCGGAAATCAGGTAACTGTGAAATACCTCTTCATTGCCATTACTCCCAGGTTCACTCTGTCTCAAAGTGGTACCGCCTGCTAGAGTTATACCAATGGATCAAATGGATATGTTTAAAAATTATTCGTACACGATTGGACTATGTGAAAAAAACAAACAATACATAAAGTAAGTTTTATTATCACTGAGCATTCCTGGGTTATATTTTATTCTAAACTTTCTAAATATGAGTGAAATCACGTTGTATTATGCTAATCTATTGCTCTTGTATCAAAATCAATATTGCTTGGAGATATCCAGCCCAATCGGCTGTAGCTGTAGAATACACCGACTGTATCCGTCTAAAGGAGTAAGATCGCCTCTTTTCCAACGAGTGTTCTGGAAATTACATTAAACCCTCTGATGTCGAGGATGGAGATTTGGGGAATGTGGAGTACTTCTTCATTGTCATTGCTCCCAGGTCTGCTTTGATGCAGAGTGATAGCATCTGATAGTGTCCTATTTATGGGTCAGATAGAACTGTTTGACTGCTTAAACTATGTGCAAACAAATAACTTATACTAAATTGAATGGTTAGAAATAGTTCTCTTTAACCATTTAACTGTGAGTAAATAAACGGTTGATGTTCACTTGAATTGTTAGTGTTACATAGGAATACTTGGAACCATTTAAATGTATGCAAATTGATTACTAATGATGAAATAGAAATATTAGTGTCATATAACAATACTTGTAATTACATCACTGTTTGAAAACTAATGATTAATATTGAATAGAATTATCCGTGTTTGATGGCAATAATTTAACCATTTAGCTGTGTCTCCACTCTAGTATTGCTAGTGTTTTATTAGTAATACTTGTGTGCAAACGCGTTAGTTCTAACTCATTTGAAAATAAAATTACTTTCAAAAAATTCTCTTAAATTTTATTTATAGAAAACAGAATTATTCGTGTTAGATGGAAATGCTTGAAACCAGTTAACGGTGAAAAAAAGCCGAGGCTCTTTTAAAAATGTTATCAACAAAATGTGTAAACAAATCATATTTTTAATGTATATGTACAAAGAAGATTTGGCATTAAATAACTTACATTGGTTGATACACCATAAAACCCAACCCATCCCAAGCAAACCAAGCCTTGGAGACGTCCTCACACTGAGCATGGATTCAATGAAAATGTCAATAATCTCTTTTCTCTGGACCAAATTTTAGTCTTAAATATTGGAATCCAAAATCATTGGGGACTATTATTCTATGAATCTCTTCATGAGAAGCTTTTTGTGTGAAAAGGAGGGAAGAAAGATCTCTTGTCAGCTTAAAAAAAAAACTAACACGTCATGAAGCTTTCACACACTAAACAAAGGCCATTTCAAGAATAAATTCAGAATTAGTAGATTTGAGTTTGTTGCAATTATCAGTTAAGAGTGTTCTTTTTTTAGTTCACAGACCGTAGATACCTT
This sequence comes from Sepioteuthis lessoniana, assembly GCA_963585895.1. Taxonomy (NCBI): domain Eukaryota; kingdom Metazoa; phylum Mollusca; class Cephalopoda; order Myopsida; family Loliginidae; genus Sepioteuthis; species Sepioteuthis lessoniana. Next base: position 32,101,161 of record OY757923.1, on the reverse strand, counting down.
ACAACACCTTGCTGTTACTGAATAATCCCCCATCTTAGTATTGTGTAGTTATATTGCTGCTTAACTTGTAATTTGGCTGGAACCAATGCTATAAGTGCGATTCGACTGTGAATTGCATTCCCAATTTACATTATTATAAAGATGTTTATCTCACAAAATAATTGTTACATGGTGTTTGCAAATTAGTCTCACAGTTTGATGATAGTGGAGGGAGCTTTATCGTCACCGGGTGTTAAATCTTTGTGACTTTATATTGTGGTAATGTTGTCTTCATAGATATTAGAGCTGTCTCATTTGTAGCAAGCATATCCAATTGTTAATTGCGTTTATAATGAATCCAATCCTCATGGAGTGACATGCTTCAGTGTTTTTTTTTCTGGATTATAAGAAGGTTTGTAAATATCCAGGGAGTCCTGCCATGAAATAATGTGAAATATTAATTTGGTTTCTTTGTTTAATCTTATATTAACCTTCGAGGGTTTTTTAATGCCAAAGCTGACCTTGAAGAACAATAGTTGTACTATTCACCCCATAGCTGAGAAGATAAGAGAGTTCTTACCTTTCCCAAGGGCATTAGTTCAAAAGTAGATATGATAGAGCGACTGCATGTAATATTAAAATGTTACATAGTCATATACACGAATATGGCCATGTGCCAAATGGGTGAAATGGACATCGAATGTTCATTAACGATAGAATATATATTAGAACACAGGAATCTCGGAATTCAAAAACACGTAACGACTTCTTGTTCAGGTACGAAACCTTTTTCTTAACTTGAAATTAAAGGTTTCGACGTAAGGAGAAGAGACACAATCTTCTATGCTGTCTTATTCATTTGGCCCCCGTCTCGAGCGGCCCCCAATAGGGCGCAAGTTCGCCTCGCGCCTGCGAGCTCCAAAAGTCGATCCTCCTCGTTTGGCGTCTAACTCTCAACTCTAACCTTCTTCCAATCTCACACAAACCTCCGCGCGCTTCCGGTGCGTGACGCCACCCGCACCCCGTCACCCCGTTTCGTCTTGGACTATTATGACATCTGAGTGACACCTCCATCCGCCCGCGCGCGCCCGCGTTAACACCTGCCTCAATGTTGAACCCAACCAACCCATGTGCCGAGCCGAAAGGTTCTCAGCCTAACCAAACTGAAAGGCATGAACCGAAATCCCTCGGCTATTATATTACAAAAAGCGAGTGCTAAAAGGGAGGGTTAGAAATAGATAAGTAATAATAAACGTCAAGAAACCTCACGAGAGACCAGTTTACAAAGTTAAAAAAGTCTTGTTTAGTTTGGTTTTATAGCATATCAACCATTGCAGGTTTTTTAATGCCCAATCTCGTATATACATATATTAAAATATGATTTGTAAACACAGTATGTTGGGCTCATGTTTTGCTCACTGTTAAACGTATTCAAATATCAATATCTAATACTAATAATTCTATTTACAATTAATCATTTGTTTGCCCACAGTTAAATAGTTCCATGTTTTGCTATGTATTACCAATAATTCGTTTCAACATTATTCATAAACGATCAAACAGTTCTATTTCAAGCAATTCAATTTAGCATAAATCATTTGACTGAACTCAGTTTGCCAACGAAAAAAAGAAAGACTCGTAAATTTTTGGGCGAACAGCCAGTGACACTCACCCTTTTCACATATTTCATCAAGCTTTCTAGCTGGAGAAAGGAAAAAGAATGAACATTGGAAGGTCTTATTTTTGTTTCCGCTAATCTAAGGGACGATCGGAAACTTCAATCTATCATCATTGGCGACAGCCCCATACATTTTTATTGAACTATTAATTTCGTATGTAATAAGTCTAGTAATAATTTAGTGCTCACTTTCGTAACCTTGTGCCAGATTTAGCTATTGATAAAGTTATTCGCAATCACGCCCTAGAGTGATTGCTAACAAGCTGCTTATCGCATAAATCTTACCAGTTCGATTCTTACCGGGTGCAACGATTTCTAGACCAGGGTTATTTATTGATTTTTACATGTCAACTCTTAAGTGCTATGGAAACTCCTAGAGATCCTTAACGCACTTTTTCTCGCGATTTATTTCATTATCTCATGCCTCATTTCCATTCGTTTTTATCACACGTTTCATTTTTTTTCACAGGCCTCGTTTGCATTCTTTTTGTCATACGCCTTATTTTTATTCTATTTTCTCACGACTCCTTTTTATTCTTTTCCTCATACTTCATTTTCATTCTTTTTTCCCACGCTTCATTTTCATCTTTACTATCTAATGTCTTTTTTTCATTCTTATCCCACGACACATTTTCATTCTTTTTCCCATGTCTCATCTTCATTCTTTTTCTCCCGCCTCGTTTTTATTCTTTTTCTCCCGCCTCGTTTTTATTCTTTTTATCTAATGCTTCATTTTTATTCTTTTTCTCACGCCTCATTTTCATTCTTTTTGTCTCATGCTTCATTTTTATTTCTTTTTAATGGTGAGGCTCCAGTAATGCTGGAGCTTTGAAGAATGCAGAGTACCCCTTCATAAGCTAAACAGAATTGGTTGAAATAGAACTGTTTTGATATTTAACTCTTTAAACAAAAAATATACTCATATTAAACTGAATTGATGAAGCTTTGAAAAGGGTTAATCTGTTGTAAAAACCAACCAACCAACCAACCAACCAACCAACCAACCAATCAATCATTCTCTTTCTGTTTTTCTCACGCCACATTTTCATTCTTTTTCATATTCTTCATTTGACACCGTTTTTATACGTCAAATTTTCATTTTACTGCATTTTTAATTTTACTGTGATTTATTTCCATTTTTTTCCCACGCCTCTTTTTCCTTTTTTCTTCCATACCCCATTTTCATTCTTTTTCCATGCGCCTCGTTTTCGTTCCTATCTTTTCCTCTTCTCTTGTGCGTCTTTTACCCCATTCAGCCACCTCTTTCTTTTCCTTGTTTCCTTGCACATGTATCTCTTGCATATTTCTTTAATCGGGTTCATATGTATCTATTGGCCTCCTCTTTATCTTGTCTCTATAGTTTTTCTCTTTGAATTACAATTTAGTCCAGCAAATGTTCACATTGCTCAGAGGATCTGATATGGAAATTTCTATTGAGAACAGAAATACCTTTCACATAAAGACCGGTGCTGAATTTGTATATTGGCTAGTATGAACCCAGGAGCCCCAAAACAAGAGGGGACCAAGGGACCTCTATTCTTAGGCTCCTGATGAAAAAGAAACAAACTAAGAAATAATATGAGAACAAAGATTTGTTTATTTTTGAATTTAAGGGGGCTTCTCTCATGCCAAGAGGTTAGAAACAGTGTATTGTAGAATAGTGAATAGAATTATTAATCTTAGATAGCAATAATTGAAACCATTTAACTGTGCACAAGTAAATGATCAATTTTCAATAGAATTATTCCAATTGAATAGAAATAATTGGAAACATTTAACTGTGTGCCAAAAAAGACGGTCTGGTTCGTTTAAAAATGTCATCTACAAAATGTTTAAAAATCATATATATTGATTATATATGTATAAATAGGATTTTGCCTCAAATAAAGTACAGCGGTCGACGAGCCATAAAACCAAACAACCAACAAACTAATCCCCTTAGAGACGGAAAGTATTTATACTATTACACATATAGCTTGGGGGATAAGGGGATTCATATCTTTCCCAAGAGTGGGAATCCGAAAGTGAAAGTAATAGCCAGTTTTTGGTTTTGTTTGGTTTTTATGGTATATTAACTATTATTGGTTATCTGACGACAAATTCTGTTTTTACATAGATTAAATATATGATCTGTAAACACATTTGTAGATACACACAGTTAATTATCAAACAGTTCAATCTCTAACAATTCAATTTAGCATAAGTCATCAAAGTTAGATGGTTCCACGTATTGCTATCAATCACTAACAATTCAATTAAACATCAGTCATTTGTTTACACACACTTAAATGATCAAATAGTTCTATTTTTCCCAATTCAGTTCAGCATACGTCATTTGTTTGCTCTCAGTTTAAATGTCAAACAGTTTTATTTGACCCATAGATAGGACTCTATCTGGTGTTACTACTCCCAGCCAGAGTAGACCGAGGAGCGATGGCAAAGGAAGAAGTACACCACTTTCCTCAGATCTTCAGAACTGGAGCCTCCCTATCAGACGCAGCATTGTGTCATATTCCGAAAATCCATTTCTTTTTCGAGGAGAATCTTATCCCTCTGCTGTGGATTAAGTCAATGTATTCGAGGCCCCCTGTAATGGTATAGAAAAATGAGATTGGCTAAAATATGTCGTGAGATCATTTATTTTCTTGCCCCAAGAAAATGTTCCCCTTATCCTTTACTAAGTTTAGTTCAGCACCAGGCAAGAAGTATGTATTTACACAACCCTTCCCCACAAAATAGGAAGAACATAGCACAAGGTCAATTTTTGAGTGATTTTTTTCTTTCCGACTGGGCCCTTAACAAAAGCCAAAGAACCCAGGGTCACCAATTATTTAGATCCTATTTACCAACGCCTCCGCTCGGGCAGGATATGACACAAGGTCGATTTTTAAGCGGAGTTTAACAGGTTTGAATTCAGAGTTTTCATTCTCCTAGACTAGTTGCCGCACCAAGGCTGAAGAACCTAGTCTGTCCTACTATTTACCCATAGCTGAAGGGAGAATAATTGGATTCATACCTTTCCCAAGGGTATTAGTGCTATGTGAAATGCTATCAGTCTCGTCCAGGATTTGAACTCGTGTCGCCGTGTCCATTCCTACGACGATAACCGTTACACCACGGGCACCTCTAATTATTTAGATTGGTAAGGAAAGAGAGAGAAGAGGTGGACTTATAGTTTTCCCTAGGACATTAGTGCGAAATAAAGCACAAAGTGTCTTTTCTAGGTGTAGTTCTCGGGTCGAGGATTTTATTTCCAGCGTCAATTACTGTCATGTTACAATCACCAGGTGTAACAAAGAACCGATACGATTCGACCACAACTTCGATTGAATTGTCTTATCCTTTCCAAGCAATCATATTTATATAACAGTGGCTTGAGGTAATGAATTGAAATGCAAACGATGAAAGAAACCTAATTTGTATAAAACCATATGTAACTTAGTTCAAATAAATGGGATGCGATTTAATGATACGCTTTACAACATTTCACTCGGGAGCGAAGTAAAACGTTTCATTGTTGTGTTGTTGGAAAAGTTAACTTTCCTTTTTTATAAACTCTTTTCAACTTTTAGATGCCATCATTTGTTATTTGATTTCATGACAGAAGTAAATTCACAGTATTTTGCGTTATATGTTTCCGTGTTTTTAGAGTATACAGTTTTTTTTCCTGCTTATCTCCAAACCATTTGTCGCCGGTACTTTAAATCTTACACCTGGAAATACAATCAACGTTTCAAGATAAAACAATTCCTTTTATCAAATAAGAGGAGAGAAGAACAAATTGCAAACAAAAATAAGATATAGACATAAACAAAATATCGGTTAATTCTTAATACTTATTTGTTTCTATCTTATTTTTTTAAAAAAAAGTACGAAAGCCTATTTCCCCACTTAAATCTATGCAATAGACTCAACGAACTGATATCATAAGGTTCTTCAGCCTTCCTAAGCTTTGTCTAGCATTATTTTTATAGTTTAAGGCGTTCGTGGTGCAATGGTTATCGTCCTAGGAAATGGATATGACAATCCGAGTTCAGAATCTTGATAGGGCTGTTTGCATTTTACGTTGTACAAATACTTATGGGGAAAGTAAGCACCTAACAATTTTCTCTCTTCCTATGGGTAAATTAAAGTAGTAAATTTGGCAATCCCAGTCAAGGGTGACCCAAAGGCTCCCTTTTCAATAGCTACTACACCGAGGTGTAACGGAGGGCGCTACTCTATTCCCTCGATTGCCCAACTTTACCCTTGATCCTTACCTTATAATGAGTGTTAAGCAAGGCGGCATCAAATACCATTTTTTGAGTCTTTGGTATAACTCGAACTGGGATTGAACCCCAGTCTCCCGGACCATTGGCGAACACTATACTCATTAGGCCAATGGCTAATGGGCTTTTTAACCTTGGTATTACAATCAGTTTTGGAGAAGGAAAACTTTGAATTTAAACATGTTAAACTCCGTTTAAAATTTGACTATACGCCGAATCCTGCCTCTATGTGTCGTATATTGAACCGCTGGACAAACAACGAAGAACTCGTAGATATATGAAAACACAATTTATGTTTTTATTCTTCGACAGTGACGTTTGTGTGAAGTAGGAATACAGTCAGAGAATGTTCGCACATATCTTTCTTCTGTGGCGGGGACCATTTTTGTGAAGTAGTGAGACGGCCAGAGAACACACACAAGGGGGTGGAACTGACAGGCTTGCCCGAGCGACCAGCGGATCTCTGCCTTCTGTCCAAAATTGCAGACCTTATACTCTGTTTCAAGTCCCACGTATTTTCTGTTTATGGCTGGTTATCGGAACTTACATACTTCTGTTTTTTCCGCTAATTGGTTGATCTTATCTGCAATTGAAATATCTGTAATTCAATCCACAGGCAATAAATTACATTTTTCTATTTCCTGTGAAACAACTTTGTTGATGTTATCTTGCGACCACATTGAATCGGTTAAGTTAATCCACGTCGCCAGCAAAGCTAGTATATTACATTCCTCGCCATCTTATTTTTCAAAATGTTCTCATGTGAACATTTTAAGTGCATCTCTCCCCACTCTCACTACTCCACACAACCGAAGCAATTGTACAACAAGTTTTAAAGTAGGAATAAAATGACAAAATTATATACGCACATATGTGTCATCATCATCATATCGCGCTGGTAGCACGGATATCCCTGACCCTCTCTCGTCACTCCTCCCTATCGTTCATCGCCCTAGGTAGGTCTTCAGGACAACATCCCGTATCCTCACATAGCTGCTGAATGTATGTTCGTGCTGGTCGTCCTGCTTTTGCACGGCCATGTGTGGGGGTCCATAGGAGTACATCTCTTATGAGTTCGTCCCTGCTTCTCCAGCAGTGTCCTGCATGTCTGGTTCGTCTAACTTGAATAGTTTTCGTGATAGGGGGCAGGTGGCTGTACAGTTGGTGTCTTGTGGGGTGTTGCCGCCAGGACTTGTTCAAGATTGCACGAAGCATTCTAGTGTAATTGCCGTCTAGCTTCTTCTCCAGCCTCGGTGTTTCCCTTTTGGGAACCCCGACGATTTCCATGTCCGTTATGTCCTTCTCATAATGTCCTTAACGAACAGTTATCTTTTTTCTTTTTTTTCACATCAGAAGAAAGGTTTGTAATGTTCAAAAAGTTCTTTCTTTTTTTTCTTTTTTCCCCCTTCTCTTGGTTATATTATTCCAGTAGACATCTCGATGCACAACTATACAACCGATTTTCAAACTGACCAGGGGTAAATGACGTTCAATTCACACTATGCATGTCTCTGCTCGATTTTAAAGTCACAAATGTAACTTCTTAATTTTCAAAACATACTATGTTTGAACACACAAAAAGACTGACATTATCTGCAGTGAATGTCATTTAAAGTCTGACCGAGAAAACAAAAGAAACGAAAGAAAAAAATTTACCTAAGAACTTGATTCTATCTGTTAATGATGGGCGTGCTGCTTGCCTGGAGAATTAGTCGTATCATCTATAACTTCTCCACCCACCGACTATTTTACCCTAAAATGGACCTGTGAGTCATAATTTTCTACGCTGTTCCGAATGCTTTCCTCCATTATCTATAGGACTATTACCTGCCTCTAAGTCTGATTATACCCTCTCAGAAATCCTCTTACTGTCCGACCCAGAGACATTTGAGTGCTGAAGGCTCTTCGTTCTCACAGCATCCTTTAATAATGGCAAGCTTATTTGTTCCCCTGCAGGACGTTTACTTTCCCTCTTTCTAGCAATCCACCATTAATCGGTCTATCTCCCATCTCTTCTACGAGCGAACGAGTGCCTTTTTTTTCTCTTTTTCTTTCAACAAGTATCTCTACAAAAGCATGGCTCGTATGCAGCCGTCATTTCTTCGTTTTTACTTATTACCACCACCACAACATAATATTAGTTTCTTGCTTACTTCCGAAGGTGAGATAAAATATCCTGGGGTTTTTTTTTCTACGCAGCCCAAATCTTTCACTCTGTGTACTGCTTTTTCCACTGCACCTCGGTGTATCTTTTTTCTCTTTTTCAACAGTTAATGAGAGTACTTAGTTTATTTATCTATTTGGTCAACTATATTACTCCCTCAAGCACAATTTAAAACTGAATCCATAAATTTTCAGGAGCATACCATGAGACACGTCAAGATTTTGCACATATACTCCCCAATTTCCCATTCCCTGTTTACAAATATCCTCTTCAACACAATGGTCTGGCCTCTTGCTAAATCCCCAAATTATCGACCTTCACGACCCGGTCTGGCCACTAACCAGCACCTCAAAATTCTCGACCCCTCTCTAGGGGAAAACCTTCACAAAACCTGGTATGGCTTCTACCAGTACCCAAAATATTGATCCCATTCTAAGGAGACTTCACAGAAAGCTTTACATGACTTTTCCAAACATCGAAACCGTCCCACAAACATAACTACGGATCCAAAGGTATATGAGCATTCCCCCGACAACATATCGTTGATACCAGGATTCTTCCGGAGCTCGGAAGTGAAAGACACAGAGAAAAATAAAACCACAATAAAATTTCTACGCTTTTCGATGAGCCTTTTTGAATTACACATTAATTAAAAAAAAAATTATATGAATGTTACCACAAAATACTACCACATCACGAGTTTTGTTATGACAATTGACAAACTTGTATCTCCCTTCTTTTCTCTCTGTTTTTCCTTTCTTCTTTCTTTCCCCCCATGATTCACCGTCCTTAACCTAGCAGTAATCTGTATCAACATGTTCAATATGTTTTACGAGCCTTATTATAGCTTTCCGATTTTTTTCGTAATAAATTCTATCGATCACGAACCATGCAACTTAAAAACGACAGATGGGTTGGTTTGGTTTATTTGTTTAATGGCATATCAACTCTTTTTAGGTTATTTAATGCCAAAGCCATTCTCCTTGAAGAACAGTAGTAGTACTATTTAACCCATTGCTGGGAGGATAAGGGGGTTCATACCTTTCCCAAGGGTATTTGCCCGAAAGTGAACGTAATAGCGCGACGGGAGTACGAACTCACGTACTACGATTCCGCAGTCCATCGCTTTAACCATTACACCACGAGAATACCCCCCCAAAAAAAACGACAGAGGAAGACATAACATTTATACAATGAGCAATGTACCTTATCTTCCTTTTTTTCTCTTTTTCATTTTTGTTTGTTTGTTTTAGTTAGCAGCTATCCGAATATATAAACAAAAGCAGAACACACACAAGTTATAACCAAAAGTCACCTACTTTTCGTTGATGTCGTATTGTGATGCCAAGATTATCCAGTACTGTCGTTGATGGTAACCAGGTTCGTTATGAGTCATTGCAGAAACTCGGCTGGTACGGGCCCCAAATCGTATATGTCGTGTATTAGACCGCTGTACAAACAACGAAAAACTCGTAGATATATAAAACTATAATTTATATTTTTATTCTTCGACGGTGACTTTTGTGTGAAGTAGGAATACAGTCAGAGAGTGTTCGCATATATCATTTTTTCTGTGGCGGGGACCGTTTTTGTGAAATAGTGCGACAGCCGGCGAACACACACGGCGGTGGGAGGGAACTGACCGGCTCACCCGAGCGACCAGCGGATCTCTGCCTTCAGTCTAAAATTACACACCTTATATTGTCTTTCGAGTCCCACGTATTTTCTGTTTATCTTATTCACCAACCCCTCCGCTTGGATAGGATATGACACAAGGTCAATTTTTAATCCGAGTTTAACAGGTTTGAATTCAGAGTATTCTTTCTAGACTAGTTGCCTCACCTAGGCTGAAGAATCCAGTCTGTCTTACAATCTACCCATAGGGAGAATAATTGGATTCATACCTTTCCCAAGGATATTAGTGCAATGTGAAATGCAATCAGTCTCGTCTAGGATTTGAACTCGTGTTGCCGTGTCCATTTCATACGATGATAACCATTACACCAAGGGCACCTCCGTATTTTCTGTTTATGGCTGGTTATCGGAACTTACATACTTACGTTTTTTTCCGGTAATTGGTTGATGTTATCTGCGAACGGAAATATCTGTCATTCAATCCACAAGCTATAAATTACATTATTTTCTTTCCTGTGAAACCATTTTGTTGATGTTATCTTGCGACCGCAGTTAATCCACGTCGCCAGATAAGCTAGTATATCAAATATGGAGGGATTGTGTAAATACATTTAGTTTGAGTTTCGTGGTGGGGAAAAAGAAAGACTTACCCCTAATCTAGTTAGGCCATTGGGGTGATGCTGAAGTAGCTTGTTGTTGTTTCTCTCCAGTTTTGAATTCAGAGTTTTTCTTCTCCAAGACCAGTTGCCATACTAAGATTAATGAGTCAAAAAGTTCTACCACTGGGTGACTCAAAATAGATGCAACCCATTGATATGATAATGATTTATTGCTGAAACATTAGAAAAAAAAAAGTTTATTTGGAACACGTTCTGTTAAAATGCATCCTTTGAGATAAACACATCAAATTAACGTTTTTTTTTCATTGTTATAATATTAGCTTCCAGGATATGCAACCTTTTTTGAGTTTCTTGTCTCAGTAAAAAATCATTATCATATTAATAGGTTGCGTTTATTTTGAGAGAGATTTGAATGATTTTGTCACCAAATAAGTAGTGACGCTAAATATTTTCCTTTCTTGTCCAAGCCATTGTGAACAAGGATTAATTGTTGGTATAGTATACTATTTTCAAACCTGAAACAAAAAAAAAAAAACACCACATTATAATAAATCGAGTTATTAGCTGTCACATGGGTCCCATGTATATTGAGAACCCTATAGATAGAGAAACACGCAAAATATATTGAGACACACTACATTTACTTAACTGGAGGGAGAATAGATGAATTCAAATCTTTGTCCATGGTATTATAGCTTTGGGAAATTCAAACAGCCTTGTCGAAGATTTGAGCTCATGTAGCCGAGTACACTTTGATGAGGAAAATCGTTACGCCACAAGCACCTCCAGAGGTAAAAGCCAGTCTAACAGGATATTATACCTACTTATTCTATTGTCTTCTCCCAGTAAAGCAGAAACTAGTTAAATAATCTCCCAAGCGGTTACGGTTTGAGCAAGTGTATCTGCTATTCTGTGTTTTACTGAAAGTTCTCGTACGTGTAATAGCTTTATTTTTGTCCATGACACTTGCTTTAATTTCTGATCACAAAGAATCCTTTCTTTCCTGATTTTCTATGCTTTTCTATTGTAAAATCATAAAAAGTACATCAACATTATATAGCAACGACTCTTTGGTCAGTAAAGCTTTTTTTTTCTTGACTCCTGTTTATCTCTTTCTTCAGAAGTTTTGATGCATTTCAATCAAAAAATATCTGCAATACGTTTACATTTTATGTATGATGGTCCTATTCTGGTTGCAAAGATTACATAAATTCCTGACCCCTGACAATCCCTTTCTTCTTTATTTCCTGTGCAATTTTATCTTAAAATAAGGTATTCATGTAGCACCAAATTGCATCCGACGATAAGACTCCAGTTTTTGAGCTCTGGGAAGTGAGCAGTCACCTGTTCGTCACCATTACTCCCAGAACTACTCTGACCTCGAGAGATATGCTTCGAATAGATCTGTTTAAGTTATGTTTGGTACGACTTTCAATTACTGTAATGCATCGGCTTCGTCTTAGAGGTTGGGATTGTAGAATATGCCATCAGCATCCTGGGTATTACACTCAATCATCTGATGGTGCAGCTCCTATCCTGGAGCTTTGGAAAATGTAGCGTACAGGGTAGGGAAGTAAAATATGGAATAATTTTTGAAACGCTTTTTTAGTTTGAGTTTTCCAATTTTTGAAAAAAAAACGTGATAAATTTAAATTGTCATGATTAGCTCTATTATTCAAGTATTTTACATTAAAATTCTGCATAATCTGAGTGAGTAAGGAAAGAAAGGGCAAGGAATCTATGATTTGCTTAACGCCAAAACCAAGTCAAAAAAATTCCGGAATAATTGGAGTTTCTTTATAGCCTCCATCAAACCGAGACCTTAACTCACTTAAAGGTGTTTTAGAAAACAAAACAAATGTAACTTCTAATCCAAATATAGGTTCGCTTAATATTGCTATTGAGAAGGAATGGAATAAAATCTGTAAAAAATATTTTGAAGGCATGCAAATCAATACTAAGGCGTGTTGATACAATAAGTGAAAAAAATGGTAACCATATTTGAGTAAATTTACTGTTTTGTGTCTATCTTCTTAATTCGCTGATTTTTTAAAGATTAGTATTAATCTTTTTTTCTTACGAGAGTAATTATCATTATACAAGAATATTCCTAATTTTGGTTTCGCTCCCTGGACCCCTTCATTGCCATTACTCCTAGGTTCACTTTCTATCTGAGTGGAAATACCTGTGAGGGCTTAATCTATGGGTTAAATGGAAATATTTAATCCTGTTCTACACTTGAAACCATTTACCTGTGTACAAACAAATGTCTATTAAATTGAATTATTGGTGTTACATTGCAAAACTAGAAACCATTTAGCAGTGTGCAATCAAATAAACTCTAGTTTAAAAATATTACCAAAAAAATTAAATCGTTTATAAAGCATATATATTTATGTATTCATATATATATATATAAGCATGATTTAGCTTTAAATCACCTACAAAAGTTGATATGCCGTAAAACCCAATCAACTAAAACACATTGGCTCTTAAAACATTGATATTTCTACCAAATATGAAATGTTTACCATTTTTATATGATTTTGAACAAATCTTAATTTGTTTATTTTTTTAAAATTAGAATTAATCTTATTTTTTATACGAGAGTAATTATCATTATACTAGAATATTCCTAATTTTGATTTCGCACTCTGTACTTCTTCATTGCCATTACTCCAATGTTCACTTCTACTCGGAGTGGAAATACCTGTGAGTGCTTAATCTATGGATTGAATAGAAATATTTAACAATGTTGTACACTTGAAACACATGTCTATTAAATTAAATTATTAGTGTTACATAGCAAAACTAGAAACCATTTAGCCGTGGGCCAACAAATGAGCTTGCTTGTTTAAAAACGTTACCAACAAACTAAATCGTTTACAAACCATATATATTTAATATGCATATATGTATAAGCATGATTTAGTCTTAAATAACCTACAAATGTTGATATGCCATAAAACCCGACCAACCAAAAAAACATAGGCTCTTAGAAATTTGATATTAATACAATGTATAAAGTGTTTACCCTTTTTAGATAATTTTGAGCAAATCTTATTTACTTTCAACTTTATAAGCTGACAGATGGGTATTGTTATTTACAGAAATCTGATCTGATATTTTTGCAACATAATGTATGTGAAGACTAATTACTGATATAAATAAGGAGGGAGACAAATTGAGCGGTAAATTATATTGTAAAAAATTGCTTTCATTTAGCATCACAATTTTTTAGAAAGCCATTTATACTTCGTTTCTTTCTATTTCTAACTATAGACAAATAATTGAACGGCTCATGTACAAAAAATTTAACCTAGTTACTCTACCCGCTTTTTCTCGCTGCCATTAAAATTAATTGGATGATTCCATCACACTGTTACCTTTCTGGCGTTCTTAAATCTCAGCCAACTAATCAATTTGCCATTCCGACTGGGAATAAAGATTTCTATCGGACTGACCAATTACAGATTCTGAAAATACAAACACCTAGGCAAAGAAAAGAGTTTAAGATTTAAAATTCGTTGATTAAAAAATGATCTCAACTCTTTTAACTTTCTCTCCTGACCTGTTCACCTAGTTTAAAAGATATATATTCTGACAAGCGTTTCTCTTTATTTGTATAATTGAACAAATGTTTTAAATATGTTAAACTTTGCAAAACACGACAATGCTTACAAAAAGGAGTTTATGATGTCTAATCGTCCGCCATTTTCTAAACTTTCTTTTACTATTATTTTTAAGCTTTTTAACAAAAGGTTTGTTTCACGCTCCAAAATGATAAAAAAAAACAACTTTTTTTTTGATGTAACTGCCATAATTTTGTCCGTTTCAAAAATCGTCCATCCCAACTAATTTCGTTTACTTTGTTCACCATAGTCTCTCTGTTACGCTTTTAATAATTTGTAACCACACACACACACACACACACATATATATATATATATATATATATATATATATATATATATATATATATATGCTTGTTTCATATTCTAGAAATGCCCGTTGGGAAAAATTAACAAATAACGCCACTTAGTCCAAAACTTACTCCCCCAAATAAAATTCACAATGGAACACATCTTTAAAGAACTACAAATTTTAGGCATTCTCATTAAAAACGAAAAGGGCCTAATCCTCACATACATTTACTATAAACCTATAGACACCCAATAATACCTCCATTTCAATAGTCACCACCCCCAAAACTGCATAAGATCCATCCCTTATACTCTAGCACGTAGAATATGCAATACAATCACGAATAAAACCCTCAGAACTATTCATAGAAATAATAAAAAATCAAGAAGAACTTAAAAACAATGACAAAATCAAAGAAATACCTGATACAACAAAAGTTATTAAAAGCTAGAGATAACCCAAAAATCTTTAAAAAGTACTCAGCCTTTCTGCATTCGGGAAACACACTAGACGTGGAGTCACAAGATGCCAAAATAAAAGATGTGGAGTATGTAATATAATTAAAGAAAAAAATACTGCTCTTTCGAAAACCCCCAAGGCAAAATTCATAATAAATAGAAATTTAACCTGTAATTCAAAAAACGTAGTCTACATAATCGAATATTACAAATGTAAAAATGTGTACATAGGATCTACGCAAACTCTCAAATCCAGAATATCACTCTACAAAAGCAACATTAATTTTCAAGAAAACAGAAACCAAAATGTATCTAAACACTTATATGAATGTAGCAATGGATAATTCAAAACAATTCCAACATACCAGACTGAAGACTTCAAATTAATCTTTAAAAATTCAGAGACAAATCAAGCCTACACTGGAAAGAATTTCAACTATCTACACACGCACACACAGAAAAACAAACACACACACACATATATACAAATACGCACATACACCCACTCAAAGAGGAAATAGTAAAAAGCAGTTGTCAGTTGAATTTTACACCGCATTAGCCAGCACTGGACACTTTCCCAATGCACACACGCACGCGCACACACACACGCACACGCACACTATGAACCAAAGAAAAATACTAAACTCTATGGCATATTAACTATATACACACAGTGACAAAAACAAACACACACTCATTCAGAAAAAAAAATGAAAGGCAGTTGAAATTAAGAACTTCAAAACATTAAACAGAACTAAGCGATACACATACAGAGAAAAACCTCCCAGATACACACACACACACACACACACACACACACACACACACACATATATATATATATATATATATATATATATATATATATATATATAAATACACACCATAACTCAGCGTAAAAGAACCAATAAACTTGATTGCATATCAAATATCAAAGACTAATTTGGGGAAAAGAAGTGCTTTTTTGATCACAAAAACATACAGAACACACTTTGGAAAAAGAAAAAAAAAAACAAAGAAAAAAAAAGGTGAGAGATAACCAATACCTACTGAATGACCAGCAGCGACATCAGGGTCAACACAATATAAACCAAAAACCACACAGCCTGAATCATTTAAAACTATCAGAAGAAAACAACAAACTAGAAACATATATAAGACCAAAATAAATGATTAGAAAAATATAAATCTTTTTGTGGATCGATTCATTTTAAAATATTTATTTTTTCTCTCTTTTTCGCCAATGGTCCAGGAGACCAGGGTTCAGTCCCTGGCCGAGTCATTCCAAAGACTCAAAAAATGATGCTACATTGCTTGACACTTAGCATTATAAGGTACGGATCAAGAGTAAAGTGGAGCAATCCAGGGAAAGGAGTAGCACCCTTCCCTATACCTTGATGTAGTAGATATTGAAATAGAAGCCTTCGGGTCACCCTCGACCACGGTCGCCAACTTTATATATATATATATATATATGTGTATATATATATATATATATATAAAATAAATTATAAACAATGTTTTTTTTATTATTTAATTGTCGATGCAAACTGTTTCGAGTTCGATACATTAAAATGAATGTTTGGCATTCTAATTGATTATTCAATGGATGTTACAAATAGTATTTAATTGGCTATCCAATTCAATATAAACTAAGTACAACATCATGTTAAACAAATTTGCTTAAAAGAAAATTACAGGAGGTCAGAGAAAGGAAAAAACAAAAACAAGAAACAACACGTAGCAAAACAGAAACAAACAAAACCAAACAAAAAACGTTTATTTGAATGATTAATTTTTCTCAATACATAGGGTATATCTCCAAACCATATATATATATATATATATATATATATATATATATATAGAGAGAGAGAGAGAGAGAGAGAGAAAGAAAGAGAAAATTAGCATAACGTCGCAATAGTGTAACTGGCGCTTGTTGTCTCTCAGCTTCTTGGTTATGCGATAGTCCAGTAGTCACATAGAGAGAAACTAACAGTCACCAAGTGCGTTTGTCTCTATGTATACACTATCCTTAGATCTATATTTTTTATCAAAGATTCAGAGCTCTATTTATCCATACATATACCAAACTGTATCATTGGCATAATGGTTCGAGTGTTCGTCAATAGCGCGGGAGACCTGTGTTCAATCCCACGTCGAGTCATACCAAAGACCCCAAAATGGTTCTGTATGCCTCTCTACTTAACACATTATAAGGTACAGATCAAGGGTAAAGTGGAGCAATCCTGGGAAAGGAGTAGGGCCCTCCCCTACACTTTGGTGTCGCAACTATTGAAAAGGGAGCCTTTGGGTCACCCTCAACAACGGACTACGGTATCACACACCCACACACGTATGAATGGGTGTGTTTATAAGACATAGAGCAAACGTGACAGATGGCTAAAATTAGAAATTCATTATTGTATTTCTTACAAATACATTCCCTGTGGTTTAATTAACAAATATCAATCGTCGAAATGAGTGTGTGAATTTGATACATTTGGGAACTGGCGTTTCATCCACCTCTTTTCTCACAGACGTTTTAAAAAAATTACTGTAACTTCTTATTTATTTTTAAATTCGAAAATATTTTGCTCAAAAGAATTTACACACAAATATTTTAATCTGGCTCAAACCAGGTAAAGATCATTGCTCTAGATGAACAAATATGTCGACCGTCTCTTTTATATTTAATTATTCATAGAACACAATCCGACTGTTAGATAAGAATACTTTGATATCCACTAATCTATATAGCACAATGTGACTATTACATAAGAATACTTGATACGATATAACGTTGTTCAAACAAATGATTATTAATGATAAATAAAAATTGGGATATAAAAACTAATTTTAATGGAAAGTTGAAAATATAGCTATGATTATAATCAATTATTTACAGATGAATCAAATTTTGGGCATTAAATAAGCTCTAAATAAACAAAATCTTAAATAAATAAAATCACACCTAAATTACAAGTTTTAGGAAGGTACAGATAGTAAATATAAAAAGATAGAAAAACTTTAATTGCATTAAAAAATATATCAATTCTTCTTTGAAGCCATATAGTTGCTTAAAGTTAAATGCAGCGAATACTTAGGCACGACATACCTAAACACTGGACAGCTGTTTCGACTTTATTTGGTCTCATCAGCAATGTATACCGTGATTTCCACCACGGGAGCCGAAACTCTACAACTGAGCCAAAAGTCCATATCGCTCAGAAGGGCGTAAGTGTTCGCCTGATTTTCTGGTCATGGTAATTTAATTCACAATATAATTCCTTAACTTAAAAAAAGAAAAATATACATTTAAATGCTTTTGTTTGGTTTTATGATATCAACCAACGTAGGTATTTTAATACCAAATCCTCTTTATACATATATATTAAATATATAAGATTTGGTTTTGCTTGGTTGCATAGCATATCAACCACTGCACGTTATCTAATGCTAAAACCTCTTTTCACACACACACACACACACACACACACACACACACACACACACACACACACACACACACACACACACACACACACACACACACAATCAAGTACTATCAATTTTAGCTTTGGAATTGTATAAATTTTAGCTTTGGAATTGTATAAATTGAAATTTAGTTTCTCTTTTTAGGTTTCTGTATAACAGCTATATTCAGGTCATCTTGCGTGTATTTTTTTTATTGAATTAATACTGTTCACTTACATAAACGGACTTTAACGCAAACTATATTTTCCATATCAAATTATTATGAATAATAAACTGAACCCTCCCCCTCAAACAAAACAGAAAAAACAAAAAAAACAAAAACAAGACAAAAACAAAACAAAGAAAAACAACCCCCAGCAAAAAAACAAAGCAAAAATAAATAAATAAATAAATAACAACCGAATAATACTTATTGAATTATTTATTCAATATCGTATTTTAAAAAAAAAATAACATAACGTTGTTTTTTTTATAATTGGGAATTCAAAAGGAACTGTAATAAAGATTAGCAACATTGACAGATTTCCCGTAAGAATTTGATAAAATGACATTTGTAAGACCATTAGTAAATAACAATAGTAAAACCAAATAAATGCATAAAAATAAAATTAAAAAAAAAATCATACTATGAATATGAATTTAAAAAATGGTTATGTTTATGAATTAAATTTGAATGATAAATTAGAATAAGAAATTACTTTCAATTTATTCATCAGATATTAAAGGTTGGCTGGGTTTTATGGCATATCAACCTTTATAGGTTATTTAATGCTAAATCTGTTTTCATACAAATAATCAGTTCTATTTTAAACAATTCAGTTTAGCGTATATACAGTTTCAATGTCAAAAACATTTCCATTTCAAACAATTCAGTTTGATATAAGCACGCAGATTAAATGTAAGAACACAGTTTAATTGTCAAAAACATTTCTATTTCAAGCTATTCAGTTCAGTCAAACAGTTCCAATTCAAACAATTCAGTTGAGCTTTAGTATGCAGTTTATTTCTATTTAACCCATAGATATGGCCCTAACAGGTGCTACCATTCTGTGCCAGAGTGGACCAGGACGTGATGGCAATGAAGGAGTGCTTCGCATTCCCTAAGCCTAAGCATCACTGAAACCTCACCATCAGATTATTTAGTATCATATCCTGGACATGTGTTGGAGGGTCTTACCTCTCTGCAGAGGTGCAGTCGGTGTATTCTACCGCCCCAGCAAACTGGGCCAAGATATTTAAGGTTATACTATAAAATTATACTTCATGAATGTTAAGATATATCTAATGTCAATGAATTATTGATAAAACCATTCATTAATAATATTCCCATTACAATAAAAAAAATCTACAATTTTTATTTACATTAAAGTCCACTAGACTAAGAATTTTTTTTAGTTTCATCAGAGTTTCAGAAAACTTGTCCCATTTCCTTGAATTCTCGATTATATCACTTCTGGTGAGTTTTTCACGCCAGATTTAGCTGATGATCTTTCAGTGGAGGTTGAGAGACAGCAAGTCTCCTCAGGTCTCAAGAAATCTTCTCAGTATTTTGGCCGACCTAAAAAAATGCTGTATTTTGGATGATCTCCATTCGTCCTCTTATTTCTAACTCCTTCAGTCCCCTTACCATGTCTTTGGGGATCGTTCCAAGCGCACTAATTACAATTGGTAACACCTTCTTCATGTTCTGTAGCTTTTTTTTAGTTTTCTTGCAAGGTCTAAATATTTGTCACTCTTTTCATTTCCTTTTAATTTTACTCTGTGGTCGGTCGGGACCGTAAATTCAATTATTCGTCTGGTCTTTTTTTGTTGTTGTTGACTGGTCGTCTGGCCGAGATTAGGTGGTCCATTTGTATCTCAAAATCCCAGAGATGTTTTTGTGTCTCCCTCACTAGGACCGTCTGGGGTGTTCGAGTTTTTCATATCAAATTTATCTGGTGGATTTTCATTGGAGTCCGAGTGACAGCAAGTCTCGCCAGCTCCCTAGGACACTTCTGAGTATTCAGGCCGATTTCAACAGTGTTGTAGTCTGGATGGTCTCGATTTTTTCTAACATTACCAGTTCCCTTCCCAAACCTTTGGGAACCGTTCCAAGTGTACCAAATAAAGTTAGTATCACCATCACACTGATGTTCCTCAGGTTTTTTTGTTGTTCAGCAAAGTTCAAATATCCTTTAATATTTTTATTTTCTTTTGTGTGTCTCGTTCTCTTGAGCAGGTTCTACTTCATGCGTATAACATTGGGTCGTGTGGTCACATTCTAGTTTCTTGCTGAATTACCAGTGAATCATCTTTCCCATTCAGTTATGTCTACTCTTGTATTCCTTCTGGGTTAGTTTTCTACATTCACTAACAATGCGATTAATCGTTTTTTCTCTTTTTCCACAGAGCATACATTTTCTATTCTGTTGCTTATCAATTTTGGTTCAGACATAACATTTTTTAATGGCGTTGTTTCGTGCTGCTATTAGAAGAAATTTAGTTTTTTTCTTCATATTTCCTTTCCGTCGCCATATCCACGTCTTCTTATGTTAGACATCACCAGTTTTTCGCTTGTAATATCCATAAAGTTGTTTTTCTTCTCATTTCTGCTTTCTCGTTTTTATTGTTTTTCTGTCAGTACTCATTCCAATGTTGTTATTAACCTTTCTTTGCTCTTTTGAATATGATCCTCGAGTCACTTCTATGGATGCATCTACGCAATACTCAAAGCTGGCGAGTCCTCTTCCTCCTTACTTTCTTGACACAAACAGTCTATATCATCTCTCGAATATAAGGCCGTATGAATAATCTTCAACTTTCTTGTCCTTTGGTCCATTTGTTTATCTACCTCCTATGGCCATTTAAAGAATGGTCTCTTGTATTCTATAAGGGCGACTACCCAGGTGTTTATCACTTTGAAGGGATTTCTGCAGAAATGTTTGGTTTTGAGAATTTTTCTTTCACTGCTGCTTCTTCGATGGTGTCAGCTTTCAGAATTCTTAAGTATTTATCGTTTTCCTTCTCTTTATGAGTTCTCTTTCTTCCACTATTTCTCCTTTTCCACTTTTCATCATGGGCCTGAAAAATTTTTCAATACCAAATTCCATTCCTATATCCTGACTGTATGTTTTTATTGTTTGTCTCAGGTTGTCGAGTTCTTTTTCATTTTCTGCAAATACGTCTATATCGTCAATCTGCATAAAATGATTAATATTTTTTTTTTTTTTGATTTTGTAAATTTGTGGCCTCTCGTTCACTTTCTAAGTACGTCGTTGAGTGGCATCATTTATATAACAAAAATTAATTTCCTGGAAAGATGTGTCCGGATTTTTCCAACGTATCTCATTGTCAATTTCACTTTCCAGTTTTCCATCGTATTCATGATGCAGTTTATGATTTTGTACATTTTGAGGGACTCTATTATACAAGTTTGCGGGACCATATCATAGGTCTATATTGTTATTATTAGTTCTAATTATTACAAAGAAGTAGAAGATGCTGTTATGTAATGGCTTACCTCACTAGCTGTGGCGAACATTTGCGGATGAGTGATAAACAGATGGTTGCTCAAGTTTCAATGCACGGCCATGAGACTTTATAGAAAACAACAATGTGGGACTCGAAAGATTACATATGTTTAGCTATGGAAATTAAGATAGATTGAAAAAATAGTGGAGAATTGAAAAACAGTATAAAAAAGTATATTTTGAGTTTTAAGCAAGACATTGTGAAAGATAGACTATGGTTTATAATAGAAGGAATCTTCCTTCTATAGAAGTCACTGCTCTAACGCGCAGAATAAACAAATCATTGCTCTAACCAACAAAATAAACAACGTTGTTATTGCTCGGCTTATAGGTGTCGGTTCCTGGGTCGAATACCATGTGTGTAATCAAGGCGTCCATGTCGGTTTCCAAAACCCTTCATCGACAGAAAGTAACCCGTTTCACACATTTTTCGGATCATGAGACTAACACAAAAGAACTTCAACATCCAAAATAAACATGTTATTGTCTTCAGACAGTTTAAATCTCAAACGATTCTATTCGATCCATGGGTAGGACCCAATCAGGTGCTACTACTCGAGGAAAGAGCGGACCTAGGAGTAATAGCATTGAGAGTGTACTCCATATTCCTCAAACTTCCAATGCTCAGCTTCTTCATCGGATCATTTAATGTCATCTAGGACACTTATTAGGGGGTCTTCACCCTCAGCAGAAATACAGTCGGTTTATTCAACAGTCCCAGCCAACTGGGTGAGATAACATCAAAGGGATTAGTGTGTCCACAAAAAGTTTGAATAACATGTTTTAGTCTGATAATCTTTCTGATTTAGAGAATTAAAAACATTTATATGATCGTTTTATCATTAAGGTTTTTCGGACTATTGTCTTAATCTTTATTGTTATTTTCACAACGTTTCGGCTGATATGTCCTCCGGCCTGCTTCAAGTGTTTGTCGAACTCGGGAACCTCCACTTAATATTCTTACTTTAGCAAGAATTACTACTATTATGTATGATTTTTTTACCTATGCTCATATTCATTTTTTTTTCTAGCTAAAGTAAGAACATTAAGTTTATAATACCCAAAAATTCACTCTGAATTGTCCAGCAGGACACATGGCGTAACGGTTGTAGGCGTTGGTTCCCTGACCTTCTAAGCAGACAATCATCTGAAGATTGCTGGTTCAATCCTCACAACAGGCGAGTAATATACAGGAATACTTAACACTTGTACCCGGTTATGGCTAACGGAATCAGAACAGGCGACCCCCGTGGTTTCAATAAAGGATGTAGTTCGATGTTCCGTGGAGGTTCCCGAGTTCCACAAACACCTGAAGAAGGCCAAAACGTTGTGGAAATAAAGATGAAGACAATAGTCCGAAAAACCTTAATGATAAAAATCAACAAGTTTTGTCTCAGAAATTTAGACAATTTATATTATCTATATTATAATTCTGCTGATCTGTTCGTTCTTACGTTCACATATACTCCCTTAAGCTGAATGGGATATTCTTCAATTCTACCTCTCAAATAGTTTGAGATATTCTATTATATAGTTCAATTTCGATTGAATTGCTCTGTGCTAACTTCATCTATCCTTACTAAGGATAATAGTTAACATAAATTATTGTAAACTGAGTTGCTGTTGATACAATGAGCTCCAAGCTCATACAAAGCGCAACCGAAGGCTGAAAGGAAAAAAAAGAGCTCCGAATATTCCTTCGTACCAGCAATACCGTAATGCACTAAACAGAATTAGAAACTATATATTGATCTTGTTGTTTCGGCAGAATAGGTTGGTTGGTTGGTTTTTTTTATTTGTCTCTGCCTCCCACCAGACAGGACTTGACACAAGGTCAATGACCCGAAGGTTGATTATAGTGTGGGTTTTAGTGAAGAGGAAGGTGGACTATGCTGGTCATCAGCCCACTTAGTGCAATGTGGGCCCGATGAGCCTAGCTGGACATGGACCCAAATTTGGGTCCAGGCACGTATGCCTGATTATAGCTTTAACTGGACAATGAGGTCCAGTGCTATACTTGCCGAGGGGCACGCAAGGGGTTTAAGGCATATCAACCTTTGTAGTTTATTCAATGCCAAATCCTTTTTATACATACATTGATTTGTAAAATATTTTTAGGTAATATTTTTGAAGGGGCCGATGATCATTTCTTAGCACACATTTAAATGATTTAGAGAATTAGTATCTTATTCTGATGATTCTATTATATATTTATCACTTCTGTGCTCAAAATTAAAAGGTTTCTAGTATTTCTACCATACATGAATAACTCTATTCAATATCAGTCATTTGTTTGTAGACAGTTAACTGGTTTCTTTTATTGCTACGTAACACTAACAATGTAATTTAGCATCAGTCATTTGTTGTCCAGTTGGCTGGGGGTGGGGACTGAAGAATACACTGACTGCTTCTCTGCAGAGGGGTAAGACTACTCCAATGAGTATCTTGTATATGACACTAAACAATCTGATGGTGTGGTTCCAGTAATTCTGGAGCTTTTGAGAATGCAGAGTACCTCTTCATTGCCCTCGCTCCTGTGTCAACTCTGTCCCAGAGTGGTAGCACCTGATAGGGTCCTATCCATGGGTAAAATAGAACTAAACTGCGTACTAATACGAAACTGAACTGCTCGAAATAGAACCGTTTTGACATTTAACTGCGTACTTATGCTAAACTGAATTGTTTGAAATAGAATTGGTTTTGACATTGAAACTGTAATTACGCTAAAGTGAATTTTTTTAATTAGATCTATTTGACTAAACTTAATAGCTTGAAGTAGAAATGTTTTGATAGTTGAACTGTGTACACAGACTAAACTGAATTGTTTGAAATAGAACTGATTATCTGTAAAAAAATGGATTTGTCATTAAATAACCTACCGAGATTAACATTCCTTAAAACACAAACAACCAACCAACCATCCAAACCAAATCAGTCATTTGTTTGCACAGAGTTAAATGGTTATACATATGATTAATAAGCGAATAGTTTGTGGGTAATTCCATTTCTCAAAAGTTAGAGCTAATTTGCTTGCACACAATTAAGTACAGCTAATGTTTGCTGGTTGTTAAATTGTTTCAAGTATTGCTATTCATTACAAATAATTCTATTCCAAATTATCCATTTATTTTTACACAGTAAAATGGTAGCAAGAATTACTACGTAATACCAATAATTTCAATTTTTGCATAAAGTTTAACGGTTTTAAGTATTTCACATTAATAGTTTTATTTGGACTCAGTTAAATGGTTCCAAGTATTGCTATATGGTTCAAGTAATTCAATTAACGAACACAGTTAAAGAGTTTCGGGTATTGCAATTCTATCCTAATAATTCTATACAATATTACTCATTCGTTTGCACACAGATACATGATCTCAAGTATTGCTATATAACGGTTACAATTCAATTTAACATCAGTCATTTGTTTGCATACAATTTAAATGATCAAACAATTCTATCTAAGTCTTAGATGGAACCCTAACAGGTTCTAACACTCCGATTTATAGTAGACCGGGTTATAATGGCTATGAACGTGTACTCCACATTCTCTAAAGATCCAGGATTGGAGTCCCACAATCAGATCCAGTTAAGAGTCAAACTTAGGACACTCTTTAGAGTGTCTTACGCTTCTGTAGAGGAGCAGTCGGTGTATTCTACCTCCCCAGCCGATTGGGCTTTCAGTAGAATTACATACGAATAAATGATATGTGTTGGTTGGTTAGATGGTATTTTTTGTGTCATCAACCATTGTGGTTTAATAATGCAAAGTCAGTTATATATATATATATATATATATAGCAGTAAATTCTGAAAATAATCTGACAGTATGAAGAAAATAGAAAAACCGTTTATTCTAAATGTGATGAATTTATTATGATATAAAGTCAACGTTTAAAAGTTTCGGTTTTATTTACCCTTCATCAGGACTCTAAGATGGTGTAAAATTTTTTCACCTGCTTAAACGTTTTAACGTTGACTTAACATCATGATAAATTTATCACATTCGGAATACTTTGTTTTTCTATTTTCAACAATTATATATATATATATATATATATATATATATATATCAAGCACAGACACCATTGGTAATTGTAGTCGAGGAACTTAAGCAAAACAGTAAAGCAACGAAAGACCCTTTTCGTCCGGCTCTTTTCAAGTTGGGAACACCGGAAATTTAACTAAAAATGGGGTATATATATGTAATATATAAGCAGAATGGCCCGATAGAGGGAAAAAAAACCCCAAACTAAGTAACCCCTATATCCAGGAGTTCCCCAAATATATTAAGAATGTGGTTGTTTAACTGCCATCTTAAATTTCTAGAGGCGATTTATATCTCTATGAATCGACCCTCTCTGTGCAGACAGTCAAACAATCACATTCTTAATATATTTGGGGAACTCCTGGATACAGGGGTTACTTATTATTTTTTTCCTCTATCTGGCCATTCTGCTTATATATTACATATATATACCCCGTTTTAGTTAAATTTCCGGTGTTCCCAACTTGAAAAGAGCCGAACGAAAAGGGTCGTTCGTTGTTTTACTGTTTTATTTAAGTTCCTCGAATACAATTACCAATGATGTCTCTGCTTATTATATTGTACAAATTTTACTGTACACGTAATTATATATATATATATATATATATATATATATATGTGTGTGTGTGTGTGTGTGTGTGTGTGTGTGTATTGATATATATATATATATATATATATATATATACGGAGAGAGAGAGAGATAGAGAGAGAGAGGGGGGAGAGATTGAGAAAACTTAGGTACATAGGTTGAAGATAACTTTATTTTAAAATGAATTATTATCAAAAGGGATAAACGTATCTCGGCAAAAGAATGAAGGTATACTGCCATGGTGAAAGAAATTATAGGAAGGGAGAGCGAGGATAAATAAGACTTAGCTCTATGTAAGTGGACAATGCAGACACATTTACATACACGTTTTTCTTTTCAGCAAAAGATAATTCGCCTCTAATTCTCATGTTGCTGCGTCTTTCCTCCGGATTCGTCTGTCCTCAAATAGTATTTGAAGTTTTTTCAAAGGTAGAAAAAATGCCGCTTTTCCTGTTTATACCCATGGGAAGTATAAAGAAGAAAATATAAGAAAGGAGGGGACAAATATGTTCAGAAAAGTGTGAAGAAAAAAGAAAGAACGGTGTGTCGAAAGAAATATGTTGGAAGTTATGAAGAAAGAAAAGTAGATTACGTTTGGTTTCTCTCTCTTTTCTAATGGTAAGTCAACCTTCGTGGGTTTTTTAATGTCTAAGCTATCCTTGTAGAAAAAAAATACCTGTGATACTATTTAATCCACGGCTGGGAGGTGTAAGGTAGGGTTTTGTAACATATATAGATTAGACCAAAAATACGAGCAAGATATGAATACGCGAAATAGACATAGAATGTTCATTATGCATATAGGTATCCGAAAACACTAAATTGGTTCAGGTACGAAACTTTTTATTACCTTTTTTAGTTTAAGGTTTTTCGACATGAGGAGAGAGAGAGACACGATTTCTTTCTATGCTGACTTTTCCATCCGATCCCATCACGTGCGGCACATTTCGCAGACTCCAATCGACTTCTTTCCTCTAGACTCAAATTTCAACTAACTGCTTTTTTTCAAATCCTCGAAATCCTCAGCGCTTCCGGGCATGACGTCATTCACGTCCCCGGATCTCATTTGCTATCTGGGGTTTTTATTGTGACAAGTGTACTAGTTTGAAAGTGAACGTAATGGTACGAATGGAGTTCGAGCTCGATTATTTCGAAGCTTCAGTCCATCACTTCGTCCATTATGCGATAAGCAATCCCCTAAGAAAGAAAGAATTGCAAAGAATATGTGAAGAAAAAATATAGAAAGAGACAGAATTGTAAAGTAAGAAAGAAAGAAGAATAATGTAAAAAAGAGAAAGAAAGGATTAGAATACAAAAGAAAGAAAGAAAAAGGAAAAAAAAAGAAAGGAAGAAGTATGATTTAAAGAGAAGTTTGGTTTAGTTATATTGCATATCAACCATTGTTGGTTATTTAATGACAAATATTTTTTATACATATAAACAGTTCTATTTCAAACAAATCAGTTTAACTTAAGAACACAGTTTAGTTCTATTTGACCCATAGAAAGAACGCTATCGGGAACTACCAATTCGAGCCATTGTGGATCTGGGAGTGATTGCAGTGAAGGGGTACAAGGCATTCCCAAAACCTTCAGCTTTACTGGAGCCTCACCATCAGATTGTTTCGTGTCATATACAGGACATTCATTGGGAGAGTTTTGCCCCTGTGCAGAGATGCAGTCGGTATATTCTACAGCCCCAGCCGATTGGACAAATTTAAACGAGGCTGGTTGGTTGGTTGGGTTTTATAGCGTATCCACCTTTGTAGGTTATTTAATACCAAATCCATTTTTAAAGAAATAATTAGTTCTTTTTCAAACAATTCAGTTCGGCATAAGTACACAGTTTAATCTTATTTACCAACCCCTCTGCTCGGGCAGGATATGATACAAAGTCAATTTTTAAGCTGAGTTTAACAGGTTTGAACTCAGAGTTTTTCTTCTCCTAGACTAGTTGCCTCACCAAGGCTGAAGAACCTAATATGTCCTACTATTTACCCATATCTGGAGGGAGAATAATTAGATTCATACCTTTCCCAAGGGAATTAGTGCTATGTGAAATGCTATCATTCTCGTCCAGGATTTGAACTCGAGTCGCCGTGTCCATTTCTTACGACAATAACCATTATACCACGGGCACCTCCTTTTTATACCAACCCCTCCGCTCAGGCAGGATATGACACAAGGTCGATTTTTAAGCGGAGTTTAACAGGTTTGAATTCAGAGTTTTCCTTCTCCTAAACTAGTTACCTCATCAAGGCTGAAGAACCTAGTCTGTCCTACTATTTACCCATAGCTGAAGGGAGAATTATTGGATACATACCTTTTCCAAGGGTATTAGTGAAATGTGAAATGCAATCAGTTTATGGATATGTCCACAAAAGCGCTCGCACAGCCTGTACATTAATTAATTACTCATTTCACATAAGTGCGTCATGAAGTGTTTATTTGGGTGTGTGATATATGGTATATAACGATGATGAAACTCCACAGGATCTTTTCAGGGAGAAGGTTATGGCATTCCGATTTTTCTTTTTTGTTCTCCAGATGCCAGAGGCTACCAACACGTTATTAGAAACTGAAAACGTAGTTCTGAAGCTGAAAAGATTGTTTGAATAATGTAAAAAGCCCAGGATGTTACTGCAATGCTCGTCAAAAATTATCTGTCATTTATCGCTCAAGGAAATGAATGTATTAAAGAAATTGTCAAGAGAAAAAATAGAGCCAGTCTTGAATAATCACCTTTGTGGAAGGGAACGTTCGCCCCGATTTTCTTCTAGTTACCTTCCTGTCTGTACAGCTTTCTTGGAGTTCGTCTGTGTACGTGTCAATTTCACCAAATCCACCGCATGAAAAATTGAATGTTGCTTCTTTAAACTGAGTGAAAAGTTTGTTGAAAAACAAAAGGCACAAATTCTTTTCTTTAATAAAAATATTGTTAGAGTGTAATTATTACACGAGAAAAAAGTTAATGTAGAAGTTTGCGTGGTCTAAATCTAGTTAATATATTTTATGTGTGAAAAAGATTATGGTGTGAGTATGTCGCTATATACTGGGCTATTAGCCGAATGTGTAGAGTGTTCAGGGAGACTGGGGTTCAATCCCAGGTCAAGTCATACCAAAAACACAAAAATGGTACTTGATGCCCCCTTGCTTAACACTCAGCATTATAATGTACGTATCAACGGTAAAGTGGAGCAATCCAGGGAATGGAGTAGCGCCCTCCCCTACTCCTCGGTGTAGAAGTTATTGAAAGGGGATCCTTCGAGTCACCCTCGACTACGGTCGCCAACTTTATTGCTTACTTATGTCACTATATAAGGGAAGAAGTATATTTATACTCTAACAGGCAAGTGACTGCATCTGATATTTTTCATTGCAAGCGAAGATTTAAATTGTAATACGTGCAAGTTTTCGTAAACCATATTTTCATTCACGTTAAAATAATTAAGCGATGCTGAAAGTACACTTGTGCTTGATGGAACAGAATGTTAAGTTTTTACACAAAAGAAATAAAGTCGAAAGTTTTGAGTAGATTTACGGAATAGATCAATTAATCAAATAAATATTTTATCTAGTTTATTGCTTATTATAAGATTGAGGTAGGCTAGACAGATTTGAAGAAGTTAATGCTCTACCTATGATTCTAATTGGTTAATTTTTTTTTTAACATTCTAGGAAGAAAACGATTTCTTAAATTATTTTGGGTTCTTCGTGGCAAGTCAAATATTTTTCGTTAGCGAATCAGAAAGAAATTTTAAAAAAATCACTTACGAGGTGCCTTCAATAAGTTTCCAGACATTTTTCGTATGGGCACTTTTATTGGTAGTACACACATGGAACTCTAGTCCCCTTCGAAGTAATCTCCTCCGGCTGTAATGCACTTGTTGTACCGTTCCAACAACTTCTGGAATGCTCCATGGAAGTCCTCTTGTGTGAGCATGTCAATGACGAGAGCAAGGTCTGGACTATAGGGAGGCAGAGGAACTGTCTTGATGCCCATCTTGGTCAAATAGTCTGTGACAAGGATGGAGATGTGGACTGGTGCATTGTCCTGCTGGAAATGCCACTGACCCGATTTGAAGAGTGCAACTCTCTTCCCTAGGAATCGCTTCCTGAACTCCCTTAAAACCTCAACATAGTATTCCTTGTGAACTGTCTGTCCAGTGGGAACCCAATGAATGAAAATTATGCCAGTGCTGTCAAAAAAAAAGGGATCATCAAAAGTCTATGGGTGGATTTCCTCTGTCTGGCCTTCTTGGGTCTGGGAGAGCCAGCTTGCTTCCACTGGGAACTCTGTCTCTTGGTCTCTGGGTCATAGCAGTAGATCCAGCTTTCATCGCAGGTCACCAGAGCGATCTGAATTAATCAGCTCGACCATCTCCCTGCTGTCATGACAACGTCTTTCTTTCTGATCTTTTCTGAGCACTCTTGGGACAAACTTCGCGCAAATCTTCCGCATCTTCACTTCCTCGCTAATAACTGTGTGTACAATTCCCACACTGACATCAAACTGTGCACTTATTGTTTCTATAGACACACGACGGTACGTATACATGAAATTCTTTAATTGGCCAATCAACTCTGGTGATCTGACTTCCTTACTCTCCCCACACCTCATTTCATGCCTTACAGACTCCCTGCCTTCCTTGAATCTCTTATGCCACTCAAAAACTGATGCTCGATTCATACAAAATGGCCGAAAAGCAGTCTGAAGCATTCCATACGTTTCTATGGCATTTTTCCAAGTTTAAAACAGAATTTTATTGCATATCTTTCCTCTAAAGTGTCCTCCCGTCCATATTGCATTTTTGAAATTCACCAGCTGTGACAATCAGGCTTTAGTAAGGTATATTCCAATTCCTGCTGAAGCTGTTCCTTTGAACCTGAAATCATCAAAATTTAAATAAGTGGATTATATACACAGACATCCACAGACAGGTCTGTTTCGTTCTATCAGAACTCATCAGTGTGGCTAGACATTCTAACTTCACGCAGTTGAGATCGAAACCCGCTTGACTCAAACGCCAATCTGAGACTCTACCTCTCATCCACGAGGAACTAATAGCAGCGTAGTAAATTTTAAACTGTTATAAATCACAATTACTATTGTTTACATACATCCTCTTAACGGCTACCGAGAGCTCAATTCATATATATGAAGAGCCTTGCAACAAACGCTAATGGCAACGCGATTACTTCATTCAATAAAGAATTCAACCCTACGGGGGTAGGGGAGTATATATATTCATTTACAGAAAGACTTTCGTTGTATCGCAACTCTTCAATGTGGGTAGACAAGAAGGACGCTTCAAGCAAAACCCGCCCAAATTTACGTTAGACTTAGCATCTTACCACTCAGCCAACAGGCGAAATATATCAGCTCGGGAATTATAAGACATTATGAGATAGATATCGTTTTGTGAACATTTTGCTTTTACAGATACCAGAGTGTTCAATTCATTAGAAGAGCTTTGAATGACGCGAGTGGCAGCCGTTTATTCCTTCGCCAGAGTGCTCCACCCCCGACAGACTGTTTCTTTGTATCATAACTCTTCTGTATTGCTAGAATATAAATATATATATATATATATATATATATATATATAAGTAAAGTTGGCAACTTTAGTCGAAGGTGACCCGGAGGTTCTCTTTTCAATAGCTACTAAACCGAGGTGTAGGGTAGGGCGCTTCTCCTCCCCTAGATTGCTCCACGTTACCCTTAATCCTATCCTAATAATGTTGAGTGCTAAGCAAAGCAGCATCAAGTACCATTTTTGAGTCTTTGGTGTGACTCGCCCTAGCATTAGCGAACACTCTGCTCATTAGAAGAAATGGTCCGTTATATATATTAAAAACACCACAGCTAATTGGGTGCACGCCTTCAGTTGTACTGAGCAATGATATTGCTTAATATTAACTGTATTAATAAACAGACAAGCGGAGAAAACAATAAACATAAGACAAAAGAAAGAAATAGTCATTTGTTGTGGTTATATTGTAAAATTTATTTGATAAAATAAAACAAGATTCTCCCAAGCATTTCTTTTCGACAAGGGGTAAATCTTAAGAGAAGAATTATTAAAATGTGGTGTTATTCTTTACTTAAATACACCGAAATTCCTAGTATTTTAATTCCTGTTTCTTGCCCCACAAAATTTCCTCCTTCACTAGATAAAAGTCTTCGATTATAAATGATGTTTGAAAAAAGTACTTGATCATACTGCACTGATCAGGATTAAATTATTCGTTCGAAAATCGGAAATTGAAAAGAGAAGGGGAATTTTTCATGTCAACAACACTGGCTAAGTAACAATACTCAGCCAGTAATGGAGAAAAGAATCTGCGCATGTCAACCGGAAATCGAGATGCTCTAAATGGCGTCACAAGAAACAGATAATGGGTCGTTTGAATTGAATGACGCAGAAAGAAAGCTGATTATTTATCCACAAAGATATTTTAATAAATTGGGAGGACTGATTTATTTAATAAGTCCAATCGCATTTTATTTTTGGTTTGTATTAATCTCTGCGGTGCGAGATCGACTTTTGCTTTAACCTATCGCAGTCAGTTATTTTGACATCTAATCAAAAGTTAATGAGGTAAAAAAAATGAACACCTTAAGATACCGTTAATTTCATGGCCTCCCATTGAGGCAGCCGATTCTTTGGAAAAATAATGAACTCTTTAAGGTGCGTTTGGAAGACGTATCAAGAACTATCGAGCACTAGTCAGCTGAGCATACACATGTGAGTACACAAACACGCTCGCATACATGTATATGTTGATGTACGCTTGTGTATGTGTGCATGGGAATCGATTAAGATATGGCAGTGAAACAAGACAGTATAACCTTTAAAAAGTTTTTATACAACTACAGAGAGATGTCGAAAAACTAGATAGATTTGATGAAACTGTGATAACTAGATTTGACGTGAATGCAGTAGATATATTGATTTGAAATGCATGAAATTGATAGATAGATCGATAGATAGATTGATAGATTTGAATAGAATGAGGTCGATCGATAAATAGATAGAGTGGAAAAAATAAACTAACAACCAAACAAACAAATGAAGAAAAGAATATAAAAAATAATCTTTGGAAATCTGATAAAACTTCAATCTTGCAGAGTATCCCAAATCTACTGAAAAAAGTGTCGCGCTTCTAAGTTTCCTCGTGAAGAATAGCATAAAATATTTTCTGCTTGATTTGAACATCCTTTTGTCAGTCAAATGAAAGCAACTGTTCACAGTCACTGAAGCATACTGAATTTCTTTTAAATATTCATGAAAAACTTCTCAGCAACTGCGAGAAAAGTATGTGGCCCATTAAAAGATTTTTCTTCGATAAAATATGAATAATAAAGAAGTGTTTAAGTCGGAGTCTTATTTACTTTCCGGGAGAATGTTCAATACGGAATTTTCATATAAATTATACCTTTTTTTCCCAAATAAAACAGGAGAAAAACTCTCAAAGATACCTTAATTTTGTGGACTTCCAGTATAAGAAGTGTTAGTATTTGTGAACTTCTTACATGTGGGAACTACACAAACATGAAGCATGCAGTTCTGAACAAATGCTGCCAACAGTATCTCCTTCAAAGACGCAGCTATACGGCCACTTACTTCCAATTACCTAAACGATTCAAATAAGATTAACTCATAAGGTTTCTTCTACGAACCCCTACATATAATCTAACTTATCAGGTCTTTGCAAACACTGGTTGCAGTCTTCAGGAATTGCTAAGAGCGATTGCCGATGAAGATGGGTTGCAAATCATAGTTTTAAGGAATACCAATAATTGTAGATTATTTAAAGCAAAATACTGTTTATATATAAATATATATTCACACACACACACACACACACACACACACAAACACACACACACATACACACACACACACACTTATATATATATATATATATATATGACTTGTTAGTTGGTTGGTTGGTTTGTTTGTTTTGGGTTACGGCGTATCGAACCTTTTCGGATCATTTAACGCCGAATTAAGTCATTTTCGCTAATGTTTCGAACAATTCAGTTTAGTTTAAGTAGTTTTTGTTTTCACACTGTTAAATATAAAAATAGTTCTATTTCAAACAATTCAGTTGAACATAGGGATACAGTTGAAACACAGTTAAATGTAAAAACGGTTAATTTCAAACAATTCAGTTTAGCATCATTACGCAGTTTAGTTCTATTAGATCCAAAGATAGGACCCTATCAGATGTTATCACCCCGGGCCAAAGTTGACCTGGGAGCGATGGCAATGAAGAGGTTTAGTTTGATATAGGACACTCGTTGTGGGAGTTTTATCCCTGTTCAGAGATGTAGTCGGTGTATTCTGCAGCCCCAGCCAACTGGGGCATTTATGATATTCTTGAGAATATTTTCAAACAAGACTGAGCTCATGTTTTTTTTTTTTTTTTTTTTTTTTTTTTTTGCACACCGTAAATGGTTTCAAGTATTGCTTTGTAAAAGTAACAATTTAACATCAGTCATTCGTTTGCACACATTTAAATAGATATACATGATATGTAAGAGATTATTTTGTCGGTGATTTTATTTTAAATGAGTTAGATCTAATTTGTTTTTACACAAGTATTACTATTTTTTCTACATGGTTAAATGGTTTCAATTATTGCAATCTAACACTTATAATTGTATATTATATTAATGATATATTTGTTTACAGTGGAGTGTTTACAAGTATTGCTATTTAACACTATTCTATTCAACACCATTTATTTACACTCAGTCAAATGGTTCAATTTAGGCACACAGTTTAAGAGTTTAGTTATCATTATTTATGTGTAATAATTCTATTCATTATTACTCAATTGCTTGCCCACAGTTAAATGATTCTAAGTATCACTAACAATTCAATTAAACATCAGTCATTTGTTTACACACTCCAAACAATTCAATTTATCAGAAGTCATTTATTTGCACGCAGTTTAAATGAGAAACTGTTCTACTTCACCCATATATAGAACGTATTCAGGTGCTACCACTCCAAGCCAGAATAGACCAGTGCGCGATGGCAATGAAGGGGTACTTCGCATTCCCTAAAGCTCCAGTATTATTGAAGCCTCACAATCAGATTATTTGATGTAGTATTCTGGAGCACCATTGGGGGTTGGCCCTTAGCAGAGATGCAATCGGTGTATTCAATAATCCCAATCGACTGGGCTGCCAGGTTTAGGTACGCCTTGATGATGATGATGATGATGATATTCATATTTTTCTTTAGTGCTTTTAATTTTGACGAAATCATCTTTTTAATACTCGCTGGTTTCCTAGAGGTGTAATAGGTAAATTAGTGGACGGTGGAATTGTAGTAAGCGAGTTCGAACTCCAGTCGTGCTATTACGTTCACTTTCGGGCAAATACCATTGGGAAAGGTAAGAACCCCTTATCCCTTAAACCATGGGTTAAATAATAACTCTACTGTTTTTCTAAAATGATGGCTTTGGAATTAAGTTACTAACAAAAGGTTGACATGCCATTAAACAAAGAACCCAAACTAACAGGTTCGTCGTTATTTATAAACAACAATATCTATATATATATATATATATATATATGCATATATATAATGTTCGGCTGAAACATTCATAGGCAGACCAAGATACTACCATGGAATGTATTTTTTTTTCAACATAGTTTCCCTTGCAGTCTACACACTTCTTGCGTCGGTGTTGCAGTCCTTGGATTCCACTGACCGAAGAAATCATCATCATCATCATCATCAGCAGCAGCAGCAGATATGACGTCATCAAATAAACATTTCACCCTCTCTACTTTTCTGCATATATATATATATATATATATATATATATATATATATATATATATATATACAAATATTCAAAGCGCTCCACATGAACAGGATAAGACACAAGGTCAGTTATTTAGGTGGAATTTCGCAGGTTTTAATTCAGATTTTTCTTTCTGCTAGACCGGTTGAAAAAAGGTTAAAGAGCTCAGTCTGCTTTACTCTTTACCCATAGCTGGTCGGAGAATAGTTGGATTCATAACTTTCTGAAGAATGCTAGTGCCATGCTAATTGGAAACGGCCCAGTCTAGGTTTGAACTCGGGTCGCCGGCTCCATTTCCTACCATGATAACTATTTAACCAGAAACTGTTTATCCCTCTTTCTTTCTTTCTTAATCTATCTATCTACCCATCTATCTGTCTACTCGCTCTCTGACAAAACGTATAGAGAAAAAGCTCGACGGTAACAACACTAGAATATTACGAGACATATTGAACAAATCCTGGGAGCAACATCCCACGAAACAACTGCTGTACAGATACTTACTTCCTATCTCTAAAACCATCCAAATAACACGAACAAGACATGCGAGACACTTCAGGAGGTGCAAGGACGAGATTATAAGAGATCTCCTCCTATGGACCCTCTCAGATCGATGTGCAAGTGCTGGCTGACCAACAAGAACTCTCCGCAGCAGGTCTGTACTGACACAGGATGTAGTCTGGAAGACCTGCCAGTAGCAATCGTTAATTGAGGTAAATGGTGCTCGCGCGCGCGCGAGAGAGAGAGAGAGAGAGAGAGAGAGACAGAAAGAGAGAATCTGCGCTTTAACTTTGACTTCATATATATATATATATAGAGAGAGAGAGAGAGAGAAAGACAATGAGAGAGATAGACAGACAGATGAAGAAATATCGTAACATATCCAATGCCAATGAATTGTGTTACCATAACAAACGAATCAGTATGTTAGGGTAAAGTCAAACGCTTCGTTTTCACCATCAAAATAAAAAAGTCATTAGATCAAATGCAAACATGCTAACACCAAGAGAAAAATATTATTTTCCGAGTGATTTCAGTTTTTCCTTTTTTTTATCATTTATATTTGGTGCAAATTTTATCAATTTCAAGATGTTATGTTCAATTTTAATGGTTTTGTAAATGTACCATTCAGTAATATTATAGCATCTTACATTTTATTTTGTGTAATTTGTTTCCTTTTCGTAGTATATATATATATATATGCGTGTGTGTGTGTGTGTGTATGTGTGTCTGTGTGTGTGTATGTGTGTGTGTGTGTTTATGTGTGTGTATGCAAATAACTTTATTAAACGTCATACTGTGCTAAGTTTATATTCAATTTCTTACATCCATAGAATAATTATATAGAATATCCTACGTTCATTTCAATGAAAACAGTTCACATAGACTATTGAATAATTAAAAACATTGTTTAAAATTGATTACATATATATACATATATATATATATATATATATATATAAAGATGGTTCGTAGAGGCAAAGACCTACTCATCACTGTCCATTCCTTCAAAAACAGGTCTTTTCAAACCAACTATATACAAGAAAAATTCATACCTACCAGTATGTCCAGCGTTCTTCGTCAATCCCAACATATTTTCCAACATCTGTACCTTGGAATTTCTATTCGAGATTGAAAATTTTCCGAGGCACATACATTTAAAAGCCAGACTTATAGGATTAGAACTTCGTTGAAAGCAAGGAATGATTCGAAATGTTTTCTCGATAAACAAATGAAACATAAATTCTACACAATATTTCTTATAAGTCAAATGACGTAATTTAAAACGACAAACGCTGATTCATAAATCAAACGGCCAACTTTTTCTTGTTATAAATGGCAAACTTTTTTCTTGTTATACAAAATTTCCCTACGTTTTTATATTTTACACTTTTTACACATCCGTCGTTGATTTAACATCACTAATATCATCCTTCATAGTCCTGATGATCATTCATTTGAACTGAAACGGTATAGTGTCGACTTTGCTTCTTAATAAATCTCTCTTTCTACTTGGATTACCTTGTTATCAATTTTTCACTAGAAATTGTTTCATTACAATCCATTATTTACTTATATATATATATATATATATATATTGTCACGTGGTTTACCACTGAGAAGAGAGAAACAAAAAATTTCTCCTATCCCTCCGTGTTTGAATTGACTGGCCCCAAAGGTTGACCGTTAAAAGAGAAAATTAGAATGTAAGTCACGCTATCTGTACTCCATAACTTCACTCGGGTGGATAGAGATAGTAGTCCGAATGAATCGCGTGACAGGGTGAGGAAGAAGAAAGAGGCTAAATGATTGGCCTGAACCCTAAAGCCGGAAGTATCCCTTTTCGTCAGAGGAAATAGGGAAAAAGAATATCAGTTTTTAGGACAGAGGTCGCCGTGAGAGGACGTGTGATCTGTCGCCAAAACACCGGGCGAAGAAGCGAAATAGAGCTCTTGGGCAGGAGATAGCAGATGCCTTCAAGCCGAGCTCCACAGAATCCTGCTAGCCCGTTAAAGAACATGCTCTGCGAAGAAACCCGTCGAAAAAGCTAAATAAACCTTAAAACCGTTTTCTCCCTCCATCCTTCCTAAGTATTGCAATTGTATGCTCTCCCTCTCAATTTAAAGAAAGAAGCATAGAGAATTATATGCATGAAGAAAAGAATAGAAATGAAAAGATTCATTTCATGAACTCTAACCATTAAATGAACTTTGCTATCTTCTCAAGGTTCAAGAGAAAAGACAGATAAGGTGGAAATAATTAAGCATTGTCGTAAAACATTGTTATACTATGAAGACAGTGTATGGATAAAAAAAGGGGAGGGTGGAAATTTTGACGTTTCAATTGGAGCATATGATGGTGCAGAAATTTGTGAGCTCGTCGGGTGTGTATTACTATAAAGCATTAATAAGATTATGGACCCTATATAACCATGAGCTTTACCGAGACGACGGACTGATTATAGTGGATAAAAGTACACCGAAGTGTGATGGGATTAGAAAAAAATTGTATAAGCTGTTTGAGGACTTTGGATTTAGGTTAGATGTAACAACAGATTTAAAAATAACTGATTATCTTGATATTACTTTAAACTTATATAGTGGAACAGTATCTCCATTTAGAAAAAGGAACCAGGATCTGCG
Organism: Sepioteuthis lessoniana; assembly: GCA_963585895.1. Classification (NCBI taxonomy): domain Eukaryota; kingdom Metazoa; phylum Mollusca; class Cephalopoda; order Myopsida; family Loliginidae; genus Sepioteuthis; species Sepioteuthis lessoniana. Next base: position 32,061,821 of record OY757923.1, on the reverse strand, counting down.
TTATGTAAACAGGGGATCTAATCACCCAATACAGGTGTTTAAACATGTACCTAAGGGAATAGAGCATAGATTATCTAATAACTCCTCCAACAGGGAAATTTTTGAACGAACTAAGCAGGAATATGAGGAGGCTCTAAAAAATGACGGATATAGGGTCAATTTAGAATATAAGAATAGGGATAGAATTGGAACACAAGGTAGGAGAAATAGACCTAGAAAAATTTTATGGTTTAATCCCCCTTACAACATGGAAGTAGTTAATAACTTGGGAAAGGAGTTCTTCAAGATATTAAAAAGAAACTTCCCTAGTGGGAGCCAATTACATAAGATATTTAATAAGAATTGTATTAAATTAAGTTACAGTTGCATGCCAAACATTAATGGAATAATAAATAAGAGTAATATAGCTAAATTAGGTACAAAGAAGCATAAGGTGATTGACAAATGCAACTGTAGGGATAAGGTTAGGTGTCCTCTCGAAGGCAAGTGTAAGCAGGAGTGTGTAGTGTATAAAGTAGAAGTATATAGTGATTCGAATAATAAGAGAGATAAAAAGATATATTTTGGGTCGACCCAAGGGGATTTTAAAACTAGGTACTATAACCATAGAACAAGTTTCTCGCACGAGAGGTATTGGTATAGCGCTGCTTTATCTAGTTATGTGTGGGAACTTAAGGAAAAACAAGGAGTAGATCCGATAATGAAATGGGAAGTAATAAAGAAATGCCGCAAATATAGGGCAGGTAATAGAACCTGTAATCTTTGTATGGAGGAAAAATTGGTAATAGCAAATTGTAAAAGCAAGAATATGCTAAACAAAAGATCGGAGGTGTTAAATAGTTGTAAACACAAAAGGGCGTGGTTACTATATAATTAGGAATAGGTTATAGAGGTTTTTATTTTTTTTTTAATGCAAATTCTAGGATAGGTGGGGGTTTTTGGTGAATAAAGCAAAGCAATTTCTCCTTCGAATTTAGTCGAGGGTAAACTTCCTGATGATCCGTTAAGGTGAAACTTTAGTAGAAGATTTTCGACTAGCGATTTAAGTTAATTCTATATATATATATATATTATTTCATTTAAGTCTTCGAATTAAAAAGGAATAATTCAAATAGCGTGCCTAATGCACAGCTAATAAAGATATGTAGCGAAATATATTTCAAAAATTCACATGTAGAGCAAAAATATTATTGATATCAAGAAAAAATCATTAGATATAATCCATTATAAATTTATTTCACCAGCTACATAAAGTAACTGATTCATCAGATGAAGATTCGAACAGACAATGGAATTCTTTAAACTGTTAAACATCTGGGAATATATTGTTATATAATTAAGGTAATGATGTTTTTATATTAATCATTTTTCGTTTATCATATTTTATTATTTAGTTTGGTAAGGCTTTGAACTACTCGGTGTCACAGTTCAAGTGCCATTGTTAGATGGGCACTCTTAACCCCTGCGGGAAGGATATGACAATCATCATCTGTATAATAAACCTCCAGACAGGTAGAATGGGCTGGACTGCCGTTGAAGTGAATTGAGCGGATGGTTGACGTCTTACCCGGAAGAGATGGTCCTGAAAATTCGAGGATTTTGAAGAGACAGTTAATTGACGTTCAACCGTTGAAGCGTTGCTGGGTTTTTCGGATCTGATCGAAGCAGTTCAGTTTGAATCCCGATAGGCAGAGATGAGTTGAGTTGCGCCGTGTGTCGGTGGGTGGAATCAGCATAGTATAATTAGTAGAGTCTCTTAAGAATTGTGCCTTTCTCCTCGTGTCGCCAAAGACTGAAGGTAGAAAGAAATTAACTCGTTCGTATCGCCTGTATTTGTATTATTATTATTGTTGTTATTGATATCATTATGGCTATATAACAACATTTCTTCTTAAGTAAGGTCTTTAAGAAATTACAATCTTAATATACATATATAAAAAACTATATATATATATCATTCTTTTAAAAGATTTCTTACCTGTTACTTCCGGTTATGCTTGGGTATTATTTCAATTTCTAAATTTATTTGAAAAGTTATTTATTTATTATTAATATATTTTAAGAATTGAATAGTATTACTTTAATCCTAAGTGTATTTTAATTTTAATTCAATAAGTTTAAATTGTATATAATCGGTTTTGCTTCGGTGTCATTCTTTTATATTACTTATCCATGAACAGATTTCTGGCCTAAAAGTATTTATTAAAAATCATTCTAAAATTTTAATTTAAATTTTAAAATCCTACTAGCATACGGCCTACCAAAAGAAACCGTAGCAGCAATAACGATTCTCTATAGAAACACAAAAGTGAAAGTGCGCTCACCGGATGGAGACACGGAATACTTCAACATTGTAGCAGGAATACTACAAGGAGACACACAAGCCTCATACCTCTTTATCATCTGCCTAGACTACGTGCTTAGCACATCGATTGATAGAATCAGAGAAAACGGCTTCGAGCTGACAAAGAAAAGAAGAAGGTACCCTGCAAAAACAATTACCGACGCCGACTGCGCTGGTGACATAGCGATACTGGCAAATATGCCTAACCAAGCCAAAACACTACTGTATAGTTTAGAACGAGCCGCCGTAGGCATTGGTCTCCATGTCAATGCACACAAAACTGAATATATGTGCTTTAATCAAGCAGGCGACATTTGCACCCTAGACGGAACCTCTCTGAAACTGGTTGACAAATTCACCTACCTAGGTAGCAGTGTCTCATCAACCGAAAAGGACATCGACACGTGGCTAATGAAGGCATGGACAGCTATCGATAGACTAGCGATCTTATGGAAATCAGACCTGACCAATAAAAAGAAACGCAGTTTCTTCCAGGCAGCGGTCGTGTCGATACTGCTGTATGGATGCACTACTTGGACGCTAACAAAACGGCTGGAGAAGAAGCTAGACGGCAATTACACAAGAATGCTGCGAGCAATCTTGAACAAGTCCAGGCGGCAACACCCAACAAGACACCAACTATACGGCCATCTGCCTCCCATTACGAAAACTATCCAAGTTAGACGAACCAGACATGCAGGACACTGCTGGAGAAGCAGGGAAGAGCTCATAAGTGATGTAATCCTATGGACCCCCACAAATGGCCGGGCAAAAGCAGGACGACCAGCACGAACATACATTCAGCAGCTATGTGAGGATTCGGGATGTAGCCCTGAAGACCTGCCAGAGGAGATGAACGATAGGGAAAAGTAGCAAGCGGCATGACATGATGATGATGATGATGATTTTGTTTACGTAGATGGACTAATACAGCTATTTCCATTTTCCCCTTTGCTATGTTTTTTTAGTTGCATCAACTAATATATTAGCGCATCGACATAATTTCTCTTCTACATAGTGAGATACTCACTCAAAGATCCTTTACTTCCACAAAATATATCAACTAGATTTAAGGATTGCGAACAGCAAGATATAATGCATGAACTGTTCTTTATTGTAATGTAAATTTAGGAAAATATGAATGGTGTAATATAATCGTTCCTTACAAAAAACGACCTTAGAAGTTCTGTTTTTTTTAACAAACTTTTCACTCAGATTTAAAGAAATAGAAATTATTAAATTTGTAGATCGGTGTTTTATTCAGTTATTTACACATTTTTTTTCGATATGTGTGTTCTGAAGAAGAGGTACTGCCACTCTACTCAGATCTGCATTGACACTAAGCAAAGCTCACATGGTCTTAAGCAGTAATGCAAAGCCATTTGTAACTTATGTCGTCATTTTAGTGAAAAATACTTGATGATATTCCTCTTGAAAATCTGGAAAACTATTGGGCCCAGTCGGCTGCGGCTATAGAATACACCTCTCTGCAGAGAGTAATACTTCCCTCTAAAAAGTGTCCTGAATATGACACTAAACAATCTGATAGTGAGACTACAGTAATGCTGGGGCTTTGGGTAATGCGGAGTACCCCTTAATAACCACTCTGGCCCGGAGTGTTAGCGCCTGTCAGGGTCCTATCTATGGATCAAATGGAACTAAACTGTGTGCTTGTGTTAAACTGAATTGTTTGAGATTGGACTGTTTTGACATTTAAACTGCTAAACTGAATTGTTTTATATACAACTGTTTTTTTACATTGACACTGTGTACTTATGCTAAACTGAATTGCTTGAAAGAAAACTGTTTCTTGACTTGAGCTGAATTTTTGTTCTTATGCTAAACTGAATAGTTTAATATAGAACTGTTTTTGACATTTAAACTACGTACTTATACTTAACTGAATTGTTTGAAATAGAACTGTTTTGACATTTAAACTGTGTACTTACGCTTAAATGAATTGTTTGAAATAGAACTATTTTTTGACATTGAAACTGTCTATTTATGCTAAACTGAATTGTCCGAAAAAGAACTGTACTTTTAATTTGAAACTGTGTACTCAGGCTAAAGTGAATTATTTGAAATAAAACTGTTTTTGTACACTAACCTTAACTGTTTGAAGTAGAACAGGTTTAACATTCAAACTGTGTACTTATGCTAAACGAAACTGCTGAAATAGAACTGTTTTGACATTTAAACAGAGTACTTATGCTAAACGGAACTGTGTGACGTAGAACTGTTTATATGTTTAAAAATGGATTTGGCATTAATAAAATAGAATGGTTCATATGCCATTAAACCAAACCAAACAAAACAAAACGTGCAATACTATTATATCTGATGCCATTCCTCGTAATTTGTTGGTATCACTTGTATCTTGATGGCAGATCTAGAATAGAAATTTTGATAAAAGTAATTGCCAAGAAACCTTTTTAGTTTTAATTATTGGGTGAATATGATTGTAACATTTTGAATATCTCTTAGAATAATAAATATCTTCGTATCGATTTGATTTCAAAACACTTTTCGATTTGTCATTGTTTCGACTGTCTGGATTTGGTAAATGCCCTGGACAGAATAATCTCTGCCCATCATTTTTTCTTTTTTTCACTATACAACAGTCTTTCATAAAATCTGACACATAAAATAAAATAAATATCAGAAAATATTTGTCTATATGAATGGTAATTACAGTATTAATGTGTAAAATGAGTGAAATTTTCGAATAAAAAATTAATTTTGCTGCAGGCGTTTCTAAAACAAATAAGACAAAAAAATTTTAAATAGCTAGATAAAAGAATATTTCTTAAAAATGATGTTTAAATAATTACGTGTTTTCGCTTGAATCTCAGTTTTATACAAGCTGGAGTATCTGGCGTTGCTCGAATAAAAAGTAGAAAAATATTTTGAAGAACTAAGTGTGGTTTGGTTTCTTTGTTTTTTAAAGGTATATAAATCCTCGTGGTTTATTTAATGCCAAAGCGATCATTACAGAAAGAAAACAGTGATACTATTTATGTACCAGCAAGGTTCTCAGCAGACCATTATAACACTAGGGCTCCTCATAGACACGTGTAACACACCGTTCTAAATAGTCCATGAGTGTAGCACTACTCATTAAGTTTCAGTCCGACCTTCGTTGTAAGTGTATCCGGCGAAAAGTGACGAACACGTAAAGAACACCATCTGTTGGTTCGTTGATAAAAAAATTATTCACTACTATCCTTCTTAGTAGTCGATGAAGAGAGAGAAACAGAGAAAGAACTGAATGAACAGCTTTAGATAGAAAGAGATAAATAAATCATCGCGAGACTAGAAAGACAGACACAGACCTTGATATTTACTTTTCTGTCCTGGTTATTTTGTGTTGTAGTTCTCCGGCTCGGCCCCGATTCCCTTTCTTTTTTTGTTTTCTCTTACGTTCTCTTTAACGGCTTTCATTTAGAGTTTCTTCCCGCCAATTAGAGCCCGTCGAATGATTGCTACAGATACTTCTCTTTTTTTCTAACTAGGGTGTCTTCTGCTATCATGACTTTGAATTAGGGAACCTGCCATTCTCATTCCTATTGGTTTCTCCCTTATCATCGTGCCCTTCTCTCTTACTGCTATGAATCGCTTTCTCATACGTGTCCTTCCTTTTTCACGGTTTCTGGTTATCCTCTAAGTCTAGCAAGGAAGCAACTTACTACTAAAACAATTACACAGAGTCCTTCATTATATAACATTAAACCCGTAGATGGAAGGATAAGGGGCTTCATACCTTTTCTAAGACTATAAGTCCAAAATTAAACGTATTAGAATAAATGAATATCGAACTCACTTTCTGGGAGCCACGGGAATTCCTGACTTTAGCGAAGTAATTCTTTTGTATATTTCGGCAATATTTTTGTAGCAATATTTCTTCTTTCGTAGAATAACGGTTATCGTCATAGGAAGTGATTCGGATTCCCGAGTTCAAATCCTTTGTGAGGCCGTTTGCATTTCACATAGCGATTATATTTTCAAAAAACCCACAAATCTAACGATTCTTATAGCTACGCAAAAATAGTAAGGCAGACTGAGCTATTTAACCTTTATGTCGCAACTTGCGCTGGAGAAGAAAAACCTTTGAATTCAAACCTGTTGTAGAACTGGAGAGGAATGGGCTCCTCCAAAAAATTCCTGCCCAAGAAAACCTACATGAGTAGCGCCCCAACCACAAAAAGAAAAAAAAAACAACTTTTTACCAATGTTCACATGAGCTTCAAATATAAAGCTGGCTTTGTGAAAAAAACGTCAAACTTATGTGAAAACATGTCAACTTATTATGTTGCATACCCATGATACGGATATGTGACATAGACATATGGAATCTAAAAACACGAAACTTTACGAAATTGGTTCAGGTACGAAACCTTTATTCATCTTTTTGAGTTTAAAGGTTCGACATGAAGAGAAATAGACACAATCTTTCTATGCTGACTTTTCCATCTGCCCCAAACTACGTGCGGCGTCCCATCTGCAAACTACTGGTCTCGCCACGGCGAGCTCCGAAAGTCAACCCTCTTAGTTCGGAGGCAGGAACTCAACTAACTGCTTTTTCTCAAATCTCAGCCCACGTTTCAGGTGCGTGACGTCACCCACATCCCCTGGTCCCTATTCCTATCTGGGATTTTTATTTTGACATCTGTGAATGACGCATCCTCCCCGCGCGCGCGTGAACACCTGCGCTCTTGTTTGCACCTAACTAACCCATGCACTGAGCCGAAAGGTTCTCATCCTAACTAAACCGAAAGACAAGATATCCAAAACGAAATCCCTCCGCAATTATATTACAATTATCCAAAAATCATCATCATCATTGTGTCAAACCGCCAGCACAAATCTCCCAGAACCTCTCCCGCCACCGGTCTCTATCGCTCATCGCTCCTGGTAGGTCTTCAAGGCTACATCCTGTATTGGTACAGAGCTGTTGTATATAGATTCTACCTGGTCTTCCAGCCTTTTCTCATCCATGTGAAGGGGTATACAGGAGTATGTCACTTATGAGTTCATCCTTACTTCTCCAGCAGCGTCCCGCATGTCTGGTTCGTCTAACTTGGATAGTTTTCGTGATGGGTGGTAGATAGGCGTACAGCTGCTGCTTTGTCGGGTGCTGCCTCCAGGACTTGTTCAATGTTTCTTGCAGCATTCTTGCTGTCAAGCTTTTTCTCCATACGTTTAGTTAGCGTCTAGGTAGTGCATCTACATAGCAGTATCAACACGGCCGCTGCTTGGAAAAAAAAACTGCATTTTATTCTATCGCTCAGCCTGACTTCCATACGACTGATAACCAATCGATAGCTGTCCATGCCTTTGCTAATCGCGTGTTGATGTCTGTCTCGGTTGATGAGACACTGCTTCTTAGTTAATTGAACTTGTTCACTAGTTTCAGAGAACGAGCATTTAGTGTGATGTCACATCTTTGATTAAAGCACACATATTACCTCTTGTCTACGTTGATATGGAGGCCTATAGCAACTGCTGCTCGTTCCTGACTATGCAGCAGGGTTTTGGTTTGGGCAGGTGTATTGCCAGAAGCGCTATGTCATCGGCGTAGTCCGCCGTCCTTAATTGTTTGTGCAGGGTATCTTCTGCTTCTTTCCTTTGCCAGCTTAAAACCGTTCTCTTTTATTTTATCAATAGACGTTCTAAGCACATAGTCTAAACAGATGATTAAGAGGTGTGGGGCTTATGTGTCTACTTGAAGCACACTTACTAAAATGTCGAAGTAGTCTGTGTCTCCATTTGAAGAGCAGACTTTTACTTTCATGTTTTTATATAGCATCATTATGGCTGCTATGGTTTCATTGGGTAGGCTGTAGGCGAGTAGTATTTGTTCTATCTTCTCTGTGTTGGAGTCAAAGGCTTTGGAGAGGTCGACAAATAATATTGCTGCTTCTAGATTTTTTGCACATACACCTTCTAGTAGTCGACGTAACAGAGAGATTAACAACTATATGGAAATCAGATAAAATAAAACGGGAATTCTTTCAAACTGTAGCTATATCAGTACTATTAGATGATTGCACAATTTGGACTTTAATGAAGTGCTACCCCTATTGACTGAGGCGGTAGAATACGCTGAGTGCATCTCATCAAAGGGGTAAGACCCTCCCGAAACGGGTGTCCTAGACATAAACCGAAATAATTAGATGATGAATCTCCTGCAACGGAGCTATGGGGAATCTGGAGTACCCCTTCATTTTCATTACGCCCAGGTTCATTCTGGCTGGTAGGGGCAGTAACTTTAGGATCCTATCTACGGGTAAAATAAAACTGTTTAATAATTTACAATACGTGAGATCAACTGAGTGCAAACAATAAATAGCAAATGTTTGGAACCAGTTAACTGCGTGAAACAATGAAGATCACGATCATATGGAAATCAGACCTGACCGATAAAATGAAACGCAATTTCTTCCAAGCAGCGGTCGTGTCGATACTGCTGTATGGATGCACTACTTGGACGCTAACAAAACGGCTGGAGAAGAAGCTAGACGGCAATTACACAAGAATGTTGCAAGCAATATTGAATAAGTCCTGGCGACAACAGCCCACAAAGCACCAACTATACGGCCACCTGCACCCCATTACGAAAACTATCCAAGTTAGACGAACCAGACACGCAGGACACTGCTGGAGAAGCAGAGACGAGCTCATAAGTGATGTACTCTTATGGACCCCCACATATGGCCGAGCAAAAGCAGGACGACCAGCTACAACATACATACAGCAGCTATGTGAGGATTCGGGATGTAGCCCTGAAGACCAGCCAGAGGCGATGAACAATAGGGAAAAGTAGCGAGAGAGGGTCAGGGATATCCGTGCTAGCGGCACGACATGATGATGATGATGAACCGTGTGCAAATAATAAATAGCAATACTTGAAACGATTTAACTGTGAGCAAACAAATGAATTCTGGCTCGTTTAAAAATGTTACCTACAAACTATTCGTTAACAAATCATATATATATATAAATTATATATATATATATATATATATATATATATATATATATGCACGTGTGTGTGCGTGTGAGCGTGTGTTTGTCGAATATTTTCAATGAAAACCTATCACGGTTGACATGCCAAAAAAAACAAAAAACAACCAACCAACCAACCAACCTAAGTAAAACGCTGTGAGTAAAGGCTAGTAGGGTATTACACAAGACTGATGCATGCTGTTTTGAACAAATCCCGGATTCAGTACACCGAAAAGGGTAGCTGTACAGTCGCAAACTATCCAAGTAAGACGAAACACACATGCTGGACACAGCTGATGGAGTAATCACGGACACATAAACTTAGACTTCTACTTAGGGACACACAAGTATTGGCTGATTTGTTAAAATTTACTTTCTCCTAGACTGTGTGGACGCTTTATTCCATCTAGAGGATTTACTACGGTTTATAGCTTATAAGGACGGATGGTATGAATGTTTGTGTGTGTGTGCGTATGTATATGTGTGTGTATGAGAGAGAGAGAGAGAGAGAGAGAGAGAGAGAGAGAGAGAGAGATTTAGAGGAATCTGCGCTGTTGGTAGGCCTTGATTATGATTACCCATTTATAAAAAATATGCGTATCATGTAATATCCAAAATCATTGGTACTATCAAAAAATATAGATAGCAGGTATTATCCTAAAATATTGGTACTATATATCATTGATACCTCGTATTATCTAAAAACATTCGTACTGTGTATTATCCTAGAACACTGGTAGCACACATTATCTAAAAACAGTACCCAGTCGGCTGGGGCTGCAGAATACACTGACTGTATCTCTACCAAAGAGTAAGGCTTCCCCAACAAGTGCCCTGGTAATGACACTAAAGAATCTGATGGTAAGGCTTCAGTAACGCTAGAGCTTTGGGGAATGCGGAGTAACCCTTTATTGCCATCGATCCCAAGTCTACTCTGGCCCGGAGTGGTAGCACCTGATAGGGTCCTATCTCTGGGTCAAATAGAACTTTCTGACATTTAAACTGTGTACTTAGTTATAACTGTGTTGGTTTGAGATGGAAAAGGTTTTACATTTATCAGCGTGTAAACAAAAATCTGTGAACTTTAGGCTAAATTGAAATGTTCGAAATAGAACTGTTGACATTTAAACTAACTATGCTTAATTGAATTTTTTTTAAATAGAATTGTTTTTACATTTACATGCGTGCTGTTTTTAAATATAACTGTATGTTAAAAATGCTGTCCTTAAGCTAAACTGAATTGATTGAAATAGAACTGTATATCATTTAACTGTGTGTAAACAAATGACTGTTTAATTAAATTCTTTTTGATTCATAGCAATATTGGAATTATATAACTTTTTGACTAGCTCAACTGAATTGTTTGAAATAGAACTGTTGACATTTAGACTGTACCAATGCAAAAGTGAATTATGTAAAATAGAAGTGTTCTTACATTAACTGTGTGTAAATAAAACACTGTATTTAAACAAATGATTAACTGCGTAAAAAACTCTACTTATGCTAAACGGAATTGTTTGAAATTAAGTGAAACCATTTAACTGTGTGCTTAGGCTTGTTTAAAAATGTTATCGACAAAATGTGTTTAGAAATCATATTTGATATAAGTGTAAAAAGAATTTAATATTAAATGACCTACTGTGGTTGATATGCCATTAAAACCAACCAACCAACCAACTAATAACATAGGTTCTATATATCATCTAAATCATTGATTCTATTATTACGAGGATCATTAAATAAGTTTCCAGACTTTTTTCGTATGGGCACTTTTATTGATAGTACCCACATGAAACTCTAGTCCCCTTCGAAGTAATCTCCTCCGGCTGCAATGCACTTATTGTACCGTTCCCACAACTTCTCAAAAACCTCATGAAAGTCCTCTTGTGTGAGTGTGTCAATGACCTTCGTCACAGCCTCTTTCATCTCCTCAATTGTTTCACAACGACAGCCTCTGAGCTTAGGGAATAACCAAAAGTCACAGAGAGCAAGGTCTGGACAATAGGGAGGGTGAAGACTGTGTTGATGCCCATCTTGGTCAAATAATCTATGACAAGGATGGAGTTGTGGACTGGTGCATTGTCCTGCTGGAAATGCCACTAACCCGATTTGAAGAGCGCTTGCCTCTTCCGACGGAATCTCTTTCTGAACTCCCTTAAAACCTCAACATAGTAACCCTAACCCTAACCCTTTGGCCTATTAACTCTGGTGTATTGACTTCCTTACTCCTCCCACATCTCTCATCATCCCTCACAGATTCCCTGCCTTCCTTGAATCTCTTATCCCACTCAAAAATTCATGCAAAATGATCGAAAAGCAGTCTGAAGCATTCCATACATTGTTTCTGTGGCATTTTTTCCAAGTTTAAAACATAATTTTATTGCATATCGTTCTTCTAAAGTCTCCTCACGCCCAGATTGCATTTTTGAACTTCACCAGCAGTGGCAATCAGGCTTTAGTAGGGTATATTCCAATTCTTGCTGAGGCTGTTCATTTGAACCTGAAATCATAGAAATTGGTTAGTCAACTCATAAGGTGTATAACAATAACATACTGAATTTTCAAGAGTTTAAAACAATTTTCAATGCCTGTACAAAAAGTCTGGAAAAAATATTGAATGTACGACTTATACCATATATTTTTTTAAAATATTGGTGCAAAGTATTATCCTAAGACATAGGTAGAATGGTTTATCCAAAAATATTGGCATCATGTATCACCCTAAAATATTGGTAATATGCAGGATCCAAAAATATGTCAACTTTTTATCCAAAAATATTGGTTCACTGTTTTATCCCAAAACACTTGAACGATCTAAAATGCTGTTACCATCGATTATACAAAAACATTCATATTCTGTTTATTTTTAGATAACAGCGAAATTACAAACAATCTGTGTGTAAATGAATGATTATTGTGGAATAGAATTGTTAGAATTGATTTGCAATACTAGAAGCTCTTCAAATGTGTGCCTACATTGAATTGTTAGTGTTACTTACCAATGCTAAAAAAATATTTAACTGTGTGCAAATGAAACTACTTATGTTGGACGGCAATATTTGAAAACATTTTTAAAAAGTGCAAAAAATGATTAATGCTAAATAGAACTATTCATGTTTGAACTTTTGGAACCATTTAAATTTGTGCAAATAATAGTTAAACTTGTCTGCAAACAAATTTGCTCTGATACATTGACAAAAATAATTGACTTGGAAATAATATGTATAACCATTTAACTGTTTAAAAACAAACGAGCTCTGACTCATTTAAATATGTTATTTACAAACTATATGGGTAAAAGATATATGTAACATGTATAAAGAGGATTTGAAATGAAAGAACCAACAATGGTTGATATGTGATTAAAACACAATAGAATCAAATCACATATATTTAATATATATGCATGAACAGGATTTAACATTAAATAACCAACAATGGTTGATATGTCATAAAACCCAACCAAATCAAATCACATATATTTAATATAAATGTATGAACAGGTTGATATGTCATAAAACCCAAATAAGTCAAATCACATATATTATATATATATATATATATATATATATATATATATATAAACAGGGATTATCATTAAATAACCAACAATTGTTGATATGTCATAAAACCTAACCAACTCAAATCACATATATCTAATATATTAGAATAAACAGGGTTTGGCATTAAATAACCAACAATGGTTGATATGCCATTAAACCCAACCAAACTAACAAAAGCAATTCATGTTATCTCCAAAAAAAAAACGAAGCTGCAATTTCTGTTAGTTGTTCCGAATTACATCTAAAACATTTTCTGTAGCCCTTCCTACCGCTGAAAGGTTCAGAAACAATAATTAGTTTAGTGATTTTTGTAAAGATTGAGACAGAAATAGTTGCAGGTCTTTGGAAATAAGTGAAAATTATTCATGAAGTCTTAAATGTGTTTGTGTACAACGTATTTCCGGAACATCTTTAGCAATTAAAAAAACAGCAGCAAAGAAAAGCAAAAAAGCAGAAAACAAAACAAAACAAAAACAAACGAAAATAAAAACAAAAACAACCCTCCACCAAAAAAAAAAAACAAAACAAAACAAAAACAAAAAACTTTCCAGGGTTAAACAAAAAAGCAAAATCAAAACAAAATAAAACAAAAACTCGAGAACTGATTGTGCTACGTTGCAAACGATTGAAAGCAATGTATAAGGCATCCCTACAGATATATTCTAGAACGATACTGAGTGATGAGGTAGGCGCTCATGTAACAACAACCATAGTACAAAATGAACTTGTTGAGTCGAGTTCAAATCCTACATCTGGCTGTTTGTATTTCACATTGGATAAATGTCCTCGCTCAAATAGTTTCAAATATTGCTATTTAGCATAAACAGCCTTATTCGCACATAGTTATTAGGTGCCCGTGGTGTAATGGATATCGTCGTAGAAAATGGACATGACGACACAAGTTCAAACCCTGAACGAGGCTGATTGCATTTCGTATATAACAATAATACTTTTGGGAACGGTATGAATCCAATTCTTCTCCCTCCATCTATTGGTAGATTGTAGGGAAAACTGCGTTCTCCAGCCTTGGTGAAGCAACCAGTCTAGCAGAGGGAAAACTCTGAATTGGAACTTGTGAACCTCCGCTTAAGAATTGACTGTGTGCCGTATCCTGCCAATGCGGAGAGGTTGGTAAATACATACCCTTTGGAAAGGTATATATACAACTACTCTCTGTTCATCTTTGGATAAACCGGGCTCTTTAATCTTAGTACGGTCTCGTGAAAGAAAACTTTGAATTCAAACTAGTTAAACTCAGCTTAAAAATTGGTTTGGTTTCCCATCCTGCTCGTGGTAGAGGGGGTTTTGGTCAATTATTATTGAATTGGCAATGACACACCTTTGAGTTAACTTATGCACTGTGTGACCGTCGATTTTACTACGAATGGGGGACTATGTCCTTCAAATCTCAAGCTTTGGTTTTCGGCAAAACATCACTTCAGACTTGGACAATTTTAAGACAAATGCCACAAAACAGCTGATGCCGATCCCGAGATATGGTTTTGCTTAATGTTTCAGAAATTTAAAGATGTGCTGGGATAAGTGTATCAGATCCAAATGAGAGTAATTTACGACAGAATCAAGATACTGATTTGGTTTGGTTTATTTTGGTTTTATAGCATATCAACCATGGTAGGTTCTTTAATCCAAAATCCCCTTTATATATATATATGATTTGTTGACACATTTTGTAGTTAACAATCTTAAACGACCCTGAACTCCTTTTTGTACACAGTAAAATGGTTTCAAGAATTGTAATATATCAGTCAAAATTTAACTTCCGTCATTTGTTTTCATACATGATTTATTTTTTTGACCCATAGATGAGATACTAGCAGGTGCTATCACTCCAAGTCAGAGTGAACCTGGGAGCAATGCCAATGAGGCGGTACTCCATATTTCTCAGCTTCACCAGTAGATAGTTTAATTTCAGGTACAGGACACTCGTTGTGGGAGTCTTACCCCTCTGCAGAGATGCAGTCAGTGTATTCTACAGCTCCACCCAACTGGGCTGACGCTAATTCGTCATTGTTTGTTTACTTACTAAACTGTGCATATATATCCAGCCAAAAGTCATGGTTATTGTTTTGAACATAAGTGCTCTTCAATTCAATTAATCATCAATTATATTTATCTTTCTTTCCTTTGTTACTTAATTTGTTTATTAGACAGTCATCAAGATTTTTTCTACCTGCTGTTTTTACGAGTTTCTCATCAATATGAATATACTATTCACTTTCCTTCTTTCAAAATAATTGGTTGACTGCTTTTAACGGCGCGTCAAACCGTCTCGGGTTATTTTATCACTAGTGTTTATGAAATACTATTCATTGTATGTACATATTTATGATTTCGTCGTGTTGTTCCCCAATTTTTTTTTTGCCCACGGTTTTATCGAATACGAATGATTAGGGTGACCTTGCTGAAATAGCAATGAAATGGTACGTCACACTTCTCAGATTTTCAGAAAAGGAACCTCACCATCAGATATAGATTATCATACGAAGGACACCTCGTTTTAGGGAGGTCTTACTCATCTGAAGGGGATACAATTAGTTTATGGTTATAAAAATATTTCATTCCCTCCAAAATAGAAGAGTTATATATGTATATATATATATATATATATATGTTGAGAAATGGTAGATTTGTTAAATCCGACAAAAAGTGAAAAAATGAGTGGAAAAGTGGATAATCTGAAACACAGACAACAGATTCAACAATATTTCGTCTTTATTCCATTAAAGACTTCATCAGAATGTTTTTTTTAGAGTTTAGCATAAGAGGAAATAGATAATAAAGAGAAGGCGCGGGCGAAAGAAGGAGATATAGAAAAGACAGAAAGGAAAAATTTAGATATATATCTGATTAGTGACAGCAGGGGTTATTGACTATGTGATTTATTTTTGAAACATGGGTCAGGGCAAAGTAGATAGGAGGAATGCTACAGCAATCGTCAAGCATATCAAATTTCAACAAAGACAGAAACGGTTTATCTAAATGAAAAAAAAAATGAAAAATCGCCCTGAAGTATGGAGGTGTGGTAGAGAAATAAATATCTTTGCTTTTGTCATAAAATTTATTCCTATCCATTTTCAATACATATATATATATATATATATATATGAGTGTGTGTGTGTGTGTGTGTGTGTGCTGATTGAGGGTTTAGCTATATGACAGCCTGAGTTGAGATATCTAATGCCTTATTTTCGTTTTTTTTTTTTTGTAAGCATGTGACACCGGGCGATATTGAGGGTATTTCCAGGTCATCATATCACAGCGCTGTTGTATGATATGACACATTTTTTGTTGACATCAAAATGTAATACATTAGGTGGAATACGAGTATTACCGGACATTTATGATGACGATTTGGACCCGATCCCAGTTTAATTTTTTAACAAAGGATAGTCATTCGTAAAACGCTTCGGATTAAAGAAAATATTCTTTATCCTAATAATCTATACACAAACATATACTTAGAACAAATTTTTTGGTGGTTGGTACAGCTTACCACTCTCACGGGATAGAATCACCGTATTCTAGTCTCCAGCAATAGGGTAATGAATATATATATATATATATATATATATATATATATATATATATAAATTAACTTAAATCGCGAGTTGGAATTCTTCTACTAAAGTTTCACTTCAACGGATCATCAGGGAGTTTAGTACCGACTGACGACAAAAGAAAAAACACCATTTTTATTTACCAAAAACCTACCCAGCTTAAAATTTACATAACAAAAGAAAAAAATATCCATAAAAAAAATAAAAAATAAAATAAAATAAAAAATGAACCAAAACCACTACTTTTTAATATCTAGTTTATTAGTAAAAAAACAACAAAACCCTCAGGTATAAATACGTAGAAATCTATCTCTCATTATAGAGTAGCCACCCCCTTTTGTGCTTACAACTGTTTAAAACCTCCAACCATTGGTTTAACATATTCCTACTTTTACAAGAAGCTATAGCTAACTTCTCCTCATTGCAAAGCAAGCAGTCTTTGTCGCCAGCCCTATATTTACGGCATTTCTTTATAACTTCCCATTTCAGTATTGGATCGATTCCTTTTTTTTATCTTTGACTTCCCACACATAACTAGATAACGTGGTACTATGCCTATATTTCTCGTGGGAGAAACTCGTTCTATGGTTATAGTACCTAGTCTTAAATTCCCCTTGCGTCGACCCAAAATATATCTTTTTATTTCTATCATCACCCGGATCACTATACAGTTCCACTTTATACACCACACATTCCTCTTTACATTTGCCTTCCAGTGGGCACATAACCTTATCCCTACAATTACATTTAGCAATCCCCTTATTTTTCTCTTTGTTAAGTTTAGCTATATTACTCTTGTTTATTATGCTATTGATGTTCGGCATACAACTATAACTTAATTTAACACAATCTTTATTAAATATCTTATGTAGCGGGTTCCCACTGGGGAAATTTCTTTTTAACAACTTAAAGAATTCTTTCCCTAAGTTATTGACTACCTCCATGTTATACGGGGGATTAAGCCATAGTATTTTTCTATGTCTATTTCTTCTTTTTTGCGTATAACTTCTCTCTCTATCTCTATATTCCAATTTAATACCATATCCGTCATTCTCCAATACATTTTCATACTCCTGCTTGCTCCGTTCCATATTTCCTTATTAGAGGAGTTAGTTGATAAGTTGTGCTCTATGCAGTTAGGGATATGTTTAAATACCTGGTTTTGGTGGTTGGATCCCCTATCCACATAACGCAGGTCCTAGTTCCCTTTTTTATATGAATAATTTATATTCGCCTTCTCCATAGTAAAAGAAGCAAAAAAGTGCTCAGTGGTAAACACGGAGCTAAACTATTTACTAACCTACTATTTACCAACATTCACGGTTACCAGGAAAAAAGAAAAAAGAAAAAAAAAAACCACCGGGAACAAGAGATAAAAATATCTCGAATCACTGCCCGGCATTTTACGGTGGGTTTTATTTTTCTTTTGACCAACTGACTACATATCTCTTGATTTTTTTCAACTGGTGTGACGAAGTTGGCCTTTTCGTTTTTTTTTTTGTCCTATGATATTTTTTTCTTTTTTCCCCCGGGTGGTGATTCGAGATATTTTTATCTCTTGTTCATGGCGTTTTTTTTTTTTTTTTCGTTTTTTTTCTTTTTTCCTGGTAACCGTGAATGCTGGTAGATAGTAGGTTAGTAAATATCTATATATATATATACATATATATCATTAAGTCACACGTACAGTAAAGATATCCTTGGCTCTCTCTCTCCCCATCTACCTCTATAATCCATCACTCTAAATTCTATCCTGTGTCTACCCAGAGCTGATATGAATAAGTTCTTGTTGGTCGGTCAACACATGCTCGTTCATGTGGAGGGCTCCATTGAAGAACGTAACATATGAGTTCCTCTTTGCGTCTCCAAACCGGGACACTAAATGACCGGTACACTTTCTTGTGGGTAGAGTGTTCACCAATGGCCTGGGAAAACTGTTAATATACACATTGGTAAATCTTGGAGTGTTATTGGCAGATCAATAACCTTATAAAAATCTGATCTCACTCTTAAAATAAAATAAGAATTCTTTTTAGTAGTAGCCGTTTCCATACTGCTGTATAATTGCACACTCTGTAATTTAACGAAATGCTTGAAGATAAAGCTAGTTGAGAACGACAGAAGAATGCTGTTTTGAACAAATTCTGGAAGCAGTATCCCACAAAACAGCAACTGAATGGCCAATTACAATTCATCTTACAAACCATCAAAATAAAAAGAGGAAGATATGCTGATCACTGTTGAAAAAGTAAAGACGAACTTAAAAGTGACCTCTCCTATGAACTCCTATTCGTAGGCCAACCTTGCACAGACAGCTGGGGCTGTAGAATACACCGACCGACTGCTTCTCTGCAGAGGGGTAAGCCCCCCCCAATGAGTGTCCTGGATATGACACTAAACAATCTGATGGTGAGGCTCCAGTGATGCCGGGGCTTTGGGGAATACAGCGCACCCCTTCATTGCCATTGCTCCCAGGTCCACTCTGGCTCGGAATGGTAACACCTTATAAAGCCCTATCAATGGGTTAAATAGAACTAACTGCATATTTATGCTAAACTGAATTGTTTGAAATAGAACTGTTTGACAAAACAGAATAGCTTGAAATAGAACGAACAAATGTGGTGACAGCAACGAAGAAGGCCACGAGAATATCAATGGAATATATCATAAGACGAGAAGAATAAAAAATAGCCACCACTGATAGAAAAAAACACCAATGAAAGACCAGGCCACTGAATAAGATAGAAGTCTGAGAAAGAGTTTGTTTGGTTTTGTTTTTAATGGCATATCAACCTTTGTAGGTTATTTAATGCCAGATCCATTCTCCTAGAAGAACAGTAGTGGTACTATTTAACCCATAGCTGGGAGGATAAGGGGGTTCATAGCTTTCTCAAGGGTATTTGCCCAAAAGTGAATGTAATAGCGCGACTGGAGTACGGACTCACTTACTACGATTCCGCAGTCCATCGCTTTAACCATTACACCACGAGGACACCCCGGAAGAGTTTGTGTTGTGACACTGGGGACGTGAGGCGGATTAATGAAAAGAATTAATTGAGAGGAAAATAATAAAGCGAAAGTAAAAAAAAAGGGGGTCAAAACGCACTTTCTTTTGAAAGACCAGTGTAATTGCAGAATCAGTTATAATTACGTCAGTGCTTAGAATATGAGAAATGACAAAACTTCATTGGTCCTGGGATTGTTTTGGCAAAAATTATATTGTGATGGCATTATTTCGTTCGAATTATTAAGAAGATTATGGTTAGGCAAACTACTGAATAAATCAGAGCTTTTCAAAAGGGTGAACAAATAATAAAGTGACCGCCCCTAAAGAAAATTGGGATTAGATGAAATACAGAAAAAAATGGACCTTTGAAAAAGGGAAGAAGAAATGATAAGTCTCCACCTCAAAAGAGGATTGGAGTCAGGTGAAATACAGAATAAGATGAAGCTTTGAAAAAGGGTAGAAGAAATGATAAGTCTCCACCCCAAAAGAGGATTGGAGTCAGGTGAAATACAGAATAAGATGAAGCTTTGAAAAAGGGTAGAAGAAATGATAAGTCTCCACCCCAAAAGAGGATTGGAGTCAGGTGAAATACAGAATAAGATGAAGCTTTGAAAAAGGGTAGAAGAAATGATAAGTCTCCACCCCAAAAGAGGTTTGCAGTTAGGTGAAATGCAGAATAAATTTGATTTTTTGAAAAGAGTCGAAGAAACGCAAAAAAGAGACGACCCCTAAAGAGGACTGGGGTTAGGTGAAATACAGAACAAGTTGGAGATTTCTAAAAGGGTTGAACGAATGAAAAAAAGTTACTGTTCCCAATTGGGTTAGGCGAAATACCAAACAATTTGGAGTTTTAACTAAGTGGGGGTGGAAAAAATCTCCGTACACTAATTTGGATAGAATTATTTCGTCATTTACTGGAAACGTTTTAGACCGTGTTGACCTACACCGACCCACAACTGGGAACAATATTGTAAGTAAGTAGAGTGGTTTCGCTGATCGAGACCCTATTTTTCTTTGGAGTCCATGTCACTTGAAAAGACCTAAAATCGTGACCTTGTGCCAGCCCCTGAATTCCTTTGCGTCGCGAAAGTAAGACGTGAGCAGGAATGGTTGAAACTATAGTATATACCAAAATATATAAATAACGACCTCGATATATTTATGACTAAGGAGTAACTCTGTTTCTTTTAGTTAAAGAATTGTTCTTGATGTGACTACCTGTCGTCTTTCTATTTAGCATATTAGTGACCATCTTGTGACCTTCTTTTCACCTTCTGAGATGAGAAACACAACCTGTGCACAGAGAGAGAGAGAGAGAGAGAGAGAGAGAGAGAGAAACAAACGCCGACAACCAAAGCGTAACTGCACCTAACGAAACAATCCCTGAGAAACACCGTAGATGCATCAAAAGAGTGAAGGCCCAGTTGAATGGTAACTACCAGGGCCCAACATGTCGATGGTCATTGGTCGGGAAAATGTCATTGAATAGAAATCTAAGCAACACAATAAAGGGTACGGCACACTTCTCAGATCTCCTGAACTTTAGTCTCACCATCAGATGAGGTTTAGCGTCATACATGGAACAAACCGTTTTAAAGTGGGGTTATTACATTACCAGGGAATTCAGTCAGCTTATCCAAAGCTCCAACAAAAGGCTGGTACCTACTTTTGGTTCTAGTGCAAACCAAATAACATTTTAGTCGTAAGTCAAAGTTATTTATTCGTGCAGTTCTGTTTGCAAAGATTCTCTTCTTTTTTTAATGTAAGACTTAAAACCTGATTCAGCTGAAGTAGAAGATGGTCGGATATTTCTATTTTTAGACCAAAGAAATGAAATTTGATTATTTGGAAAAAGCAATTCTTTCAAGTATTTGATGAAAGAAGCCTTAAGTTTTTGGCAAACGAAATGGGGGTAGAGGAGAATGAAATAGAAAAACTAGCGATCTCTCAGCTCTTTTGAAAATTTTAAAATGATTTTTTTAGGTCAATGAAAGCTAGAAGAGTATTTTCACTGAAAGTTTCTGAAATAAAAAACAAAACAAAGCAAAACAATTCCTTACCAAAAAGTACTCTCAGATTCCAAGAAACAAATCCACTCGCTTAAAATGGATGTCAGTACACACACACACACACACACACACACACACACATATATATATATATATGTGTGTGTGTGTGTATGTGTGTGTATGTTGGTTTCGTTTGGTTTGGTAAGATTTTATGGCATATCAACCACTCTAGATTATATAAAACAAATCCTCTTTATATATATATATATATATATATTAACTATCTATGACTTATAAAACAAATTTTTTTGATAACATTTTCAAACGAACTTCAGCTCATTCTTTAGTAGACAGTTAAACGATTCTAACAGTTGCTACATTTCTGTAACGAATCGGTCAAACAGTGATCATTTGTTTAGAGGCAGTTCAATGATCAAACACTTCAATTTCACATAAGTCATTCGTTTTCACTCAGTCAAACAATTCTATTTGACTGATAGATAGGATTCTTTCAGGTGCTACCGTGCTTGGTCACAGTAGACCTAGGAGCAAGGGGAATGATGGGTTACTCCACATTCCGCCAAAAAAGATTGGAGATTCATCATCAGATTATTTAGAGCCATATCCAGGATAATCGTTGGTTGCATTTTCTCTAAATGCAAATATGGCGTATTCTACTGTCGCAGCTGACTTGGTTACATATTGGCGCGTGTGTATGTATGAGTGTGTAATGTGTATATATGTGTGCGTATGTAGGACCACTCGCTTGAAATGTAAATAATTATACACACACACGCATACACGCACACATACAAATACAGCCAGCCAGCCAGTCAGCCACACACAGACACACACACACACACACACATATATATATATATGAATTTGCTACCTATATGTATGCATATGTTTTTATGTATTTTTATGTGTATATTCATAAGTATACATATATGTATGTATGTATGTATGTATCTATCTATCTATCTATCTATCTAAACTTATATCTATCTGTCGCTCTCTCTATATATGTATATATGTACGTATGGTACCTGATGTGTACTTTCGCTATGTTGATGATACATTCTGTATATTTGCTTGTGAGCTTGAGGCTTGCAAATTTTAATTAAAAAATGCACCCTTCTCTTTGATTTACTCTTGAAAAGGATGGTAATTCCACACTACCATTTCTTGATGTTTTAGTGTACAAAGAGGCTTCTTGTTTCCTAACGAGTGTATATCGTAAACCTACTTTTATAGCTTTATACATCCGTTGGGACTCATTTTACCAGAAGAAGCGTAAACTTTATTTTGATCAAGACTTTAATACACAAAGCATTGATGATATGTTCTGAGTCTAAACTTGACTGTGAAGTTAGTTTTATCACTGAGACACTTTGTAACAATGTCTTCTGGGAAGCCATTGTTACATCTGTAATCAGGGATAAAATTACTCATTTTCATAAGACAAAAGTCGCTTCTGCTTAAAAATGTCCTGTTTATCTCAGGCTACCTTGGCTGGGTGATATCAGTGATCGTTTTGATAATCAGATTTCTCCTTGCGTACGGAAGTGTTACTTTTCTTCCAATTTGCGTGTTGTGTTTCACTTACGTACTGTTTTGTTATCTGGTGGGAAAGATGTTCGATCCTCACCCCACAACATAGCAGTGCTTTAATATATTCTTTTAGATGTGTTTGCGGTTTGCAATACATCAGAAGAACAAATCAATGATTGGACGCAAGAATTAAACAACATGTGCCTACGAAAATACGGCTAGGAAACTACTTTGCTGACCATATTAACAATACATTCGGGTCTTCTATTGCTGAACATCTGATAAATAACCGTGATTGTGCCTTGTCCTACAGTGCGAACCTGTTTACTATTCTAAGCTGTCCCACTCGGA
The DNA here is from genome assembly GCA_963585895.1 of Sepioteuthis lessoniana. Lineage (NCBI taxonomy): Eukaryota > Metazoa > Mollusca > Cephalopoda > Myopsida > Loliginidae > Sepioteuthis > Sepioteuthis lessoniana. The sequence continues at coordinate 32,038,410 of OY757923.1, read as the reverse complement.
TTTCCATCTCAAAGTATTAGAGACCATACATATTTTGACCCATAAACCGTCCCTCTGTAAGCAGAGGGAATTTTTTATTGGGTCTTAATTTGATTACCATTTAACATTCCCCTCCCGGTCGTTTTTCCCCTCACATTACTGAGTTTGTTTCCTATTTTTGTTGTCTTAATCGTTGTCCTAGTTCAAACAGTGATCAGATCGGACCGAAATCGGTTAGTTGTTCATTTTTATTTTTTAACATAAATAAATTTGCTCTTTTTGTAAGTTTGATATGTATAAACGTATGTAATCTATGTATCTGAGTATACACACAGAAACATATTCATGTATACATATGTATGATATATATGTATGAATGTGAATGTATGCTTATGTATTGATACAGATAAGTATGTATTCCTACATATATGCATGTATGTGCATACCTATATATATATATATATATATATATATATATATATATATATATATATATATATGTGTTTGTGTGTATGTGTATATCCACATATATAAATGTAGGTTGGTTGGTTGTTAGGGTTCATGTCAAATCAACCTTTGTTGGTTATTTAATGCCCAATAATCTTTTGTAGCAAACAGTTCTATTTTAAGTAATTCAATTTAGCATGATTAAACATTTCAGGTCTGTTTGGCCCATGGATAGGACCCCTCAGTTACTCCTATTTCCGAACTAGAATTGACCTGGGATCGATGGCAACGAAGGGGTTACTCCGCATTTACCAAAGTTCCAATATCATTGGTACCTCACCACCGGATTGTTTAGTGTTATATCAACGACACCCATTGAAGAGGGTTTTACCTCAGTAGAGAAAAGCAATCGGTGTATTCTATAGACCCAACCGACTGGGTTATATATAAATGTAGACGTGCATATATATATATATATATATATATATATATATATATATATATATATATATATATATATATATATATATATAAGGTATTCTTCAATCCAGTAGATCCGGAATAGGGAAGAATTCAATCAGGACAAATAAAATATTCAAATTTAGAATATTTAAATATTCCTTGTAAAGATCTCAATGTTAATAGAATTCACACAGCAACTCCTGTGTCGTTGTAGTTTATTTTCTGGTTGGATCTGATGAAGTCCTGTAAAAATTCTTTTGGAGCTTTGATTTATATGAACAGGATGGAAATAGATTTATTATCCTTTATTACCGTATATTGTTTTTTCTTTATATATATATATATATGGGGGGTAGTTTAGTTTGGGTTTTTTATGGCATATCAACCATTGCAGGTTATTTAATGCCAGATCCAATTTTACAACTAGAAAGAGTATCATTTCAAGCAATTTAGATTAGCATAAGTTTAAATGTCAAAAACAGTTCTTTTTTAAAGATTTCAGTTTAGAGTAATTGCAGTTTAAATGTCTAATACATATATTTGACCCATAGATAGGACCCTATACGTTGCTACCATTCCAGATAAGAGTAGACTTGACAATAAAACGGTAGTCCGTATCCCTAAAAGCTCTACCATCACTGGAACCTCACCATCAGATTGTTTAGTGTCATATCTGGGAGTGTTACGTCGCTGTAGAGATGCATTCGGTATATTCCACATCCCCAACCGACTGTATTTTTCATAAATGTACTCCCATATGTATTCATGTATGCATATGTATGTTAACATGTACAGGAGCTGGCTCAAAAGGTTCATAGTCTGACCAAGAAATTCTCATGGAATGTGAACTAACAGTTTTTTCTCAAAATAGTCTCCACAGCGTTCCACTCGCCTTTTCCATTTGTGTTGTCGTGCTTGGGAACCATTGTTAGAAAAGTTAACATCTGCCAATATCATCATCATCATCATCATCATGTCGTGCTGGTAGCACAGATATCCCTGACCCTCTGTCGCCACTCTTCCCTATCGTTCATCGCCCTAGGCAGGTCTTCAAGACAGCATCCCGTATCCTCACATAGCTGCTGAATGTATGTTCGTGCTGGTCATCCTGCCTTCGCACGTATATATATGCATACATTTACACCCCCCCATATATATATATATATATAGATAGATATAGATACATAAAGTTGCATCGTAAGATGTCTTGAAAGTTTCGTAGTGGTAACACCAATGTACGTATTATTTTCAATGGAGACAGTCTCCTAAGGGACACTTGAACTTAAACACGAAGTTTGTCCAATCAAGAAGTTCAGTGAAGAGGTAATAGTTATTGGAATTAAATTAGAAGTTTTAAAGCTATTGTAAATGATGTATTATTTTTTGTAGGATCAGTTGGGAGAACATTTTTTTGATAAGTTTTTTTTAATGTTTATTCATCTATCTTATAATTATTATGAAATTGGTTTTCGTTGGAAAGGCCTATATATATATATATATATATATATATATATATATATATATATATATATATATGCATATATATATATATATATATATATATATATATATATATATATATATATGCCTGCTCCAATGGACAATTCTATCACGATGAGTCTATCTATCTATCTATCTATCTATCTATCTATTCTTTTATATACACGCACGCTATCTACATGATCATAAATAACAATATATGCTCATGCTGCTGTAAAAATTATTAATGCCGTGCGAATAACAAAGCCAAAATCAGATTATACCTCCGGAATTAACTGTGGTTTCAGGACAAAACATATCTAGCTTTATATTTCAATGGTATCGAACTTTGTTGATTTTTCGACGTATCATGCAAGCGTTAGATCATAATGCAACCTCATCTTCTCATGTTTTATTGTATTTCAGTAACGAATATATATATATATATATATATATATATATATATATATATATATATATATATATATATATATATATATATATATGTTTATCTGTGTGTATATATCTTTGTGGATGAGTACATATGCGTGTGTTTACATATGTGTTATAAATAATGTGTACACTACTGCATAAATATATATTTGCCTATATGTGTGTTTGTGTAAAGGATATGTATGAGTAAATGATATATACGTGTATATATGTGTGTACATGCATATGTTTAATTGTGTGTATATATATGTGTGTATATATTTTTGTATATGTACGTATATATATATATATATATATATATATATATATATATATATATATATATGTGTGTGTGTATGTGTATGTGTGTGTGTGTGTGTGTTTATGCATATTTATGCGTGTATAAATGTGTAGAAGTTCTATGTTCATATGATATCTATGTGTATATACGAGTATGCATATATGTGTGTTTATTTGTGTGCATATTTATATGCATGTGTGTATATATATGTGTATGAGTTCATACATGTGTGTATATATGTGTGTATGTAAGTACGTGTAAATATATATTTTGGCGTATATATAAGTGTGTATGCAAATAATATGTATGCGTATATGCGTGTGTATATAGATATAAGTTGATTTTTGGTATATATATATATATATGCATGCGTGTGTACAAATGTATGTATTTATATGTGTCTTTATATGCGTATCTTTATATATATATATATATATATATATGCATATGTATGTACATGTATGGTTATGTATATATATATATATGTATGTATGTGTATATGTATATCTATATTTTCCTGTACATATATGTGTTTATATATGTGTGTATATATGTTTGACTGTGTAAATATGCGCTTGTATATGTACATATATATATATATATATGTTTGCGTGTGTCTATGTGTATACGTATATTCATGAATATATATATATATATATATATATATATATATATATATATATATATATGAGCATGTGTATGTACTGTATTTATATGTGTATGATGGCGTTAACTGTAATATCCAAATTTGCTGCAAATTTTTTTCTTGGTTTCAATTTTATCGTAAAGAAAATGGAATTCAATGACTTCATCAATGATCTAATTATATAGAAATGTACAAGAATAGAGAAACGAAAAATAGATGAAATAAACATTTTGAAATTAACTCAACATAATGTATATATCATTTTCCTTACTTTCACTTTCACATTAAAATTTTTTACAAAGATAACATCACAATTAAAGAAGTTTGTGTATCTTTTACCTCTTTTCTCCCTTCCTGTTATTTTTCTACCCTAACTTTCCTCTGGCCCACTTTTTTCCTTTCAAGTGTATGTAAGAACTTTTCCTCTCTCTTCCTTTTCAATCCTTTTAGACTGTCACGACATTTATTTTTATAAAAGCACTCGACACCGAATGCATTTAAAGAATTAAAAGTTGAACACGCACATACGATCAACATATAGCTTGATAGGTTTGGTTTGGTTTGGTTTGGTTTGGTCTTATAGAACATCAACCATTGTTGGTTATTTAACGCCAAATCCTCATTATACTTATATATTAAATATCAATAATTTGTTAGCATTTTCTAGATAATATTTTAAAATGAACTTGAGCTCATTTTTTACACACTGTTAAATGGCATCAAGTATTGCTATGAAATAGTAATAATTCAACATCAGTCACTTATTTTCACACATTTAAATATATATATATATATATATATATTCACTAATTTACTATTATATATATATATATATATATATATATATATATATATATACAAGATATTAGTTTGTCCGTATTTTCATTTTTAAATGAGCCAGAACTAATTAGTTTGCGCACTCCTATTGCTATTGTGTCTACACATTTAAATGATTTCAAATATAACTATCAAGCACTTATTATTCTATTACATATTACTTATTCGTTTTTACATAGTTAAATAATTCCAAGTATTGCTATGTATCACAAATAATTCAATTAAAAATCAGTCATTTGCTTACATACAATTTAATGTAAAAACAGTTCTATTACTAACAATTCAATTTTAAATAATTTCTTCACTCACGGTTTAAATGTCAAACAGTTCTATTTGATCCTCAGGTAGGACCCTATAAAGTGCCACAACTCCGGAGAAGAGTGGACTTGGATGCGATGGCAATGAAGGGGCACTGCACATTTCCTAAATCTCCAAGACTTGAACCTCACCATCAGTTTGTTTTGTGTCATATCCAGGACACTCGTGGGTGGGTCTTATCCCTCTGTAGAGAAGCAGTCGGTGAATTCTGTAGCCCCCACTCCAGCCAACAGGGCTGAGATAGAAAGGAAGGTATGTTGTTACAAGCAAACGTATTAATACAATATCAGTGTTTATTCATTCTTAACGGATATTGTTAAACATGTTTATTACCAAACGCTACGGCATTGTAAATCTGAAGATCTTTAACCAAAGAATAAAACGATAAATATACGAGATTTGTCTGGAAAGTTAGGGAACTGGAGTCACTAACAATTAATTTCAGTTCCAAATAACAAACGAAATGGTTTTCCTTCTAAAATGTTGTTCCTCGTGTCTAATGCACGTTTTCATTCTTCTCCGCCACATTTCCATACACTGCTCGGATGATTCTTCTAGAATACTCCTCAGCCGAATCGTTATGCTATTCTTGGTGTACTCCACATGATACCGTAGAACGTAAAGAAAAGAAAAATGTCACACAGGTAAATAGGACAGCTGTTTCTGTACGATGCTGTTCCTATTGGCCAGGAATTACCGGATACTCAACTCAGCAAGTCACTGTAGTTTTCAAGCATACTTTCATCCTCGCAGATAATCTTCTAATCATTGTCCTTTTTCATGTCCTGCGGACTCTTGTGATCTTGTGGGGTTCTGACAGAAGGCCAAGGGCAATGGTCAAAGTTGTGTTGCCGTTTGATATCTGACTCCATTATTAGGTTATTTTATTTTACCCCACGTTGGCTAGTCGGTGTAACGCATTGCCAAAGAAAGTCCCCAAAAGAATTATACAAAAGTAGACAGTAACAGATAGGAGACGAAGACGTTTTTTTTAATACTTTCCTTTATTTACTGGGCTCAACAACCATTTCATGGGTGAGAAGTTTTCCCTGAATACAATTGAAATGGTTGAATCCCCGAGTTAAGGTGTCTAAAAATACGTTAGTCGTTTCTTGCATATGCTTGTCCTCGTTGGGTATTTAAGGCTTCCATAAGGGTTAGTTTCTTTTGGAAGTTTGTAAAAGTCCAGTTGTTTTAGTTTGAAGTTCCATTTCGTAGTCTTTTATATTCTGGCATACTGTTAACCGAGAGAGAGATGCTACTGGGTAAAAAGGACTAACCAACGCCAAGTCCAAAGACATATGCGTTGGGCCCAGACACCAGTCGGCAATGATGTTATCAATTCGCTGGTCACCGCCTGAAAAAAGAATGAGCTGGTTCCCCCTTGTCAGGAGGTTGCTTTTTTCTTTACGCATGCGTCATCCCTTTTTCCTGTCAAGGACCTGTGGGAATTTCTGCAAATTTAATAGTTTTCCTTTTTTTTTAATTCAATTTAATTCTTATTTATTTATTCATTTATTCGTTCCCTACAATCTTTGAAACAGTAAACCGACTTTACTTTTCTACTTGCATTCTTTTTCTTCAATATTCCATTTTTTCCTTCATTTTTCCATTCACTCCTTCCTTCCTTCTTTTCTCTACTCTTGTCTTTCATTTCATTTTTTTTCTTTCTTTCATTTTCTCTTCCTTTTCTTCTTTACTTCATTCTTTTCTTTCTTTCGTTCGTTCCTTCCACCATCGTTTACTCTCTTTCTTCATTCTTTTTTCCTCATTCTTTTCCTTCCTTCATACTTTTTATTCCGTTTCTTCCCTTACTTCCTTTCATTCTCCATTTCTTTTCTTCCGTCCTTTATTCCTTTCCTTCTTTTCTCACTTCCACCATTCTTTTCCTACATAACTTTTTTCTTTCTTCCATTCGGTATTTTCTTTTTCCTTCCTTCTTTTCCTCATTTTCTTCATTTCTTCATTAATTCTTCTCCTTTCTTTTCCTCATTCCTTCATTAATGCTTTTCTTTCCTTCTTTTCTCCTTTTTCTTCATCCCTTCATCAATTCTTTTCCTTTTTTCTTTTCCTCATTATCTTCATTCCTTCCTTCTTTTCCTTATTTTCTTCATTCCTTCGTTCATTCTTTTCCTTCCTTCTTTCCACCATCCTTTACTTTTCTTCCTTCATTCTTTTTTTCATCCATTTTTCCATCAATTCTTCCTTTTTTCCTCCATAATTTTCTGACTTTTCTTTCCTTACTTTCTTTCATTCTCTATTTCTTTCTTTCTCTCCTTCACGTTTTTCTTCCTTCTTTCCTTTCTTCAGTTTTTCTTCGTTTCCTTCATTTTTTTCCTTTCGTCCTTCCTTCCTTATTTCAAATTTTTCCTTCCTTTTCTTTTTTTTCATTCCCTAATCCTTCATTCCATCCTTCCTTAATTCTTTTAATTCTCTATTCCTTTCCTTCTTCCCTTATTTTTTCCTTTCTTCCTACCCACATTTTCCTCGTTCATTATTTTCTTCTTCCTCTCTTTCCTTTATGCAGTTTTTACTTCATTGCTACATTTCTTCCTTCATATCTTTCCTTCCTTTTCTTTCCTTCTTTTCATTCTCTATTCCTTTCCTTCCGTACTTCATTCTTTTTTCCCTTCCTTCTTTCTTTCCTTACCCCATCCTTTACTTTTCTCCCTTCCTTCTTTTCCCTCCTTATTTTTTTCCCTTTATCTATATTTTTCCTTCATTATACCTTTTATCATCTATATTTTCTTTTCTTTCCTGACTTCCTTTCATTCTCTATTCATTTCCTTCTATTCTTTATTCTTTTCTTTCCTTCTTTCCTTTTGTCATTCTGTTCCTTCCTAATTCCTTTCTTTTATCCCTATTTTACTTTATTTTTCATTCCTTCCTTCTTTCTTACCGTGATTCTGTTCCTTCGTAAATTTATTCTTTCCTCCATTTCTTACTTTTTACTTCTTTCCTTTCTATTTTTTTCCCGTTCCTTTATTTATTCTTTGTTCATTATTTTCTCCTTTCCTTTTCTCTTTTCCTTCCTTTCTTCATTTCTTTATTCATTGATTCTTTTTCTTTCTCTTTTTATTCTTTTCTTTTTCTCCTTTTTTCTCTCAATTTCCTTTTTGCATTCTTTCTTTCTTTCTACATTCTTCTCCTTCTTTTCCTTCCTTATATTCTCTATTACTTCATCTTTTCCCTCCTTCCTTCTTTTATTTTTTCTTCCTGTTCCTTCCTTCTTTACTTCCTTCCTTCCTTACTCCATTATTTTCTCTAAGGTCTTTGTTTGTTTGTTTGTTTGTTTGTTTTTTATTTCCTGTTCGTCCTTAAATCCTTCATCAATTCTTTCTTTCTTTCTTTCTTTCTTTCTTTCTTTCTTTCTTTCTTTCTAACGTCTTCATTTAATATTTCCCTTCCTTCCTCTCATTCCTTCTTTCCTTTCTTCCCTCTCTCTTTCCTTTCTTTTTTTCTTCCTGTTCCTTCCTTCCTGACTTACGCCTTTCTTCCTTTCTTTCTTCCTTTCTTTCTTTATTTCTTTCTTTCTTTCACCTCCCTTCTTTCCTTCAGTCTGATGATTCAGATTGGTTCTAACTTTTGTGTTTATTAGATTTAAACTAATGTGAAAGTCCGCTGCTTACGTCTCGCTGCCTCGGTTTTCTTTTCTTGTTTGATTCAATTATTTTCTCTCAATGTCAAGAAATATTTACGTTTCTCAACGTCTCATTTATTTCCCGAACTCTTTTTTAAAAACTGTATGGAAAATTGTTCCCTTTCTTTACTGCACAGCATCTTTAAATAATCAACTGCTATGTAGCTAGGGCAAAATTTAGCACTTAACGTTACATTCATTTCAATTGTTTTTCTGTGTGTTATAGCCAGGCTTCAATTCTGAAACCTATTTATCTAGATATATTTTCATGGTCGCTGTCGTCAACTAGTTCTACAAAAAGATTACCATAGGATGAGAGGGATGAAAATGATCCCCTGTTGGTCAAGAGAAGTAAATCAACAAAATGTTTATAAATAAGACATTTGATGCTTATTTTGTTTGAAAAGTGTATTGTATTGTTCGATACCTGATTAAAGTGTATAACTTGTATAACTTTTATTATTTTGGAGGCCGGACAAGGGTACTGCTCTAGGATTGTCAGGCTGCTTGCCCGGATGAGAAAAAACCGAAGTTGATGACCAATTCTATCCCCGAGTAGAACGTACCCCTCGCCATTTGAATTCGCTCCTTCCGAACGACCTAAGTCTCTATCTTTCATTCACCTTCATCCTCAACCTCAAGCAAGTGCCTCAGTCACGTAGTTCCATAATTTTAATGCACAGATTTCCGCGATAGTCTCTAAAAACAACTGCTGAAGAATTTTAAGATAAGAACTCGTGAGCCTTTTTCAGGTGTTATACGGTTACATCGGCACCCGTTTGCAGAGTACGTAATCTCAGCTTAACTTTCCAGAGTTGGAAATGCCTATATGAGCTCATTTCAAATGTCCCTAAATAAGTCTTTGCATTAAAGTTTCCAAAATGGATCCGCGCATAATTCATGTTGATAATTTTGACAAAGATAGAGGCGCCTTGCTCAGTTTAACCGGTAGCAAGACAGACAAAGAGATCATTGATAGTGATTTCGATTCTCATTGGATGCTCCATACATCAGGTCTTGTATCAAATAAAGTCAACTTTAGTAAAACACGACGCTAAGAAAGATATTTGAGTGGGTTATTCATGTTTAAAATTTAATTTTACAGATTTTCACCATGCAACGTTGCTTTTTTCTACTCCGTCAAAACTCTCAGGGTTTCTCGTCTGTCATTCACTTTCCAATCGCAGATTGAAGCATGGCTAAATACACTCCTGAGTAACCTACTAACTCACTTTCTTCTTTATTCTCGCAACTAAACTCACGACTAAACCTGCAAATTTCATCTTCATCAAGTTTGTTTGTTTGATTGTTTTTGTGGGGTTTATTGTAGGTTATTTATTGACAAATCCATTTTTATACAAGTAAGTAGTAAAGTTGGCGACCGAGGTCGAGGGTGACCAGAAGGCTCCCTTTTCAATAACTACTACACCGAGGTGTAGGGGAGGGCGCTACTCCTTTCCCTGGATTGCTCCACTTTACCCTTGATACGTACCTTATACTGCTGGGTGATAAGCAAGGAGGTATCAAGTACCATTTTTAAAGTCTTTGGCATGACTTGACCTGGAATTGAACCCAGGTCTCCCAGGCTATTGGCGAACTCTCTCACCACTAGGCCAATGATCTGGTTTTGGTTTAGCATAAGTACATAGTTTGTTAAAACATTTCTATTCCAAGCTATTAATCAAACAGTTCTAATTCAAACAATTTACTTTAGTATAACTATAGTTTTTGTTTACACGCATTCAAATGTCAAAATAGTTCTATTTCGAACAATTCAATTAAGGTTAGGTACAGTTTCAATGTCAAAATAGATCTATTTCAAGCAATTCAGTTTAACATAAGTTCGCAATTTAGTTCTATTTGACCCATAAACATGATCCTTATAAGGTGCCACCACTCCGGGCCAGAGTGAACCTGGGAGCGATGGCAATGAAGGGGGACACAACATTCCCCAAAGCTCCAAAATTACAGGAACCTCACCGTAAGTTTGTTTAGTGTCATATCCAGAACACTTGTTAGGGGGTCTTACCCCTCTGCGCGGGTGCAGTCCGCGTATTCTAAAGCCCCAGGCGACTGGGTAACTTCATCCAGTGTGTGATGCCGAGAAATTCATTTCCCTTTATTGCACAGATTTTAAAATTTCATGTCCAAGACGAGGCGTCCGTATCCTTTCAAAAACATGTGGCAGGTTGTACTGCATTACATGATACCATAAGTTGAGTTCATCTCTCTTCCTGCTGTTGGGATGTTTGAAGTCTTACATAACCAGTGACTTGCCTTGTTCCAAAATATGAAACCGTTGAAATAGTTTTAAAATTCTTTCAGCCTGTCTACTGATATTTCCCGAGAAGACATCCGCTTAGGGTATAGACAACATTACTTTTTTAATATCATGACCTTTAACCTGACCTTGCATCCAGATTTGAGAAGGAGATTGATGGAGATTATTGTCTCTCTCTACTCGAACAATGCGCACAAATAAAGAGATATCAAAGATATTTGTTATATCTTGCATCATATACACTCTTAACTTTCCCAATTTGCTTTTCTACAGAGAGGTAAGATACCACAACGAGTGTCCTGGATATGATACTAAACAATCTGATGGTGAGGTTCCAGTAATGCGGGAACTTTGGGAAATGCGGTGCAGCCTTTCATTTCCATTGCTCCCAGGTCAACTGTTTTTGAGACTGAAACTGTACTTACATGGAACTGAATTGTTTAATATAGAACTGATTTGACATTTAACTGTGTGTAAACAAAATCAGTACTTATACTAAAATGAATTATATGAATTAGCACTGTTTTAACAATTAAACTGTGTACTCCTGCTAAACTGAATTCTTTGAAATAGAGCTGACTATTTGCATAAAAATGGATTTGGCATTAAATAACCTACAAAGGTTGATATGCTATAAAACCCAACCAACCAACCAACCAACCATCTATTTTAACCAAGAATACCGCCGATATAATTGATCCAGTGACTGATTATATATACTTCTGATGGATTGAATTGTTAGTATTAAGCAGCAATACCTGAAAATTTAACTGTTTTCAAACAAATGGGTAGAATTAAAAAAGAATGGAATACTTGATGTACAGAATTAGTCGTTAAATAATAATGTTTTAAAGCATTGAACATTGTGCAAACAAATGAGCATGAGTGCGTTTGAAAATAATGGTACCTATAATCTAAGTTTCTTCAAATCATTCATATATATATATATATATATATATATATATATATATATACAAATTTCGTTGAACATAATATACATTTTCTGTCTACATATTTTCTTCTGGATCCGTTCGTATTGCCGTATTGCTTTTATCGTATTCGGCGGGAATTGATTTATGTATTTTCCATATATATCCCTAGTACTTTCTGCCCGACTTTGGTCCATCATCAGGGGAGGATCTATTACAAAAGTGATGTAACTTTGTTTTTGCATATTACTACCATGTAAGAGCGTCTTTACCGTTGAAGTATATAACGTTTGCTTTTAAATGGTTTTCTATAAATAGCGTCAGTAGCTAAATACATTTAAGTACATTAGTACTGGTTTGAAAATTAATTCTGTTAAGTGTCAGTTGCATGTTTCTAATATGTAGTGCTTCGAGAATCAGTAGTTTTTGTTTATTATTTTGATGTTCTAATATTGTTGTGTTATCGGTGAGAATTTTTCGTAATTCTGTTGTTGGGCATGAAAAGCAAAAGCATGCTTCCACTGGGAACTCTGTCTCTTGGTCTCTGGGTCATAGCAGTTGATTCAGCTTTCATCGCATGGTATTTTTTCCAAGTTTAAAACAGAATTTTATTGCATATCGTTCTTCTAAAGTCCAGATTGCATTTTTGAAATTCACCAGCCGTGACAATCAGGCTTTAGTAGGGTGTATTCCAATTCCTGCTGTAGCTGTTCATTTGAACCTGAAATCATAAAAATTTATCAGTCATCTCATAAGATGTATAGCAATAACCTACTGAATTTTTAAGAGTCTGCGCCCATTTTAAATGCCTGTACAAAAAAAAAGTCTGGAATCTTATTGAATGCACCACGTATACATATACATTAAATGCATATATGATTTGTAAACACATTTAGTGGATACCATTCTTAAAAGAACCTGAGCTCTTTTTTGCACATAGTTAAATGGTTTCTAGTATTGCTATATAACAGGAGCAGTTTAACATCAGTCATTTGTTTACACACAGTTTGTTTAATTTGACCCATAGATAGGACCCCGTCAGGTGTTACCACTCTTGGTCAGAGTGAAACTGGGAGCAATGGCAATGAAGGAGTACTCCGCATTTCCCAAATCTCCCAGGCTGGAGCCTCACCATCAGACTGTTGGTCGAGGACACTCATTGGGGAGGATCTTACCTCTTTGCAGAGACACAGACTATGCTGCCAGTCTTGGAGAAAGGAAACTCTGAATTAAAATCTGTTATAGTCTGCTAAAAAATTGAACCTCATATCATATCCTGTTTGTGGGGAGGGGTTTTGTAAATACATATATTTCTACAAAATATTGCCAAGGGCATTTAAGTCAACCCAAAAATAGTTTTATGATCAATTCAATATTTATGAATTGTGCATTTTTCGTTTATTTCTGGGAAGTTCAATCCATTATGATTGCACTTTATCAGTTATAGCTAAATGATATATTTCAACAGCGTATAACACATCATCTGGTGTAACGGTAATCAGCGATGGAAGTGAATTCGTCAAGCCGAGTTCAAACCGGAATGAGCCCTCTGTATTTCACATTGCGCTAATAAAGGTATTAATTCAACTACTGTTCTTCCGGTTATTAGTACGGCAGACTGGGTTCGGTAACCTTGGTTAAGAGTCTGACTTACGAGGAGGAAAATTTTGAATTCAAACCAGTTGTAGATGCGTGACCCCCAGGTTATTCCTGCTCAAAACCAGTGGCATGAAAATTGCACCCCTGGCAACTGCACCAGGTGACTCAAACAGTAAGATAATGAACTTTGAAAATCAATATCAACATTTCAACAATTATTTGGACAGTTTAATTCCTTTTGGTTTTTGCTTTTAACACATCGTTTCGGCAGATACGTTTTTCGGTCTTCTTGCTTTTTACGGAAGTGCATATTACTTTCAAAGAAATATGAAGACACCCTCAAACGAAACACTCGTGGGAACAACAAAAGCAAGACAGGGAATCCGCCCTGTCGGGTGGGACTGGAGTATACAAAAACTGTATTTATGCAGTGAGGTAAGATCCCCTCCCAACAAAGGTCCTGGGTAGGGTACTAAAGAGCATTTGATAATGAGGTTCCAGTTCTGGAGCTTTGGGAAATGTGGATTACCCCTTCGTTATCCTTATCAAAAGGTCTACTCTGTTCCGGATAGATAATACTTGTTAAGGTCCCATGTAGACGTTGAATAGAATTGTGCAGTCATTTACGAAGGGTTGTTATTATTAAATATTTGAAACCATACGGTTGTGTGCAAATTATAAATACAGTTTGTCTCAAAATAGATGCAACCCATTGATATAATAATGATTTATTACTGATACAAGAACAATGGCAGCTATTTGAAACACAGCTTGTAAAAAAGTATTCTTTTGGCTAAAGACACGCAATTATTTTTCATCTCTTGTTCAAGGCATTGTGACTGAGAATTGATCGTTGTTATTGAATACTATTTTCAAATCTTAAACAAAAAAGAACAGAACATTATTATTAGTCGAGTTATTAGCAGTTGCATGGGTCACATGTATATTAAGACATCCTATATTGTTGATGAATTGAATTACCAATTTAAATAGCTGTATTTGAAACCAACAAGTGTTTACATGCCAGAAAATACCAACCAACCAACAAAGTATATATATATATATATTTGATTAAATATTATCATTATGTTTGTTTACATATTTTTGTGTTTATCCTTTTAAGTTGCCGTATCGGTTTATGATATCCGGTAGGATTTGGTCGATAAACCTTCCATAATTAATTTGTTCCCTAGTACTTTCTGTCCGTTCTTGGGCCCTCATCTGGAGTGTGCATATTGTAAAATTAGTGTAATTTTTATATGTACAGTGATACTTTGTATGAATGATTGCTTATTCTTTATATTGGTGTATAGTTTTGGCGTTTATTTTTAAGTTTGGTTCTATAAAAAGCAGCAGAAACTAAAAAAAATCAAGTACTATAACTGAATTCAAAGTTAAGTTTGGGTTGTTAGTTTCTAATATGCGGCACCTCAAGAATCTGTAATTTTTGCTTGTTATTTTGCTGCTCTAATATTGTACTTTTATTTCGATTTTTTAAGAATTCAGAAATCGGACAGGAATGCTTTTTCGATGTTGGGCTATTGAACTGATATCAGAAAGATGCATAGTAAGTCGTCTTGATAGTGTAGTTGAGGTTATACCAACGTATATATTGTTGTTTTCCGAGATACAATTTCCTAAAGGATATTTGAATTGATATTTAACGTTTGTTTTTTGTAAAAGTCTAATCAAGGGGAAGAAATTATTAATAACAATGTTGTAGGTTTTAAGTTTCTGATTGAATTATTTATATATGTATATATTCATATATTAATGTGTGTGTGTGTGTGTGTGTGTGTGTGTGTGTGTGTGTGTGTGTTTTGTTGAGCGTGCTTATTAGTAAGCGAATGGTTTGTAGGTAACTTTATTTTAAAACAAGTTCTTAAAGTCCATTTTGGTACACTGTTAAATGATTTTTAATTTCAGCTCTAATAATTCTTTCTAATATCAATCCTTTATTTACATAGTGTTACATGGTTTAAAGTATTCCTATCTAACATTAGTAAATCTATTCATCAAGTATTCCTACCTAATACTAATAATTTGCACCCAACCGTATGGTTTCAAATAATTCATTTAATTCCAAATCATATATATATATATATACTAGCTGTACCCGGCCATGCATTGCTGTGGCTCAGTTTGTTTAAATGGGGAAAAAAAAGAAAGAAAATGCATGTTTTTAATATGTTTAATTTTCCAATACTTGTGGATACACAATATCCTTGGTAGTTCCAGTTTCTGTGTAGATAAAGAGATTGTCTGGATTGCCGACTCTGGAACAGGCAACAAATGATTTTCCAAGTTAACTAAAAAACTAATAAAAGTGATGAAGGCAGAAAAAAAAATCACGTGTAAAATTCTTGGAAAACGAAAGTAATGTTTACTTTCAAAATTTGCGTTCAGCTTTTCTCGGGGAAAAAACGACTTATTAAAAATATTTTTTAATTATTGTAATATTTTTGAATATTAAGTATATAAAAACACGCCCGTATTCGAATAAAATACTCTCGCAAAATTTTAAACCAATTAGTGGTATAAAACTGGAGATTATCGGTTAGTAACAAACATTTACATTTTCATTTATATAGATTTTCGAATATTAAGTATATAAAAAACGCTCGTATTCGAATAAAATACTCTCACAAAATTTTTAACCAATTAAAAGAAAGAAAAGTGATTAAAGCAGAACAAAAATTCTCGTGTAAAATTCTTGAAAAATTGTTTAAAAAAGAAAACTTTTTAATGGATGTCTTTCGTTGAAGAATGTTGAAAAAAGAAAAGAAAATATTTTGTAAACAATTCGCTAGAATAAAAAGAAATTTACTTACTACTGAACCAACGTTTAGTGTCTCTGTTTACGTTAACCCAAAAAGAAAGAAAAGTGATGAACGCAGAAAAAAAAAAATCACGTGTAAAATTCTTGGAAAACGGAAGTAGTATTTACCTTCACAATTCGCGTTCGGCTTTTCTCGGAGAAAAACGACTTATTCAAATTTTTTTTTAAATTATTGTAATATTTGTATATAAAAACACTCCTGAATTCGAATAAAATACTCTCACAAAATTTTAAACCAATTAGTGGTATAAAACTGGAGATTATCGGTTAGTAACAAACATTTACACACACACACATATATATATATATATATATATATATATATATATAAAAACACGATTTGTAATTAAATAACCAAAAATGGTTGACATGCCATAAAACATAATCCAACCAAACCAAGTTGGAGAATAAATGCCTCAAGAATTCTTTGAATATAGTTGTGTATTTTTCGGAAATGTAAGTCATCGAATTCATTAATATAAGGGACAACACGTGACCAATGAAAAGGTATGGAAGCGTGAGAACTACCAATGCGTGTACGGCCAACTAATACGTAGAAATCTCGGATGAGAGGGCTATGTTGAGAGACTTGAAAGTCATTGCCTGCCTAAACATTTCCTAAACAGATTCATAGTTCGTATACACAGAAACTGTTGTCTACGAAAACGTAGGTAGAAGGAGATTTAAAAATGAAACCTGAAGGACCGTCAAATTCTTGCAGGCTGACTGGTTCAAGGTGGCACTGGAACGTAATCAATGACGAAACTTAGTATAGTAGAGGACGTCTGATAGTATAGAGAGAAGTCGTTAAGTATATAAAGAAAAAGGAGAAACCTGGTGTTGTAATGACTTAAAAGCAAGACAATTAAATACTGAGAAAGATTTTCAGTGGGTTATTTTGTGCCAAAATAAGTTAAGTAAATGCCAACTGCAGAATGAGAATCGAATAATATCAAAGAAAATTTTAAAGCTTTATCTTTTCTTTGTCAGCACAGTCGATTGGAGCTATCGAAAACGCCGACTGCATCTCTGCAGAGGGGTAAGACCTTCCCCCAACAACAAATATTCTGGATTTGATACTAAACTGCATATAATTGTTTATTTGGTTGGTTGGTTGGTTTTTATGGCATATCAACCTTTGTAAGTTATTAAATGCAAAATCTATTTTTAAACAAATAAAAAGTTCTATTTCAAACAATTCAGTTCAGCATAAGTACACAGTTTAATTGTCAAAAACATTTCTACTTCAAGCTATTCAGTTTATTCAAATAGTGCTAATTCAGCTAATTCAATTTAGTACAAGTACAGATCGCTAACAAACAGTTAAAAGTCCAAAATAATCTACATTAAACAATTCAGTTTAGTGTGAGTACAGTTTGAAAATTATATGAAAAAGAACTGTTTTAGGCATTGAGCGTAAATAACTTCTTTTTCAAACAATTCAGTTTAGCGTAAGCATGCAGTTTAAATGTAAGTACAGTTTAATTGTCAAAAACATTTCTATTTCAAGCTATTCAGTTCAGTCAAACAGTTCTTATTCAAACAATTCAGTTTAGCAAACATATGCTGTTAGATCTATTTAACCCATAGATAGGGCCATATCAGGTGTTACCATTCCAGGCCAGAGTTGACCCGAGAGCAATGGCAATGAAGGAGTGCTCCGCATTCCTCAAAGCTACAATTTCACTGGAACCTCACCATCAGATTGTTTAGTGTCATATACAGGACACTCATTGGGAGGGAAGTCTTACCCCTCAGCAGAGTTGCATTCGGTGTATTCTACAGCTCCAGCCTACTGGGCAAATATAATGGTGAGGCTCCGGTCCTGAAGCTTTGAAGAATTTAGAATACGCCTGCATTGCCATCACTCCCACGTCCACTTTACCCCAGCCTTGTGGTACCTCTGAGGGCCAAATAGAAATATTTGATCCTTTTCTATACTTGACACTGTGTGCCCGTGTGCAAACAAATGTTCAACTGAATTGTTAGTATTATATAACTATACTTGAAAGTTTAAATTATTTAATTAGAATTTAAATTATTAAAATTAAATAAGAATAGAATACTTGATATACAGAAATTCTAATGTTGAATAGCAATATTTTAAACCATTGAACTGTGCAAACAAATGAGCTCTATCTCGTTGAAAAATAATGGTAACTATGAACTAAGCTTTGAAAAATCATTCATATTCAACACACACACACACACACAAACACACACACACACACACACACACACACACACACACACACACACACACACATATATATATATATATATATATATATATATATATATATATTAGTAGGTTTTTTTTTCTTTGTTTAGTGGCATATCAACCTTGTGGATTATTTGATGTAAAAGTAATTCTTGTAGGAGATCATTAGCGGTATTATTTAATCCATGTTTGTAATATAAGTGGGTTAATCCCTTTTTTACGGGTATTTGTTCGAAAGTTCCGTTAAAGTGCGACTGGCGTATTGGCAAGATTTAGCATTTGATAAACAACAAGGTTACGCCATAAAACCCAACCAACCAGCCAACCAACATATCTTTTTTATTGTGCATTATTAAACCTTTTCGTTTCATAACACTTTATTTGTCAATATTAATGCATTAGAGTTATTTTTAAGGAATAATATTTATATTTTGTTTCTTTTTTTAGGTAAGTACAGCCGATTCAAACACAATATTAATGAACGTGCCTCAAGAAATAGGTAACTATTAATACAATGCTATCACCATGTGCTTAATTTTGATGGAATTACAATCACATAAGCATCTATTTAATGAAGAGAAATCAAATATTTAATAGCAATAATCATACACACACACACACACACACACACACACACACACACACACACACACACACACACACACACACGTTGACAAAACTCTCTATATGCAAATGTATACTTTTGCCAATTTTGTTCAAAAATTCTAAATACATTGAACGTAGCTTCACAAATAAAACCGGGTACAATAATTCATTCCTGCTGAATTATAAAACAATAAAACACGATATATATATATATATATATATATATATATATATATATATATATATATATATATATATTAGTGTCTGTCTGTGTGTCAGTTTGGCTGTGCGTCTGTCTGTATTTTAAAATATATATGTATATATAGATATATATGCAAACACCCCCATATATATATATATATATATATATATATATATATATATGAATTTATATATTCTCTCTCTCTCTCTCTCTTTCTTTCTTTCTTTCTTTCTTTCTCTCTACATATATGAATATATATATACGTATTCCATATATTGTATATACTAAATATATGTATAAACTTAGAAATTTACAAAATTATCAAAAATGTATATATATATACACACACACACACACACACACACACACACACACACACACACACACACACACACACACACACACACACACACACATAAATAAATAAATATATATATATATATAGAGAGAGAGAGAGAGAGAGATATGCTTATATATATATATATTGAAATGATTGATTGTGGTGAATGATAAAGATGAGTGGAAAGAGGGTTAAACCAAACACTTATAAAAGTTTGGTTTTCGTGATGTTTATTTTATTCCAAGACCCTCTTTAGACTAAATGTTTTTTTAGTTTTTCTACATTCAAATAAAGAGGAGATAGACAATATCACGGAGAAAATATAAAAATCTGAGAGAGAGGGTACAAAGAGAAGATAAAAGTAAAGGAAGAAATAGAGAGGGGGGCAGATATGTATCAAAGTGATAGTGGTAATGGAATTTTGGTTTTGACGGTGACTGTGTGTGTGGTGATGGAGTAAAATGTATCAGGTTTCATTAGAGATATTTGATCATATGAAAGTGGAATTAATTTTAGAGTGCTAAAAGAAAATTAAATTGGGAAAAGAAATCATAGGGCATGGTTTTGGAGGGGTTTAGGTCTTAGTGGTAGATGGGTCGCCAATGTTATTTTGCTGCTCTAAGATCGTACTTTTATTTCGAATTTTTAAAAATTCAGAAATCGGGCAGGAATGCTTTTTAGATGTTGGGCTATTGAACTGGTATCAGAAAGATGCATAGTAAGTCGTATTGATAGTGTAGTTGAGGTTACACCAACGTATATATTGTTGTTTTCCGAGATACAATTTCCAAAAGGATATTTGAGTTGATATTTAATGTTTGTTTTTAGTAAAAGTCTAATCAAGGGGAAGAAATTATTAATAAATCTGTTGTAGGTGATGGAGTAAAATGTGTGTGGGCCGGGACACTGGGGTTTGATACAAGGTTGAGTCATACCAAAGACTCAAAAATGGTACTTGATACTTCCTTGCTTAACACTCAGCATTATAAGGTACTATTCACCTCGGTGTAGTAGCTATTGAAAGGGAGCTTTCGGGTAGCCCTCAAGTACGGTTGCTAAATTCACTTACTTACTAGGCATATCCTGTTTCATTGAAGACATTGACTATAATGGAGTGTCTAAATGGAAAGAAAGAAAAGATGTAATATAATGGCCGAGGGATTTCGTTTTATATATCTTGCCTTTGGGTTTAGTTAGGGTGAGAACTTTTCGCTTAGCACATGGGTTAGTTAGGCGCAAACTTGAGCGCAGGTGTTGACGCGCGCGAGGGGAGGATGTGTCATTCAGAGATGTCAAAATAAAAATCCCAGATAGTAAATTTGACCAGGAGATGTGAATGACGTCATGCACCGGAAGCGCGCGCGGAGGATTTTAGAGATTTGAAAAGTCAGTTAGTTGAGAACTAGACTCCGAACGGGAAGGGTCGACTTTCGGAGCTCGCTGAGGCCAGACGAATTTGTGCGCTACGGGCACTGCACGTTATGGGGGCAGATGGAAAAGTCATCTTAGAAAGATTGTGCATCTCTCTTTCTTATGTCGAAACCTTTAACTCAAAAGTAATAAAAGGTTTCGTACCTGAACTAAGAAGTCGTTACGTGTTTTTCGTGTTTCGGGATTCCTATATTCTATGTATATATGTTATAAACATTTTATGTACGTTTCACATATCCATATCATGACTATGGTTCAAAGAGAAGAGAAAGGGAAAGGAGAATGAAAGTTAAAAATCCAAAATAGTATGGTAGTATAGAGTGAAAAAGGATTTTTTTTATCCATTCTCTATTTGATATTCTTTTCGTGTAGAGTGAAATGTCCTCTAAGTAGAGTGAAATCTGATAGAAACTTGAGTGTTGTTTTATGTGATTTTTCTTGGAAATGACTGCTGATTCTAATAATCAGTAGGATTTTTGCGATGTATGAGTTTGTTTTGAATGATTTTGGAAAAATAAGATGTTTTTTGAGATCTATCACTTGGGAGAAAAGGGCATTTTGGTCGTCATTTATTTTTCTTTTAACCCATTAAAATTAATTCCACTTCCATATAATTAAATATCTCTAATGAAACCTGATACATTTGACTCCATCACAATACACATAGAGAGAGAGAGAGTCCCAGTCAAAACCAAAAATCCCTACCATCATAACTTAGACCGACCTCTCTATTTCTCCCCTTACTTTTTTCTTGTCTTTGGACGTACTCTGTCCTCCGATTATATCTCCATTTTCTCAGTTTTCTTGTTTATCTAATTTATATAAATGTAGGAAAACGAAAAAAAAGGTGTTTAGTATGATGAAGATCTTTGAATAAAGAATGAAATATCACTACTACTAAACCTTTTGAAGTGTTTGATTTTTCCATCTTTCTAATTATTTTTATCACACACACATATACACACACACGCATATATATATATATATATATATATATATATATATATATATATATATATGTATATTTATGCGTGTGTGTATGTATACGATATCAAGTTATTATATATATATATATGTTTACCCCTTCTCTCTCACTTTCTCTCTCTCTATATATATATATATATATATGTACACTGATAGATATGCATCGAGAGTGCATACACGCAAGCGCGCCCTCACACACACACACACACACACACACACACACACACACACACACATACACACACACACACATACACACACATATATATATATACATATATATATATATCATCATCATGTGTTTATATATATATATATATATACAAACACATGATGATGATGATGATGATGATGATGAATCATTATTCAAAATTCTATTAATTTACTTGTTTAATTTAAGGTTTTATCTCCAACTACCGAGCTAGCGAAGTCACTGCTATATTTTTTTTTTTACGTATGTTCGTTTTTTTTTTTTTTTTTGATTTCGTTCATTTCCCTATGTTGTTGAAATTTAAAAAAAAAAATTCTAATTTTTAAATATTAATCGACTTGAAAGCCTACAGTCAAGATTATAGAATAAATTGAAGAGCACACATTTATTTTCGTGTATGTATTTACATACTAATCGTTTATTTCATATTCATACTATCTATGGATATTTTACTTTTTGGGGATTTTTTTCCCATATCTGTTCAAATAAATAAAAGAATACAGCAAAATAAAAGCAGCAATAACAAAAAAAAGAAATACTTAAAAAAATCATATTACATCAAAATTTTTTTGTGAAATATTATATAGATTATCATTATTTGTTTTTATTACGCGTTACTCACTTCCTTCCAAATTAATAAATCGATGAAGAAATGAGGATAAATAGAAAAGTTCCGATTTGATGTGTTTTTTTCATCTGTCAACCTGCACCGAAGACGTTATCAAAATTGTATAGTCTGTTGACTTTCGGAAAATTTATCATATTTCATTAAATGTCATTAAAATTTTTTAAAAAGTTCAAAATAATCATGCTTCATTTAATCTATCTATCTATCTATCTATTCTTTTTCTTTCTTTAAACGCGGTTCATTTCTTCCTTCACTCCTTCAGTTCTCTTGAAGCAGAAAATATCTGTCTGATTTTTAAAGTGATCAGTTTCTTTCTTTCTTTACTTTGACATTTATCATGTTTTTTTTTTCTTCCTTTTCTTCACTAACAATCAAAAGTATCGTTTCATTATTCATGTGAGGTGATAACAGGGCGTTAAATTCGAACGTATGCGTTCATTTTTTTAACATAAGTATTATTTTGCTGATTTTGCAGTGAATGCATTTATCCCCCAATCACCGAAAGAATATTTTTATAGGCTGACACAGATATTTTGATTTTCATGAAATCTTGCAAGTGTCTTATCACACACACACACACACACACATATATATATATATATATATATATATATATATATATATATATATATATATATATATATAGTGTGTTCGTACATGCACAGCAAAATACTCAAACAATCATATGTAGTAGGGAGATGTAAATTCATTTACATCTCCCTATTACATATAATTTCTTTAAGTATTTTACTATATATATATATATATATATATATATATATATGTGTGTGTGTGTGTGTGTGTGTATGTGTTTGTGCGTTTGTACGTGTGTGGTGTAACCAAAGTTATAAAAACTGAATCATTATCTATTTTTTGATTAAATATATCTGCAAAGCAGATCACCTAAAGTGATATCTTTATGAACCAGGGTAATTTTTCATACATTTTGGATTAGCGGTTCAAACACTTTTTTATTTATTTTATTTTATTTTATTTATTTTTTTAACGAAACACAAGATAATGAAAGAGCCAAGATCTCTCTACGCAGAACACCTAACTCTGTGCGAATGTTTATAGTTTCCTAAACTGAAAAGTCCTCTCAGTGGTATGATATTGGAAGTGGGGGCATTTTTTAAAAAATTCGATAACATATTCACGACGTATGAAAAGAGACATTTTAAAAGGTTTCTGACGAATCAAAAACTCGTAGAAATTAGGATACTGAATGTTAAGAGGACTACTCTGAAGAAAATTAACGTTTCATTTATTTTGCATTTGAGTCTTGGTAAATATACCTTGGGTCTCATTAGTTGAAAAAACTTATATATATATATATATATATTTACTAATCTAATATCTACCAGCATTCACGGTACCAGAAAAAAAAAAAAAACGAAAAATCCCCCCCAGGAACAAGAGATCAAAGTATCTCGAATCACCGCCCGGGGGAAAAAGAAAAAATTATAGGTCAAAAAGAAAGAAAAGGCCAACCTCGTCAGACCCCTTGAAAAAAATCAAGGGATACGCAGTCAATTGGTCAAAAGAAAACTAAAAACCTTCCGCGAATCCTGCAATGCTACAATTACAAAAGTGCTCAACACAAGTGGAGCCAATTATAAAATTAACTTAAATCGCGAGTCGGAAATCTTCTACTAAAGTTTCACCTTATCGGATCATCAGGAAGCCTAACTCCAACTAATGCTAAATGAGAAAGCGCCGTCTTATATTCACCAAAAACCCACCTTTTAGGTGAATATAAGACGGCGCTTTCTCATTTCAAAAATAAGGTGAAACTTTTGTAGATTTCCGACTCGCGATTTAAGTTAATTTTATATATATATATATATATATATATACGCATATGTGTGTGTGTGTGTGTGTGTGTGTGTGTGTGTGTGTGTGTGTGTGTGTGTCTGTGTGTATTAGATTGGAAAATACTGTACGATTTTAAAATAAGCTTCTATTCCAGAATGGATTAATTTAAAAATATGTTTTAATCAGTGAAAATACGATCCCGGAACACCGATATTTTTTTACATCGTTTATCTTGATTATTTATGCCTGTAAGATAAAACTCCAAATTGTTAGATACCAAGAAATCCCTAGATACGATTTCTACATTTTTTTTATTATCACGGAATGATTTTTGGCTTAAAAATATGTCCAGATTTTCTAAAAAAAACAGTAGTCAGTGGGCAAGTGATTAGGTTGGTTAATTGGTTACTTTTTATGGCATACCAACCTTTTTTGAAATAAATCTTATATATATATATATATGTGTGTGTGTGTGTGTGTGTATATTTGTGTGTGTCGGGGGGTGATTTGTAAGCGAATACTTTGAGAGTAAAATAATCTTTTATCGAGTCATTTTTTTGCACACAGTTCAATGATTTCAATTAATGCTATTTATTGCTTGCACACAGTCAATTATTTCTTCTTAACTGTATCAATTCTATTTATCAAGTGTTCTTATCTAAATCAATACTAATCCTTTGTTTACATACAGTTGAATGGTTTCAACCATTGCATTCAAATAGCATTAATTCAATTAAATATTTTTCATTTTGTTTGTACTCATTTAAATGATTTCAAGTAAATTAAACTATCAAATATTATTAGTTGACCAATAAATGGAATGGGAAAATCCTTTCAACGCAGGTCAAGAGTGGATCTTGGAGTAATGAAAGGGTACTCCATATTCCCCAATGGTCCGGTGGTGGAGCCTCATTTTCAAGCAGTTTAATGTCATATTAAGGATATAAGAAATCAGAAGAAAATGTTTGATGTTGAAAAGTCTCATATCCGAAGTCAGTGAGCTTCTGCTGTGTCATACTGGCAATGTGATGTCGAGCATTTTTATGATACAAAATTATGATTAAATTTGAACGCATACAATGAAGTAAATGCCTGACTCCTTTTTTCCTATAAAGATTTGATATAACCTTTAAAATCAAATTGATTGATACTTTATTAGGAATGTGAATTTTTAAAAATAATTCACTAAATCATTATTAAGACATCTTAAACCCACAAAACAGCAGCTGTACGGCCACCTACCACCCATCATGAAAACTATCTAAGTTAGACGAACCAGACATGTTGGACTTTGCTGGAGAAATAAGGACGAACTCATAAGCGATGTACTCACGTGGACGCCTTCACATGGACAAGCAAAGATAGGGCGACCAGCTAGAACTTATATACGACAGCTCTGTGCTGATTCAGGATGTAGCCAGGGGCGATGGACAGGTGGCGTGAGAGGTTCAATGAAATCCATGCTAGCAGTGTGACATGATGATGATGATGATTTAGATAGTTTATTCTAAAATCGGACTATTTTCTAAACAACTATATATATACATTAATTATATTCGCCTACACATACAGAAATAAAATAATGTAGCAAAAATAAGATACACCGACGACTTTGTATCCGGTAAAAACAACGCGCTGTGTTTGTGCCTTCACATACGCATACACTATATGTCACCCACACATACACACAATAATACGTAACTATAACCCACGAAAACACACCCACACACCCACACACACTCACACACTTAAATTCACACATAAAGATTCCAACAAAATCCCAACGGTTTTTGATTGTATTTTTTCGATTTTCGATTCATTTCATTTTGTTAACTGCTTGATGATTGTTGTTTTGTAAAAAAACTCCATGAAACCTAGGGGTCACTGCTAAATTCCATAGAATCAAATGTATAAATCTTATATATATATATATATATATATATATATAAGGTTTACTAATATATGAAATATAAATATATATAAAAGGTTTACTACTTGAGCTAGTGATTTTCATCTATTAAAAATATTTTATATGTTGGTGCCTGTGTTAAATGCTATTTTATTTTTTTTTTTTAAATTTTATTTTAATCGTAAACCTTTTTCCAACCGAATGTTTAAAAAAAAAAACGCTGAAAACGTTCTAATCGACAGCTTCAAAACGCTACAAATTATCAAAATAATAAAAATCCGGCCTTCAACTTAAAAATACCCTACCCCTGATAACTACGAAAAGTATGGCCGAAAGATCTTGGGTAAAAGATATGGGACAATCCCAATACCATCAAGTTCCCAGCACAAGAAAAATAAAAAGGAATTTTGAAAAAATAAAATTCAAAATAATAAACAAACAGCATTCCATCGTCCTTAACAAATCTTGCTTAAATAATAAATTGCTGCTTAAATATACACTCCTCAATTCATATATATATATATATATATATATATATATATTTGAGTAAGTAAGGTAACTGATAAAAAAGCAATAATAATCCTAAAATAAACACTTATTCCGAAGCAGGTATATATTGAATTTGCTGCCAAGACTGCCCGAGATCTTCTAAAGGAGAAACAAGTAGAAATTTTCCAAAGCACATCATGGAACACAAAATAGACTTTAAATTAGGCATTTTTTCAACGCTTTAGTTGTGCGTAACATTTCCGCCAACCACAAATTTGACTTCCAACATTCAAACATCATCGCATTCATTCATGATAAAAATAAACGTAGAACAATAGAATCTTCCGCTTTTTCATATTATAACACAATACAACAAAGGCTGGGATTTTATAGAATTTCATCTTACTTAGCCAAAATTATGTAAAAAGATTTCAAATTACACTAACAACAATAATTAAACAAATATTTCTCTCCGCTTCCAACCTGTCTCAATCCGTCCACAATATTTCCCTTTTCTTCACGCTTTTTCCTATCCCTTCCTTTTCTTTCTTTCTTTCTTTCTTTCTTTCTTTCTCCACCTATACAAACTGATTTTTTATCGATGCTATATTTCCCTTAAATTATATAAAAATTTACCTTTCATGACGTAATCTTTTTCGAATATTTTCCGTAAATTTTCTGTATTCGTTCAAACCGCTATTTCACAATTCCCAACCTGAAGATGACCTAAAATACTTTCTACATGAAATTTTCGTAATTTCATATCTTAGAAAAACTTGTTGAAACGCGTCGTCGGACCTAAAACAATATTTAGTGATGAATTTTTCTCATCCATGAATATATATTTATCTTTCCGTTTTCTTTACACACACACACACACACACACACACACATATATATATATATATATATATATATATATATATATATATACAAATATTTACAAACCCCTCCGCTCGGGCAGGATATGATACAAGATCAATTTTTTTTATGTGGAGTTTAACAAGTTTGAATTCAGAGTTTTCCTTCTCCTAAACTAGTTGCCTCACCAAGGCTGAAGAAACAGTCTGTCCTACTATTTTACCCATAGCTGGAGGGAGAATAATTGGATTCATACCTTTCCCAAGGGTATCAGTGCTATGTGAAATGCAATCAGTGTCGTCCAGGATTTGAACTCCTGTCGCTGTGTCCATTTCATACGGCGATAACCATTACACCACAGGCACCTCTATATGTAAATATATATATATATATATATATATATATATATAGTTGTCATTATTTTGGGTGGCAGAGTGGTCACTATTAGGTATATATCTAATGTATATCTGTGCATTCTGAGTACAGAGATCAACATTGTGTGGTAACTATCGGTTTCAAGTTTTCTAAGATCCTCCAAAGATAAGTTTTAACTTCATTCTGAAAATTGCAGAGAGAATAAAATTGATAGACGCTCTGCAGTGTCCTTGCCCAGAATACAGCGACTGCATCTCTGCTGAGGAGTAAACCCCACAACGAGTGTCCAGGCTATGACACAAAATAATCTGACGGTAAAGCTCGAGTAATGCTGGACCTTTGGTGAGAGCAGAGTACCCCTTCATCGCTCCCAGGTCTACTCTGGCCTGAAGTGATAGCACCTGATAGAGCCCCTACATAAGAGTCAAATAGAACAAAACCATGGTTTCGAGTGTTTACGGTTTTTGCATTGAAACTGCGTATTTATGCTAAATTGAATTGTTTAAAATATAACTCTTTTGTAATTTAAACTGCATACTGGATTACTTGAAATAGAACTGTTTTGATATTTAAACTGCATGCTTATGCTAAACTGAATTGTTCGAAATAGAACTGTTTTGGCATTTCACTCTGTGGAAACAAAATCTATACTGATACTAAACTGAATTGTTTGATTTAGAACTGTTTGACTAAACTGATTAGCTTGAAATAGTAATGTTTTTGACAATTAAACTGTGTCGTGCTATTGGTCTAATGAGTGTTCACCAATGGTCTATGAAACCGGGGTTCAATCCCAGGTCGTGTCGTACTAAAGACTAGAATGATGGTACTTGATGCTGCCTTGCGTAGCACTTAGTATTATGAGGTAAGGATCAATAGTAAAGTGGAGCAATCCAGGAAATGGAGTAGCGCCCTCCCCTACACCTCGTTGTGGTAGCTATTGAAAAAAAAAGCCTTCTGGTCACCCTCGAATAAGGTTGCAAACTTACTTACTTACATTTAAACTGCATACTTATGCTAAAATGTTTAAAGTGGAGCTGTTTTTGTATACGAAACTGAATTGTTTAAAATGGAACTGTTTTCGACGTTGAAACTGTAATGACGTTAAACCGAGTTGTTTGAAATGGAAATGATTATTTGTATAAAAACAGATTTGGTATTAAAACAAAAACTACAAAGGTTGATATGCTATAATCCCCAAACAACCAACCAATCTGCAGTGTTCATTCTCTTATATATGTAAATTTTGGTTGTGTTTCCCGTGTGTCATTGGGCATTTGAAATATATTCCGAAATCTCTCCGAGTGGAGATATAATTTTCTGTCATATATATTTTTCTTTGAAGAGGTCATGTTCAGTTGTCGGGAATTATGATTAGATTTTTGCTACTTGAATATTTATTGCAGATTATTGTGAAATAGTGGGACAATTGTGTTGAGGCTTGTCGGCGATATGTGACCCCGAGGTCAAATTCCCGTTGGAATAACGATTGGCAGTTAGGGGTCATGGGTTATTTCCTTTCTGTGAAAGAATTAATGTATTTAGAGAGTCTGAAAGAGTCTAAAAGCCAGGCAGAATGAGAAGCTTTTGACGAGGAAATTAATATTATTTTGGACTTTAGTGAAATAGCTCCTCCATCTAAGGGGCGAATGAGGCTTATAAATGATAAAGTATATCCCTTTCACGCTATCGAATGAGCCATTATTTATTTTAAAGACCGGTTCGAACAAAATGTACCATTTAGTAGTAGTTTTGTGACAGACGTTTCAGTCGTTCAGTCCTGCAATTGTGACCAATGTGAGACCTCTTGAGACATCCGAGAATATTGTTATATAAGTGGTCTGAGAAAGAATAGACAAAGAAGGGTTTATTCCAAAGAATGTATTTTTATTCCCGTTCTTTCTTTAGTCAATATATGAATATACGTGCCATCATCATCATCATCATCATCATGTCGCGCTATCAGCACTGATATCGTCTGGGCTACATCCCGTATCGACTCAGAGTCGCTGTATGTTGGTTCGAGGCGGACGTCTTACCTTTGCTCGTCTATGAGAAAAGGGACACTGGAGTACATCACTCACATGTTCGTCCCTACTTCTCCAGCAGTGTCCCGCGTGTCTGGTTCGTCTAATTTTAATAGTTTTCGTATACATGCCATTATATATATATATATATATATATATATATATATATATTAATTACGTACTTCAGAAAGTGTTTGTGTGTGTGTGCGTGTGTGTGTAAGAGAGAGAGAGAGAGAGAGAGATAGAGA
The DNA here is from genome assembly GCA_963585895.1 of Sepioteuthis lessoniana. Taxonomy (NCBI): domain Eukaryota; kingdom Metazoa; phylum Mollusca; class Cephalopoda; order Myopsida; family Loliginidae; genus Sepioteuthis; species Sepioteuthis lessoniana. The sequence goes on along the minus strand of OY757923.1, from coordinate 32,007,874 downwards.
GTTTTGGCTGGAAAGTGGAAAGAAAGAGTGAAAGAAAGAGAGTGAGAGAAAGAGAGTGACAGGGATAGAGAGTGCTGGCTTGAGAGCAGAGAGAATGAAAGAGAGAGAGAGAGAGAGAGGAGGACAGGGAGAAGAAGGGAAAGATTGAGAAAGAAGGAAAGTGAGAGAGAGAGAGGGTGTTGAGTGGGCTCGGAGTAGGTCAATTGTGGAAAGATTCTTTCTCTCTCTCTCTCTCTCTCTCTATATATATATATATATAAATATAACGTCATTTTCGCACTTCTGAGATAGAGAGAGAGAGGGTTTTTTTTGCTAGAAAATAATGAATGTATTGTAGTAAATTCATTCACAATATATTCTGAAAATTGTAGTAAATTAAAGATGGCGTCCTTTGTCGAGGGCGACCTGAAGGCTCCCTTTTCCGTAGCTACTACAACGAGGTATTGGGGAGGGCGCTACACAGTTCTCTGGATTGCTCCACTTTACCCTTGATCCTTACCTTGTTGTAACTGAGTTTTAAACAAATCGGTATCAAGTACCATTTTTTTGTGTCTTTGGTATGACTCGATCTGGGATTGAACCCCGGTTTCCCAGACCAATGGAGAACATTTTACTCGTTAGTCTATGCCAACACTCAATATGAATCTACAATCGTATTGCCAGGTTTTTCCTTCACATATTCACGTCATTTCGCTTATTTACTGCTTTGTAATAGAAGTATTAGAAGTAGTGGTAGCAGTAGTAGTAGTATCTGTAATGTTCTAATACTCGATATTGGCTGCGTGTTATGACATACCTTCAATATTAAAGCCAGCGTATATTGCGTGCAGACCAAAGGGTTTTTTTTATGAATACTGACGGCAGAAACAATATTCTTATGTCCATTTACAAGTTTATATTCAGTACATAATCTTTCTCGATTGAAAAGATGACGTCACTCACCTTCATTGATGCTTCTTTTAGAAGAAAGTTTTAATATGCTAAAGCTGCATCTAATATCTCTTCATCTTCCTTTCTCTTTCTCCCTATATATATATATATAGTCATCGACAGACAGATCTGTTTCGTTCTATTAGAACTCATCAGTGTGGCTAGACATATTAGATTCCCGTAGCCGGGATCGAAACCTGGTTGACTCAAACGCCAACCCAAGACTCTACCCCTCAGCCACGAGGAAACCAGCAGCAGCGAGGTAAATTTTAAACGGTTATGAATCACAATTACTATTGTTTACTTACATCCGCTTAACGGCTACCGAGAGCTCAATTCATATGAAGAGCCTTGCATATACGCTAATGGCAACGCGATTACTTCATTCGCTAGAGAGCTCAACCCTACGAGGGTAGGGGAGCATATATATATATATATATATATATATATATATATGTGTGTGTGTGTGTGTGTGTGTGTGTGTGTGCTGAGACATAGAGAGAGAGAGGGATAGAGAGAGTTAGAAGGAGGGGGATATATATAGGATAATTATCCGTACATGTATGTATATGTGTGTATGTTTGTGGATGACCTAATAAGACAGTTTTGAAAAATGACATATCTGGTTTACTTCAGAATGCCAAACGAAGAATAAGTGCATGCGTAGATTATAAAAGACTCGAAGGATTTTAAGCCATGTGAGTCCTATTTAAACATTTCATAACTGAATGCAGTTACTGCCAAATACCCAAGAAGTCCCTCTTAATGAAAATTAAAAAGGGAAAATTTTTACCTATAAACCGGAAGGAAAATCTATAAGTTTTATTGCAAGAGAACTGTCGAGGTCCCAAATAGTTGTGAGAAATTATCTTAAGGACCCTGAATCGTATGGCACCAGAAAACGTTCGGGTCGTCCTCCTAAAATTATAAATGCAGCCAGACGTCAACTTTTTCGAGAAGCTTCTAAAGGACAATCAAGCCCAAGAGATCTGTAAAAATCTCATAATTTACCCATTACTCCAAGAAGAGTTCGCTAACTTCTCCATGAATCGTCAAATCCCGTATATCGAAACAAGGAGACAGCCCATGTTTTAACTGCTAAACACAAGAAGATGGGCGTATATTGGTTAAAGAAAAATTACATAGACAAAGGAGAAATGGGAAACTATGGTGTTTTCTGATGAGAAAAAGTTTAATTTTGATGGACCAGACGCCTACTAGTGTTATTGACAGAACTCAAGAAAGGAGAAGCAGCTGTTTTCAAAAAGACTATTTGGCGGAGGATCTATTATGATTTTGGGAACCTTTTCTGTGCCTAGAAAGGCTAATTAAGGAGTGATGGAAGGGAAACAAAACTGCTCAATATCTCAATATGTTGGGAAAAAAAGTCTTCCCATTTATGAATCGTCTGGAAACCAATAATGCCATTTTCAACAGGACAACGCAGCCATACACACTTCTAAGCTCACGAAAGACTGGTTTAAAACAAAAAAATATTCAAGTTTTGGACTGACCTACTGAGTCTCCAGATTTGAACCCAATAGAAAAATTGTGGGGAATTTTGTCAAGAAGAGTATGCAAAAATAAACGTCAATTTGAAGATAGAGAAACTTTAAAATATTGCATTAAATAGTTTTGGAATGAAATTCTATTAGAAACTCTCAGAAAACTTATTGATTCAATCCAAAACAAGTGTGTTGAAGTATTACAATTGAAAGGGAATAAATGTAAATATTGAATTTTGTACAATTTTGCTGTTAAATACAGATTTTCAAAACTGTCTTATACTTATTTTATTTTATTTTAAAGTGGCTTTAAAATCGATTATGTATACTAATACCCAATCAGATCTAAGCCCCACACACAAATTTTCAGTGGACTTCGTGCAGTAATAAGAAAATTATTAACAATTTAATGGGGTGTCTTATACTTACTTCCAACACTGTATATAAACCTACCCATTTGTGTAGATATATGTGGTTTTATATATGAGTGCATATATCCGTCCATCTATCCATCTGGGCGTAATTATATATATATATATATACACACACACATATATATATATATATGTTTGTGGGCATATATAAATCGTGTTGATTAGATATATTTACATATATGTGAGAATACCAATCTCTATGCGTGCATATGTATATATATATATGTGTGTGTGTGTGTGTGTGTGTATGTGTCCCTATTCGAATACATAAATTTATTTGTATTTATAAGCATAAATTCATATATACGTAATACACAGATAAAACCAAATAGATGAATCAATATATGTATAAGTATTCCCATTCATTTTAATAAATATGTTGCGCACAAAGGAGTCACAGATTGAATAAAACATCGATCTACAAATTAATAAACTTTATTTCAGTAAATTGAGTGAAAAGTTTGTTGAAAAATAGAATTTAAAGTCTCTTGTTGTAAAATATGATAAATAATCAGAGCATAAATATTTTAAGAGATTCATATATGAAATGTAGCAGTTTTCTTTGGCCTGTGTGAATCTAAGCGGACATAGTTTGTGTGTGTAAAAGAACTTTTTGCGAGTGTGTCATTATGGAGAAAGAACATATATTTAGACGTTTAACAAATATACTGCTGAAAATTTTAACCAGGAGTGGGACAGATGGAATTTTAGTACTAATATTTTAACAGATTCGCAATGCAAACAAACATATTCGTTCACTTTAAGATAATTAAGTGATGTTCAGATTAAATGCATTCTTTAAGAAACGAATGTTAGATTTTATCCAGTAGTACATTGTCATCCATGAAGATTGTACAATTGCTGTATCAAAGGGAATTTGCTTTTGTGTAGCAGACGCCATCGTCTTAGTTTCTATAATGTCTTTCTTTCTCCCGACAACTACTTGCTGCCAAGAAGTAAATAAATCTTTGAGTAGTTTAACAGAGTCTAGCGTTCGTCCATTTTTTTTTTTTACCACGGCTGGGTCAAACATTTTTGGATTGGAAATGCAAGTAAGCCTTCTATCTAAACACTTGCAGAGTTTAATACTGGCACTCACCGGGGGATTCAACAAACACCACTCTTCTGAATCCTACCAACTCTACAAGTAGAACTGGTACTTATGTTGGCAATAATTTTCGCAATTTGTTATTACTATGTCAAAAGAAATAAGCGGAAAGGAGTTGAGTAAGTACAGAATAATTCCTTTCCTATTTATATTCATTCCTTCGTTTACTTATATGATTTAGGTTGGCTAGAACCTAAATAAAAGACGTTAATGATTTATTGATTAATCTAATTGGATAAATGATAGCATTTTTTATATTTCTCGGGGGAAAAGATTTCTCAAATTATTTAGTTAAAAAAGTTATAACTTCCCGAACCTATTTTTTATAAAAAATAATTGCCTTCTTTTAAAATGGAAAACAGTTAATTTCTCATATATATATATATATATATATATATATATATATGCCTACAGGTTCATAAACAAATCTACCAAGGTTTCATCTAAATGCATCATCAGGACATTTTCGATCAAAGGAGGGTTGAATTAAACTACATTTTACTGATGAAAAAAAATCTTCTACTAATGAAATTAGCATATTAGAAGCATTTTTTCACACCAGCGGAATTATAGAATTGTTTATAAAAACTAATTACTTGATATATATATATATATGTGTGTGTGTGTGTGTGTGGGTGTGTGTGTATTGCATGCCCAAAAGAAGATTTATATAAAAGTTCCATCTTGAAATATATTAGATGAACCTAGTTTCTCGTTATCTGTTTATCACACTGTCTTTTTCTTTCTCCTTCTCTGACTTTCTCATATATATATATATATATATATATATATATATATATCATCATCATCATGTCGTGCCGCTAGCTCGGATATCCCTGACCCTCTCTCGCCACTTCTCCCTATCGTTCATCGCCTCTGGCAGGTCTTCAGGGATACGTCCCGTATTCTCACATAGCTGCTGAATCAATGTTCAAGCTGGTTGTCCTGCCTTTGCTCGGTCATATGTGGGGGTCCATAGGAGTACATCACTTATGAGCTTGTCCCTGCTTCTCCAGCTGTGTCCTGCATGTCTGGTTCGTCTAACGTGGATAGTTATTGTGATGGGAGGCAGGTGGCCGTATAGTTGGTGCCTTGTGGGGTGTTGCCGCCAGGACTTGTTCAATATGGAGCTATTCGTGATGTAATGGTTATCGTCGCGTGAATTGGACATTGATTTGAGTTCAAATCCAGGAAGAGGTTGGAAAGTTATTGATACAACTGTTCTCCCCCCCCCCAGCTTTGGGCAAATAGTTGGGAAGCATGGATGCTTTTAGCTTGGTTAGACAACCAGACTCAGAAACGGAAAACTCTGAATTTAAGTCTGTTCAACTCTGCTTAAACTTTGACTTTGTGCTCCATTCTGCTCATGTGCAGGGTTTTGGTAAACACACACACACACACACACACACACACACACACACACACACACACACACACACACACACACACACACACACACACACACACACACAGGCTTCTAAAATATCTTCGCTTATTCAAACTTCGAATTCTGCTGTTATTTCACACACTTTTCCCATAACTAAACTCATATTCCTTGAAATATACTCGTCTCTTCGAGAAAAGAAGAATTATAAAAATCCTCTCTTGACTGGGCTGAGAACATTTCTGATTCAAACTTTATATATATATATATATATATATATATATATATATATGTGTGTGTGTGTGTGTGTGTGTGTGTTAACGCGCGCGTGGGTTATTTCCCAACATGGTTAATAGCTCGAGTCATAAAAAGTAGACATAAAAAAAACTTTTCTTTTTTGTATATTTTCGAAGAAAAATAAAAAAAAGACTCCAGTAATAAATAAATAATCAAATAATGTTAGAAAAAATGAATAAGCCTGATGTCTACTGTGAAAAGCAATGTAGAATTTAACAGAGCAGACTGATTTTATGCCTGAGTCTCTCCAAAGAAACTTGTAGTTTGTAATTTGGTTTTTCTTCTTTCAATAAAAAGACACCGGAGCTTCTCGTTTTGTTTTTTCGTTTCGGTTAGTTTTCTTTAGCACTTTTTTCTTGTTTTTTTTTTAAATATATATTTTATTTTGTATTTTTTGTCGTCTTTCTGAGCCACTTAATTGATAAGCATATTCGTTTTTCAGAACCCTGTCGAGTCGACTGAATAACTGGAAAGAATATGCCAACTGGGGCCTCACATAGTGTAAAAGTTTACAATTTGCGTTCAGAAACCATTACTTATGAGTTCGATTTCAAACGTTGGGCCAACTAAAGCTAAGATTATCAAATAAAAACTACTCTAACCTTTTCTAATATAACTTACCGTGTCAGGGTTATGTCGTTTGCAGAATTCTAAAACCATTCTTTTCACAATATGCAAATTATCATTTCCTGACTACTACGTCACTTTGTAAGGATCAGACTCATATAACAAGATACAAAACAGTCACCGATTCCTGGCCTTTGAACCTAACAAGGAGGGGCCACACATTTTGATTATATATATATATATATATATATATTATATATATATATATATATATATATATATATTTATGTAATGTTATGCATATATAATTGTCTGGGCACTAAAAATATTTCCACTTTCATACGATCAAAAATCTCTAATGAAACTTGATACTTTTCACTCTAAACCCTCTCTTGCTTCCTGTACACCTTTATCCTCTCCGTCATATCATCATGTTCTTCATTTGATTGTAAATAGAAAAACTCAGAAAACGGTTCAATTAGAGAACATTCTTTAAAAAATGAATTAAAAAAAACAATATTGCACCTCTAAACCGGTTTTAAGTGTTTGATTTATTTAACTTTCCATATAGTTCCATCATATTGTCAGATTCACCTAAATCTATCAATTCAATATATAATTGTATGCAATTATAATTAGGGCTGTGGCTGTAGAATCTCTGCATGGGGTACGCCCCACTCCAATGAGTATCCTGGATATGACACGAAACAATCTGATGGCGAGGCTCCAATAATGCTGGAGCTTTGGGGAATGCAAAGTACCCCATCATTACCATTATTTCCGGGCCCACTTTGACTCAGAGGCCTATCTATGGGCAAAATACAGCTGATTGACATTTAAACTGTATACTTATGCTAAATTGAATTGATAGAAATAGAACTTTAACATACTGATGTTGAATTGAATTGTGGTATATAGCAATATTTGGAAATATTTAATAGCGTGAAAAGAATGAAGTGTTGAATAGAATATTTAAATAACAATACTTATAATTCCTTCACTGTGAACAAAGAAATGGTTAATATTGAACAGAATTATTAGTGTTTGATAGCAATAATTGAAACCATTTAACTGTGAAGAAAGAATAGTAATACTAGTGTGCAGACGAATACGTTCTACCTCATTTAAAAATTAAATTACCAACACATTATGTGTGCAAACAAATGACTGGTGATAAATTGTGATTGTTAGATAGATATACTGTAAACCATCTAAATGTATGCAAAAAAAACCCCTAAAAATGTTATCTACGGAAAGGCGTTTACAAAAATTTGCCAGATTTACTAAAATCTTCTATTTCTCCAAATCACACACACACACACACACACACACACACACACACACACACAAGAGGATTTGGCATTAAATAACCTACAATGGTTGATATGCTCTAAAAGCCAACCAAACCAAATCATATATGTTTGATATATATGTATAAAGAGGATTTGGCATTGAATAACTTTTAATGGTTGATCTGCCGTAAAACCCATCCAAACCAAATCCTCTATATTTTATATATATGTATAAAAAGGATTTGACATTGAATAACCTACAATGGTTGATATACCATAAAACCAAACCAATTATAATCATATTTTGGTCTGGTTTCTGTGTTTAATAGCATATCAAACTCCGTAGGTTATTTGATGCCGAAACTATTATAATGGAAGGACAGTAGTAGTACTATTTAACCCGTAGCTGGGTGATAAAACAGTTCATAATTTTACCAAAGGTCTTATTCTGAAAGTGAATGTAAAAGCACGACTAGAGTTGGAACTCGCTTTCTACGATGTTGCAGTCCAGAACGATATCCACTATATCACGGGAATTCTCCCATTTTGATATAAATATATATTCTGACCTTTTTAGCGGGAATTCAAGACATAAATCAGTCGATATAAAAATGATTAAGAATACAGATAACTCAGATAATCTAGGTCTTCGTGCAAATACGAATCTCTGGTGCATGAGCATAGCCGGTGAAGCAGGCATAAACTTATAAGAGATGTTATCCTGTGGAGTCCTATCCATGGAACACTTGTTTTTGCTGACCAGCAAAGATTTACACTCATTTGCTTCTTCTTGGACACTGGACGCTGTCTAGTGGACCTACAGAGAGCAATGGTTGATTGGAACGGATGGAGAGAGAGAAAGAGAAAAGAGAGAGAGAGAGAAAGAGAGAGAATATCCGTGCTATCAGCACGAACAGACGATCACGATATATATATATATATATATATATATATATATATATATATATAATTCAATGTTAATAACAGTCGAAATCAGTAACATTGTATCCAATGCATAAAAAAAAGCAATTATAATATATTTTAGTCATAAGATAACGCAGAGAATTTAAGACAATTCACTACTTTGGGTTTCATGCAGACGGCCTTCAGGTGATTTTATATAGGCACATGTCTGAATTGAATTCATGGGACATTTGACGTGTGAATGTATGTTTGTCTTTACCAACCCTTTTACACGAGGAGGATGTGACAAAAGATAAATTTACTCTAAGCGGAGTTTAATATTTTGAATTCAGAGTTTTCCTTCTCCTAGCTTGGTTACTATACCAAGGTTAAAGACCCTAGATTGCCTTATTGTTTACCCATAGCTGTAGGAAAGATTGTTGAACGTATACTTTTCACTATGGTATATGCGCGATGTGTAATGTAAACAGCTTAGTCGAAGAGAATGTGGATATAAGCTTCCATTAATATCATGTGTGTTAATCTTAATTTCAGTTCAATCGGCTGGAGTTGTTGAATATACCAATTGCATTTCTGCATTGGGCTAAGTCTTTCCCAACGAGTATACAGTATATGACATTAAACCTTCAGATGGTGAAGCTTCAGAAATGCTGGAGCGTTGGGGAATGCGGAGAACCCTTTCATCGCCATCACTCTCAGGTCCACTCGGACTTGAAGGGATAGCACCTGATAGGGTTTTAACTATATTCTATCCATTTAACTGACTGCCAAAGAAAGAAATCACGATTTAAAAAAATTGTTATCTACAAAATGAGTTTACAAATCATATATTCAATATATATGTAAAAAGATGGCTTGGCATTAAATAACCAACAATAGTTGATATGCCATTAAATTCAATCAAACCAAACCAAACCAATAAACCTTAATTTACCTTATTTTATTTGATACGAGGATCATTGAATAAGTTTCCAGACTTTTTTGTATGGGCACTTTTATTGATAGTACACACATGAAATTCTAGTCTCCTTCGAAGTAATCTCCTCCGGTTGCAATGTACTTGTTGTACCGTTCTAACAACTTCTGGAAGGCCCCATGAAAGTCCTCTTGTGTGAGCGTGTCAATGACCTTCGTCGCAGCCTCTTTCATCTCCTTAATTGTCTCATAACGACGGCCTCTGTGCTTAGGGAATAACCAAAAGTCACAGGGAGCAAGGTCTGGACTATTGGGAGGCTGAGGTACTGTCTTGATGCCCATCTTGGTCAAATAGTCTGTGACAACGATGGAGTTGTGGACTGGTACATTGTCCACGTGGAAATGCCACTGACCCAATTTGAAGAGTGCTGGCCTCTTCCGAAGGAATCTCTTCCGGAACTTCCTTAAAACCTCAACATAGTAACCCTAACCCTAACTGTTTGGCCTATCAACTCTGGTGTATTGACTTCCTTATTCCTCCCACACCTCTCATCATTCCTCACAGATTCCCTGTCTTCCTTGAATCTCTTATGCCACTCAAAAACTCATGCTCGTATCATGAAGATGTTCCAAAAGCAGTCTGAAGCATTCCATACGTTTCTGTGGCATTTTTTCCAAGTTTAAAACAGAATTATATTGCATATCGTTCTTCTAAAGTGTCCTCACGTCCAGATTGCATTTTAGAAATTCACCAACTGTGACAATAAGGCTTTAGTAGGGTGTATTCCAATTCCTGTTGTAGCTGTTCATTTGAACCTGAAATCATAAAAATTGGTCAGTCATTTCATAAGATGTATAACAATGACATATTGAATTCTCAAGATATACGACAATTTTAAATGCCTGAAAAAAAAAATCTGGAAAAGTATTGAATGCACCACGTAATTTAAATCTTATATATCTATCTACGTGGGTGTGTATGAAAGAGAGAGAGTAAGAAAGGGAGAGAGAGAGAAAGAAAGAATGAGGTAGCGCGAGAGAAAGAGAAAGAGAGAGATAGATACCAAGAGAGAGAGAGAGAGAGAGAGATAGAGGAGGAGGAGGAATTTAAAATCTGAAACGTCTTCGATGCGAATTTCTTTTACAGTTATATCGTTCTTATGAAACATCCGCTCTGTTTTATTCTTTCTTTCTTTCTTTCTTTCTTTCTTTCTTTTATCCGGCAACCCAATTGGCTGGTGCTATATAATTTGCTAACTGCATATGTGCACTGATGTAAACCCCTCGCTCCACGTTTAATATTGTCCTGGATATGACACTAAACTGCATCCGATGATGAGGCTCCAATCCATTTATCTGTGTATTAACAAATGACTTTAAAAATATTACATACAAAATATTTACTTAAAAATTATAAGCAAATAGGATATGGCATTAGATATCCCAAGAGGGTTGATATGCGATTAAACAAAATAACTTAACTATCTCTTATCTTGCATGTATTCCTATTTTCCTCTGTTATTGTTGTCTGTGGACGCACATATACAGACATTCACACAATGATACTAAAATCAACAACGTAGAATCTACAAAAAAATGTTTTTCAGAAAATTCTTCAAAACTCTCTCTAAAAAAAACAAAACACCCCCCCCCAAAAAAAAACAATGACATAAAAAGCTATTGTAAATGATGTTTTCTCTTCTTCGTGGATTGGGAATGGCACAAGTCGATGTTCCGTCACGTTTGACTACAAGAAAACGGTGTTTTTTTTTTTTGCTATTTTTTAACCCAACGCTTCGAACAGCGAATCGGAATAGCTGGATCATCAACTTAATCAGCTGAGCGCCATCTTGACGATGATTGCTTAGTTAGTAGTCTGTCCGCTTTACTTTCGTCTCATTATATGTAAGCCTGGTTTTCTACTCACAATAATTGTCCTAGGCGTTGGTGGAGGCGATGAGTATTGGCTCGGTTGAAGACAAATTTCCTGTAGAGCCTTGTCGAGAAAAAGAAACCTTATTTACAGAAAATGGTGTTCATTTGTTTGTTACGAATTGCCAACACGCTGGAAAGAGTTATTCATTTTGAATATTTAAAACAATGATCGTCATTTTGACGTGTTAGAGAGAAATAATTATCAATAAAATACATTAATCATTTTTTACTTCTGGTGATACAATTTCAATATCAACTCCATTATTATAAATCATCATCAAGACATATCGAAAGCATGGATTCCTTAGAATCTCTCTCTCTCTCTCTCTCTCTTTCACCATCCGTCCCTATTGGTCATCGCTCTTTGTGAGTCCCTTAGAGGATATCCATTGCCTGTTAAGAGCCGATGCATGTAAGTTTTAGCGTAGCGTAGGCATTGGTATAAATACCTAGCTGGTACATGTATGTCACGTGGTCACTCAGGCATATGTCGGAGCAGGCAAAGAAAACGAAAAAAAAAAAACGAAAAAAAAAAAAACAAAAAAAAAATACACAGATACTTTTCTATTTTTCTTCTGGGTTTATAGCTGGCTTACAACTGAGAGTTGTCCGATGAGAGAAAGAAGGACTGGGTTATATTTTCTATAAAAAGGTCACGGTTCCTCTTGGGATAAAACTTAATTTTGCCTTTCAAAAATGGGTAGTCCCCTCACTTCCGCTTGTCATGTCGTAAGGAAAAATATATCTATTTCCGGTGGCTCCACGCCTGCACAGAAGATATCGGACCCCATTTTTCCCTATAGTTATTTAATTATAACGAGTGCTCCTTTCGGAGACTGTCTGCTTTTTTCTTATTTATCTGTTTACTTTTTTAAATTTCAATTTTCTATGAGCCGTTTAATTACGTTACTGTGTGTCCATGTTGGAGTGCATAAGAGAACCTTCTGCATGTCTTGATCTTCTTTATCTAAATTGTAACTTAAAAAATACATTTTTTCAAGAAAAAATCACATGGTCAAAACCCTATGTAGTATAAGTATGTAACATTAGAAACCATAGGATACAGTATGGTGGATGTGAAACTAAGCGGATTTATTTCAAAACTGATCAACTGCGTGTTTCAACAAATGCTGGCTGGAGGAGCCTTATAAGACAAGTGCCAGGATAATTTAGTTAGGTGAGGAAACTCCTATCCCTTATCTATCAGGGTGAAATCTATTTATGAGAAAAATAGCCACCGATAAATAAGGATCTAGACCCTACAAATAAGACGAACATGATATCCGGGAGCACAGCTGGAGAAGCAAAGACAAACTCATTAGCGACGTGCTCTTATGTACTCCAACACATGGACGCTCGAGTGTTAGCCGATCAGAAAAAGCTTAAATACATCAGCGCTTTGTGGACATAGGATGCTGGTTAGAGAACTTGGCAGGGGTGATAAATGATAGGGATGAATGATGAGAGAGAGAGAGTGAGAGTCAGGAAAATTTGTACAGTCAAAGTAACTTGATAATGATTAATTGATTAATGTAAGAATTACAAAAGCAATGTAAAATCTCATTGCTAATAGAGAACATGTCTGGATATCAGTATTGTTACATTTATCTTCCAACCGGGGTTTGGCATTGAGTTAGGCAAAGAGTGAAGAGATAGACTTAGCTATCTTTGATATAGGATATGTAAGAGCATTTTAATTATATTCGAACATAACTATCTTGTGACCTATTGATTAATCGTTTAATGAACCAGTCTATACGAAAATTGGCATATAAACTTCCCTAAGCTCAAGGGCCAAAAGGGATTTGGGAATGGGGCTAAACAAGGGATTTTGAAATGAGGTCAAAAAGGAATTTGGGATTGGGGCCGAGTATAGATTTGGGAATGGGAGCAAAATCTATTTGGATATGGGAATAAAAAACGTATTGGGGAGTGAAGCAAAAAAGGGATTCGGGAATGGTAGGAAAAAGGCACTTGGGGATAGGTCTAAAAAGGGATTTGGGAATGGAGCGAAAAATGGATTTGGGAATGGGAGCAAAATGTATTTGGATATAGGAGCAAAAAGGTTTTCAGAAATGGAGTGAAAAAGGGATTTGGGAATGGGGTGAAAAAAGGTCTTGGAAATGGGGCAAAAAGATATTTGGTAATGGGGCGAAAAAGGGATTTTTGAATGGGACGAAAAAGGGATTTTGGAATGGATTCAAAAAACATTTGGTTATGTGAACAAAAATGTATTAGGGAAGAAGACCACCTGCTTCTTGAGTTAGTCCGGAACACTTCGAGTATAAAGTCAAACACGAAGGTCTACTTTGTTTAGCCGAAAAGGAATAAAATTACATCAGCATTAGCGTCCCAGCCCATGGGAAAAGAATGAATGCTTCTTGATTCGTCACCTGCCTTCATTATCATCATCACGTCGCGCCATCAGCACAGAATTTCCCTGACCCTTTCTCGCCACCCTTCTCTATCGTCCATTGCTTCCGGCAGGTCTTCCAGGCAACATCCTGAATCGGCACAGATGTAGGTTCGGGCTGGTCGTCCTGCCTTTGCTCGTCCATGTGAAGGGGTCCACAGGAGATAAGTGTAAATTGAATATTGTTTCTAAAAAGCCTATATGATTGGGAAGATAATCGTCTACAGCTCGTGTAGAATTATTTTGTAAAATATATCTTAGGATATTATTTTATTGTTCAGATTAACTGAGCTTAATGGCATATCAACCTGTCAAGGGAAATCTTATGCATCGTTGTTGGGTAATCACGTTCATTGTATGTTCGTATTTAGATTTGCGTAGTTATTTCCTTAGATTGGTTTGGATTATTTTGGTTTGGCATATTAACCATTGTAGGTTACTTAATGCTAAATCCTGTTTTTACATATATGTATATCGAATATATATATATAATTTGTAAACACATTTTGTACGTAACATTCTTAAACGGGCCTGAGCTCTTTTTTACACACATTTAAATGGTTTCAGGTACTGCTATATTAGACTCAAAATTTAACATCAGTTATTTATTTGCAGAGATAGTTTGCTCTATTTGATCCATAGATAGGAACCTATCAGGTGCTTCCATTCCGGGTCAGAGTTGACCTGTGAACAATGGTGCAGGTGGAGTACTCCGTATTCCCCAAATCTCCAAGGCAGGAGCCTCACTCGCTGGAGGATTCTTATCCTTTGCAGAGATGCAGACGGTGTATTCTATAGCCCTAACCGACTGGGCTCAGTTTCTTAAATGTTTTTTGGTGCAAAGTTCGATCGAACGCGAAAAAATGTAAGCCTATATCTTGGGCCTATACGTGGGGCCCTAACAGATACTACCAACCCCGGTTAGAATGGATCTGTTAGTAATGGTAATGAAAGGGTACTGCAAACTTCAGATATCCAGACCAGAAGCCTCACCACCAGATACAGTTTAGTGTCATACATAAAACATTCTTTGTGATTATGAACCTACAACTCTGCAGGCAATGATATAATCATCGTATTCTCGGTCCCAGTCTCGGGGCAATTCCGTGTACTTCTGTTAGTATATATATCTGTTGTATAGCCATGATACAACTATATAAATATACAGATATGTAAAATATTCAGATGCTGGGGAATCCGCGAAACACTGACAACTCTCGGTAGTTCAGGTACGAAACGTTTATTAACTTCTTGAGTTTTGGTTTTTCGACATGAGGAGAGAGAGACACAATTCTTACTATGCTGACTGTTCTAACATCGCCCACAGTCAACTCCATAACTGAACTGGCCCGGTCGAGAGTCAAAATCTCAACTCGCCTCGCCTAGAGTCAAATCTCAACTAACAGCGTCTTTCAAAAATCACCAAAATTCCCAGCCTATCGCTTCCGGGCATGACGTCATTCACACCCCAGTCCCATTTTTTTTATTATGACATTTGTGATTGTCACATCCTCCGCGTGCGAGCGTGAACACCAGCACTAGGAGCCGAACAGTACTAATCCTAACCAAACCGAATGATAAGATATAACTAACGAAAAATGATAATATAAAAAAAATCATATTGCAATTATATAACATATCTACAAATATATATATATATATATATATATACAGGGTGCCAAAGCGAAATCAGATTTATTCGAGTATAGTAATAAATGACTATATTATAAAACAAGATTGATTTTGATTTAAAAAAAAACAACAACACAGTAAGATAGATACAAAAGAGTAAATTTACTCAATATGGCTGACATTTGTTTTCAATTATTGTATGAACACGCCTTCGAAACGATTTGCATGCCTTTAAAATAAATTCTTCAGATATTTTGTTCTTTACCTCCTCAATAGAAGTCTTAAGCGAATCAATATTTGTAAGAGAAGTTGGATTTGTTTTGTTTTCTAAAACGCCCCATTTAGCGTAATCAAGGGGGTTAATGCCTGGGCTTAAATCTTCTTTAAGTGCTGCCCTCACAGTTTTCTCGTGGACTTTCAATTAGCGTGCTTTTCTTATTGACGATTTGGGGTCCTTCTTAATTGGCGTAACAACCGCAGTTAAAAAAACATTTTCCTTTTTTGATCAATCTTCCATTACTTCTTTTCCTTAAAAAGCTCTTTACTGGTAATTTTTTTCTTTTCTTTTCTTTTCATATTTTGAACAAAGTAACTTAGGTGTTGGCTTCGGCAATAAGCAAATTATTGATTCTTTGTCGTTTCTTTTCTTGCTCTCTCATATAAGGCTGAATTGTAATTTTAAAAAGTGCTATATAGAGGTAATCATGGAAATTTAGATTTATCGCTTTTTTTTCAAAAGTTAGACTAATTAGACTAAGAAAAAACGTTTTAAAATTATTCCATATTTTGCTTCCGCACACTCACACTAAATATATATATATATATATATTATTGTGTGGGAGTGTACAAGGGCCCTTCCATAAATTAAGTGAATATTGGCGAAGGAGTTGGCAATCAGAAACATTGTTTTACAGTTTCGCCATTTTATAAGTAGCCAATAGTGATGGGTCTTTTCACGTTCCAGAAAATTGTCAGTCTATCCTTCCTGACTAACTTATACACCCTGATTTTTCTTTGCAGTAGAGTCTGTGAGTTTTCACTACTTGGACTGTCTCTTCACCAGACTAGTAGAAGCAAATCCATGTTTCGCCGATTTGTTGGTTGTTTGTTTGGTTGTTTGGGTTTTATGGCATATCAACATTTGTAGGTTATCTAATGCCAAATCAATTTTTATCCAAATAATCAGTTCTTTTTCAAACAATTCAATTTAGCATGAGAACACAGTTTAATTGTCAAAACATTTCTATTTCTAGCTATTCAGTTTATTCAAACACTTCTAATTCAACCAGTTCAGTTTAGTACAAGTATAGACTTTGTTTACACACAATTAAATTTCGATACAGTTCTATATTAAACAATTTAGTTTAGCGTAAGTACAGTTTCAAATTCAAAAGCAGTTCCAGTTCGAACAATTCAGTTTAGTATAAGTACACAATTTAAATGTCAAAAACATTTGTATTTCAAGCTATTCAATTTAGTGGAACAGTTTTAATTGAAACAATTCAGTTTAGCATAAGTACGCAGTTTATTTAACCCCAAAATAGGACCCTATAAGCTGATACCACTCTGGGCCGGAGTGGAGCTGGGGACGATGCCATTGAAGGGGTACTCCGCATTCCCCAAAACTCCAGCATCACTGGAACCTCACCATTAGATTGTTTAATGTCCTATCCAGGATGCTCGTTGGTGGGGTTCATACTCCTCTGCAGAGTTTGAGTCGGTGTATTTACATCTTCAGCACACTGGGCAAGCCGATTTGTAAAAATGTTTTTTTTCTTAAAACCTGCTTTCTGCTTACATATCACTCGTTTTGTAAATTTCACGTGGTTTGCATATCACAGACACTAAAATATTATTGGCAAATCTCTATTCTAGCCAGGAGCTCTCTGTTTGATTTACTGCCATCTCTCAAAAACAAATGTTCGGGAGATTAAGATAATTTTTGCTATAAACCAATTTCAAATGACTCAGAATTAACATCAATGGAAAGAAATTCTAAAAAATACACAGCACTCTTTCGGAAATAGTTACTCGTATTTATAGAATGACTATATATATATATATATAGCATTCCTTATGAGCAGAATAAAAGCATAAAAATGATAGGCTACTTCACTGCTTTCGATCCTCGCTCAACGGTGCCAAATCGAAGATAATATAGAATATAAAAAAATAAGGGAAACAGATAGTGCGAAGGTAAAATGTGTATTGAAGACTATATCGAAATAATATAAAGTCCTTGCGTTCTCTCAGTTTACAGGAGACGGTCTGCCGGACAAAATATGAATTGTCTCCAATACTTTTAAATAGAAGAAGAGTGCGACTTGCTCAGTTTAGAGAATAAGTCGACACTACATATCTCGGCATAGTAATATATATATATATATATATATATATATATATATATATATATATATATTTGGTGAAAATATAGAATTCAGCTATGCGTACAGTTTTTGCTATATTTACCGCGCGAAAAATATATCCAACGACTCCGCAGCTAACAGAATGTGACACAAGGACAATTTTAAAGCGGAGCACAGCTTGTTTGAATTCAAAGTTTTCCGTCTTGTAGACTGGTTGTCCTACTAAGGCAAAAAAAACAAGTCTGCCCTACTATTTACGCATAGCGGTGGGAGAACTGATGGATTCATATAATACCCACTCGGTTGTTTCTTGATATGAAAATTTATAATGGTCTGCAACATTCACAGAAGTCGTCACGAAACGAGCGAAAATAGACGAAGGATTTGCGTCAGTTCACTTAAACTTTATTTATCCTTCATTCAGACCAAGCCCTACCCCAAGAGGGCTGCCAGACTTTGTATTCGACTGGACTCGAACGGGAACTGACTCCAACTGACTCTGCTCATATATAATCTTCTAATTGTTCTCTCAATCAATCTTATAATAACATCTAAGTTTCTCGCTATGTCATTCTAAAATCAGCTGATATCACATCCAAAATGTTTATCTTTATACCTCACTAACAGTAGATTTCAAAATAAAACTTTATTATGACAGGAGCTGACATTGAATGCACCCAAGATCCACTCGCCAGACCTTTTTAATGCGAACTTACATTTCAACTCAACGTTTTTACATAGCTTACAATTTATCATTAAAATAAAACAACTAACTAAAATGATTTATTACAATCCTAAATTATATTAAATCCATACCTTTAAAAGAGCATCAACTCCAAGTGAAACGTAGACCACTGCATCCAGGGTTCGAACTTGGATCAGCAGTCCCATTTCTACAACGATAAACCTTGTATTAAGTGCGCTTCTGTCGTGCTTCCAGTATCTGCTGAAGTTATAGGATCTACCCTCCTATATTTCTAAAATGGGCGTGATACAAGAAAATTCTCGAAAATAAAATACTGATTCACTTGTTCCCGAAACAAAGATGGTGGTCGACGGTAAACTAATTAGTTTCGACAACCTATTGTTTAGGCAAGTCACGTGATTTATGCTCCCAACTACGTCCGCACCTTTGATTTTGTCCCGCGCAAAAAAAAAAAAACCCAAACAAAAACGGTGTGTTTGGAGCCGATCACATGACAAGGATTAGCTATATATACTCTCGACTTCCAATGACTCACTCTCTTACATTTTGACTTCCAAAGACAGCTTGGTTTTGCCAGCTAGTGACACACAGCTCAATACACATAACATGGGTGTGTAAATACTCTGCGACCTTTTTCTTTCTTGTTCTGCCCTTTCGGCTGGACTTGTTCCAGTCTCGCGCACGGCCTCAATCATTTTGTCAAACCCCAAAAGAGACAAACGACCAACACGAGAGACCACACTTCCTTCTAGAATACATTGCTCTATTTCTGTGTATTGATACCGCGCGTGAAATACTTGATCAACATATATTTATAGTCTACCGGACACTTTCGACATATTGTCTTTCACCATAATATTCGTGTTAGTTACATACACACATGCACACACTCAGAGGAATATTGAACCAACTACATTAGAATATTCATAATATTTTATAATGTTTTTTTATGTACTTGTTGATATATAAATTTATTTTTGTTTGTATTGCTTTGTTTTGAATATTCTCTTGTCCACATCGTTTACATCGTTTGCTTTTCAATAATGAGCCCCCATAAATTGTGGGAGAAACATTATTCAGCAAACAACCCTACAAAGTTGACATGGAAATACATAAGAGGCGTTAATTTTGTAACAGCTCTGATAGAATCTATATCATAACGCCTGCTCAGTTTTATTATTTCGGTTGTCAGAGATTAATTGATTATTATTTCTAATAAAGTTTTTTATACTTAGATATGAAATGATATTACTGATATAAATTCTGCTGAAATAGAGAAACTCGCTCCCTCCCTGAAAAGTTACGTCTTTTTACTTACTATAGTGTTTTTGGGAATACGAAACTAAAGTTCTTAAACGTAAGGCACATTCTGTAAATCGCGAAGGAATAGAGAAATTATTTGAATGATATTTTGGAAGAATAGTTGTTCCATTGATAGCTTTGAATGATTGTATAATATTTTTTGTCCTTTTAAATAGATTTGCGATCTTTATCGATTGTTTTTTTTATATCTTCAGTTGTTCAATCAGAAGGGGAAAAAACTCGACATTTGGTTGTAATCAATCGTAGAGCAATGGTATCGATTGGAAAGTAATTACATGAACGGATGCAATTTTTCCTCTTTTTTTTTTGCTCTTTTGTAAAATTGCTTATATTTTTACATGATAATCTTTTGTTACATATACATTATTTTTTTAAAAATTTCTTTTTGCTTCTCATGTATTAAACTCTTTTCTCTTTCTCTCTATGTCTCTCTGTCACACAAACACACACAAAATTATATATATATATATATATATATATATATATATATATATATATATATATATATATATATATATTGATAGATAGATAGATTGATAGATATATCAAGTCTTTTCAATATTTTCTTCCTTTCTTTCTCTCATATTTATTAACCTTTTTTTAAATTTTTCACATCTTTCCCCTTCTTTCTTTCTTTCTTTCTTTCTTTCTTTCTTTCTTTCTTTCTTTCGTTGCAATT
Organism: Sepioteuthis lessoniana; assembly: GCA_963585895.1. NCBI lineage: Eukaryota > Metazoa > Mollusca > Cephalopoda > Myopsida > Loliginidae > Sepioteuthis > Sepioteuthis lessoniana. The sequence goes on along the minus strand of OY757923.1, from coordinate 31,987,464 downwards.
CATGCATTAGTTTCTTTCTTTCTTTCTTTATTTCTGTCTTTCCAAAGATTATATCTTATCCCAAATTTTTCTCTCATTCTAATCTTACCAATACATTTTCATCTGTCTTCATCAGTTTTTGCATCTTTCGTATGGATGTTATCAGAACTTTACTTTTTATATTTTTCTAACTTGTTATTTCCCGATTTATTCATATATATATATATATATATATATATATATATATATATATATATATATATATATATATATATATACCATTATCCTTTATTTAACTACTTTTTTCCTTTTCCTACTTTACAGCTATTTTTTCTGTGTTCCTGATAATCTTTTATCGAGTTATTTATTAAGTCTTTTGTATACTCCTTAACGATGATTACTATGTGAAAATGTCAATACACCTCCACATTCTGATTGCAAATAATCCATTTTAATCAAGACAGCAGGCTTAATCCAACATTTGTGAACATCAAATAAATTGCTGAAGAGCGACGTTAAAGGGGGATAACTAAATAATACATTTGATGAAAAAAGAAAAAAAGTAATAGGATGTGTGTGGTCGGACGGGTTAACTATGTTTCCTTGAACAAAACGGTTCTTAAATTTCATTTGGTTTTCTGTTGAGAAGGAAGAACTGCCTGTCTTTTAGATATATCTTTCTAAAGATTACTAAGAGATATTAAAAATAAAGAAAGGGAAATAAGAAAAAAACGTGCCAATATCGCCGGTTGACTCTGTAGTGGACGATCTTTGGTATCGATAGCCGAAAATTGGTTTCGTATATTTGTCGTGCTTCGGTATCATGATTCTCGTAAAGATTAAATGAACAATTCGGACTAGTTTTAGCGGAATAAATGTGATATAGTTTGATATATCCGTTTAATAATTATGCAAAAACGAATCAACATTTCATAGCCTGAGTAAAATTAGCAGAATGAATAATCACATGACAGGAAATTCTAAAAGCGTACTTAAAGAATATATGTAGAGAAATGTTCCTATGAGGTTGATAGAGTATTTTGTATACATTATTGGGTCATTAGTGTACAAACCAGGCCATTTGTCTAATAAGTAAAGCGTTCGCCAATAGTCCTGGAGACCGAGATTCAATCCCAGGTTGAGTCATACTAAAGAGTCAAAAATGGTACTTGATGCCGCCTTGCTTAACTTTCAGCATTATAAGGTGGGGATCAAGGGTAAAGTGGAGCAATCCAGAGAAACGAGTAGTGCCCTCTCCTACACCTCGACGTGGTAACTATTGAAAAGAGAGCCTTCGGGTTACCCTCGACTAAAGTCGCCAACTTTTAATTTACGCACATATAAGAGTGAATAGACGTTTTTAATTAAGATTTACATGTTTAGGAAATGATATTGTGTAGAGTGTGACATGAGGATGTTTAGGCCGTACAGCCTCTGTCTGTGCGGACTGGAATTCGCATATATAAGTGTGTGTTACCGAGGCAGAACAGATTTTGATTTGGATGTGTTCACAACGCCATATATTCGCCATTAGCGTTACTGTTTGGCAGACGACGAAGTTAATGATATTTTGTGTCCTCTAACGACATGTAACAGAATTCTTGTTCTTGTAAAGGATGTAATCACTACAGACCTAAGGGTTTGACATCTAATCAACCAGTCATAAAACTTAAGATAAACAAATCCTTTTTTTTTTCATTCTCAAATTAAAAAAGTTTCACCTTTTCTTTATTTGACGTCATAAAATTTTGACGATGTCAGTGTGTCATAAAAGCACTGGAGGCCTCCCACTCACACGAAATCAGTGAAATTTTAAAACGGACATGTGACATTTCTTTCAACTCAGGGTTTTGGTTTAATTTGGTTTGGTTTGGTTATTTTTTTATGGCATATAAATTATTGTAGGTTATTCAATGCCAAATACTCTATCAGTATATAATAAATATATATGATTTGTAAACACATTTTGTTGATAACATTTCAAATCCAGCCTAAGTTCAATCTTTTGCACCCAGTTAAATAGTTCCAAGTTTTCCTATGTATCACTAACAAATCAATTAAATATCAGTCATTTGATTACACACAGTTGAATGAACAAACGGTTTGATTTGAAACAGTTTTATATGATCCATAGATAGGACCCTATAACATGTTACCACCTTGGAACAGTGTGGACCTGGAAGTAATGGCAAAAATGGGCTACTCTAAATTCTTTAAAGCTCCAGTATTACTGGAGCCTCACCATCGGATTGTTTAATGTAATATGTATTCGATGGTTCTTACCCCTCTTCAGGGGATACACATAGTGTGGGGTTCTTAACCCTTCTGCAGAGATGAAGTCGGTGTATTTTACAGTCTCAGCCGATTGGACTGGCGGACTTTTGGGTTCATAGTTGATTGACTATGGCCACTCTCAAAACAGACAAAATCATAGAGATTTGTAAGTCGAAGAAAAAATATGAATTGCAAAATTGACAAAAGGGAATGGTTACAGTGCTGAAGAGTTCTTGGCCCGATAAAATTTTTGTTTGACGTATTCAGAAAAAAGCACGATTTGTTTGCAGATTGACACATTAAAATACAAAAAAATTTAACAAAACACAGTCTTTCCAGTTTCAGTGACATAATAGATCTCAGACATCCCGAAGAAGTCAAGTTGAGCGTTTTTTAGCAGAAAATACACCAAAGAGAAGTTTTGAAAAGTGTAGTTTGAGGGAGACACATAAAAGTCTTGCCACACCATATATATATATATATATATAGCGAAGAGAACAATTTTATCTATGTGTCTAGTAGATCTCATTGAATGGTCATTAAATAGTAGAAAACGCTTCTACTCGAGGTATTATTGGGAAATAAAGATTAGTGCGTCGTGGTTGATGTCCAAAGATATATAAGTACATATATAGATAGAAATATTAGGTTATAGTTGGTTAGGTTTCATGGAATATGAAACTTCAAGGTAATTTAATGTCAAATACTATATATATATATATATATATATATATGTGTGTGTGTGTGTGTGTGTGTGTGTGTGTGTGTGTGTGTGTGTGTGTGTTGTATAAAGAAAACACAAAGAAAAATACATATAAATTCATAATTACCACCCTGAAGATGACAGAAAAAAAACTTTCAACCAAAAATTTTCATAATTTCATATCGTAAATAATCCATGCTAGTGCAACTAGTTGATATTTAATAATAAATCATTTCTGATCTATTTATTTGTACTTTTCTTCCTGTTTTCTTCATACAAAATATCTGTCTGATTAAACCTCATACCTTACGCAAACGCACACACACACACACACACACACACACACACACACACACACACACACACACACACACACACACACACTTATATATATATATATATATATATATATACATATATATTAAATACTTATGATTTGAAAAAAGAATAGTTTGCAGATAACCTTTTTAAACGAGCAAGAGCTCATTTGTTTGCACACAATTAAATAGTTGAAAATCCTTCCATCAAACGCTAATAATTCTATTTAATATCAATCATTTACTTGCACACAGTGAGTGAAGTAGCGTTCATTCTAACTTCAACAGTATAATTTGCACACATCAGTCATTTGTTTGCACACGGTTAAAAGGTTAAATAGTTCTTAGTTAAACAGTTCTATTTGACCCATATATGAGACCCTAACGGGTACTTTAAATTTGGGTTAGAGTGGGCCTGGGAGTAATGGCGATGAAGAGTTACTCTATATTTCTCAATGCTCCAGGATAGGAGTCTCACACTTAGATGCAGTATAGTTTCATGTCCTGAGCACTTGTTAGCGGGAGTTCTTGCCCTTCTATAGAGGTGCAGACGTATTATACAGCCAGGGCTGTATGTACTGTGCTCAGATATGATAGGGAAGGATGAAGTATATATAGTTAACAAGGATATGTATATAAATATATATATACACACACACACACACACATATATATATATATATATATATATATATATATATATATATATATATATATATATATATATATTTGGTTAAGGATTTGAACTTCGTCGAAAACAAGGAATGATTCGAAGTCTTTTTCGATGAACGAATGAAACGTGGATTCTGTACAATAGGTCAGGTGATGCAGTTTATTGCAATAAACGCTGATTCATTGATCAAACAGACAACTTTTTCTTGTCATAAACAGCCAAATTTCTTGTTATACATATTTTCCAAAGTTTTTATAATTTTTTTACAATTTTTACACATATAATATAACCCCTCATAATCCTGATGATGGTTCAGTAGAACCGAAACGCTATAGTGTCGACTTTGTCTCTCAATAAATCTCTCCTTCTACTTGGATTACCTTGTTAGCAATTTTTCTTTACAAACTGTCAGAATACAATCCATTATTTTCTTCCATATTTGGTTAAATAGTATAGAAGTCTTTTGACTACACATTTTTATTTTGATCCGTTCAAGTCGCTGTATGGGTGTTATAATCCCCGGCCGGAATTGGCAAATAAAGTTTTGATTGTTAATTTGTTCCCAAGTGCTTTAGGACAAATCATTGGCCATCTTTAAGAGGTGAGTTTATGGCAAAAGCAATACAACTTTGTAAGAATTAAGCCATATTTGTTTTATTTATATATATGTGTTTTCTTAGCATTATTAGTGTTAGATCGCAATAATTGCGATCCATTTACAGTTAGTAAACAATAGCAATACTTAATTATGAGGAAACAACTTAGCTTTAATTTTAAAAAAAAATGGAATAACCCACAACGTATTGAGTTGTAAAACATATGTATATGCACTTAACCGTGATTAACAAATGACTGATATTATATTGCTAGGAGGTGCCTATGGTGTAATGGTTATCGTCGCAGGAAATGGACACGGCGACACGAGTTCAAATCCTGGACGAGACTGATTATATTTTATATAGCACTAATACCCTTGGGGAAGGTATGAATCCAATTATTCTCCCTCCAGCTATGGTTAAATACTAGCGCAGACTAGGCTCTTCAGCCTTGGTGCGGCAACTAGTCTAGGAAAAGTAAAAACTCTGAATTCAAACCTGTTAAACTCCGCTTAAAAAATTGACCTTCTGTCATATCCTGCCCGAGCGGAGGGGTTGGTAAATATAAATATTATATTGCTAGGTACACAGCAATACTTGATACCATTTAACTGAGTCGAAAAATGATTAATATAAGATAGAATTACATGTCTTAGATAGGAATACTTGAAACCATTTAAGAGGGTGTCCTCATGGTGTAATGGTTAAAGCCATGGACTTCGGAATCGTACTATGTGAGTTCGAAATCCAGTCGTGCTAATACGTTCACTTTCGGACAAATACCCTTGGGAAAGGTATGAACCCTCTTATCCTCCCAGCTATGGGTTAGATAGTAACACTACTGTTCTTTTAGAAAGCTGGCTTTGGCATTAAATAACCAACGAAGGTTGATATGCCATTAAAACAAAGAAACCAAACATAGCAAGAAACCATTTCATTGTGTTAAAAAATGATCAATAATGAATAGAATTACGCGTGTTAGATAGAAATACTTAAAAACATTTAAATGTCTGCAAACGAATATGCTTGGACTCATTTAAAAATGCTATCTACAAAATTTAAGTTTACAAAACAAATATATTTATATATTTGTATATGTATAAATAACCTACAAGGTTGATATGCGATAAAACCTAGCCTATGAACCAACCAACCAACCAACCAACCACACGTTCATGGGACAAGCCTGAACTTAACACAACCAAGTTTACATCCACCTGAATTCACTCAGGTACTTTTAATTGAAAGCTCGTTCTTACGGTAAGTGTGAAACTCCTGTGAGTAACCCAGTGCATGGATAAACAAAAAAAAATGACTAAAAACTTCAAAATGGGTTCATTTTTCATGCTTTTATTAAAAAGGATAGCTACAAGATATAACGATTTACATTAATTAGCACAAAAAAAAAAGAAAAAAAAAAGAAACCAGAAAAGAAAATTAAAACCTCGTGTATCGAGAAGGGCTCTTTTTCCCATAACCTATATATATATATATATATATATATATATATATGTTTCCTAATTCCTTAACCGATCTGTCAAAATAGATGACATTTTGTCCTTCTTGAGAGGGACAAAGTTTTACCAAAAATTATGACAACTTAAAACTGCTTAATCTTGTGCAAACAAATGAAATCCTGCAAATAGAAAATTTTAACTAACTTAATATTCGTTTCGAAATCTTTGGTTGAATATGTATATATATATATATAGACAGAATTTGGCGTTAAAAGACCTACAAAGATTGATATGCCATAAAACCCAACCAACCAACCAACCAATCTTCCTAATTCCTCTATTTTTTTATTTGTGGAATTAATCTTGTCTCTACTTACTAACCTACTTGTGTAATATAATTGCGGAAGGATTTAGTTTTGTATATCTTACCTTTCGGTTTAGTTAGGATGAGAACCTTTCGGCTCTGTGCATGGGTTAGTTAGGTGCAAACAGGAGCACAGGTGTTCACACGCACACGGAGAGGATATGTCATTCAGAGATGTCAAAATAAAAATCCCAGAGAGAAATTGAGGCCAGGGGATGTGAATTACGTCATGCACCGGAAGCATGGGCTGAGATTTGAAAAAAAGCAGTGAGTTGAGTTCCTGCCTCCGAACGAGAGAGTCGACATTCAGAGCTGGGCGAGGCCAGACGAATTTGTGCGCTACGGGTGCCGCGCGTTGGTTGGGTTGAGAGCTGACGATGTAAAAGCTGTCAGCATAGAAAGATTGTGTCTCTCTCTCTCTTCATGTCGAATAACCTTTAACTCAAAGGTAATAAAAAGTTTCGTGCCTGAACAAAGAAGTCGTAAAGTTTTTCGTGATTTCGGATTCCCTATGTCTATTTCACACATCCGTATATATGGCTATGTAACATTTGCCTATCTATCTATCTATCTATCATGGTATTTTAAATCTATCTACCTATCTCTCTATTTATATATCATAGTATTTTAAATCTATCTATCTATCTATCTATCTGTCGTTAGTTCGAGATGTAAACTCCCAACAGTCCTTATTTTTCCATCTCTTAAGACACCTCTTATTGACTTAGTGCTTTGTTTCTGGAAAACTTACACACGAAGTTTTGACGATCACACCTTGTCATCTTTATGTCGATTATTAATGGCTTTGTTGCTAAATAAATCTTCAAAGCAGAACACTTAATATATCCCGTATATTTTTTCCGTTGTCACACAAATTGTTTAACAGACAGAGATGCATACTTTAAAGCTATCCTCATTTGGCACTTCTTCACAAATGCGACAAAATGGCGCTGAACAGATCACTATGGGGCTGAAAGCGATATAAATACATCTTCCCTTTCACATTATCGATTTCTTAGATTCATTAATTATAAAGTTTGTCCTAAGAATAACCGAATTTGAACCGTTCGAATAGTATTCCGTCTAAAGTAATGCATGCATAAAAGATAATCTTGTCATTTATTTGATTTTTGAACAAGTGAAATAAGTTTTAAAAAAGATCAAATTAGTTCTATAATAACGCATGGTATATGCGCTGCAGGGATAGTTGATTGCATTGATGCATATTTAATGAACTTCAAGCTTGCACTTTCTTTATTTATTGAATTCAAATAAACATTTTGTACATCAGTTTGTCTCACACAACTCTGCAAACACTCTTTACTCATACCTCACATTCTTTGCTTTCATTACTTATGATAGAGTTAGACTTTTTATTTTTCCCTTTATTCATTTTCGTTGACCTCAACCAGTTATAACTAACCTTTTCTCGTTTTACAGGCTGCAATAGAAATATTGTCAACTACTATGGCCGCTCATTAGCATGTAAACAAATTTTTGTTCTAATATATGATGATGTCAATTCATAATTTTGATGTCTAGTATATATATATGAATAATTATATATATATATATATATATATATATATACATATATATATATATATATATATATATAAGTTTTAAGTTGGCCAACATCAGTCGAGGGCAATCAAAAGGCTCCCTTTTCAATAGCTACTACACCAAAGTATTGGGAAGTGCACTACTGGATCGATTCACATTCTTTTGATCCATACCAGATAATTCTCAGAGTTGGGTAAGGAGGCATCAAGTAGCATTTTTTGAATCTTTAGTATGACTCGACCAAGGACTGAAACCTGGTCTCCTGGGCCACTGGTGAACACTCTGACCATTATGTAAATATATACATATGTGTATGTAGATGTAAGGTATTCCCTCGCCGATCTTGACATATGAGGTCCCAATGGTTCGGTTAAAGATATGAAATGCTCGACGACTTACTCAGATGATTTGTTTATTATGGTGGAGTGTTGTGTTGAACCAGCCATACTTCTAGGATAACCTGATCACAGATGAATGATATACAAATTTACCACAGATTCTCCCTAACAGCGTACTCCTATAGGATTTGAATTCAGAGGTTTTCTTCCTAGACCTGTTACCATACCAATGTTAAAGAATCTACTCTAACCTATTTTTGCCATTGCTGAATCTATCTATCTATCTATCTATCTATCTATCTATGAGTGTGTGTGTGTGTGTGTGTGTGTGTGTGTGTGTGTGTGGCGCATCCATATCGTAGAATTAAAACAACTTTTGTTTGGAAAAATTGTGTTTAATTTTATTGGATAAGTTTGACTTCCAAATTATCGATAACCTATCGAATGCAGTACATGCCTTCGGTAGTCACGTACTGATGTCATTTTCCGTAGATGAGACACTGCTTTCGAGGTAGGTGAACTTGCCCACTAGTTTTAGAGAACCACTATTTAGTGTGGAGATGTCTTCTTTTTTATTAAGACACGTGTACTCCGTTTTGTCTGCATTTGCTGCCTGCTCTGGACTATGCAGCCAGGATGCTGCTTTGGTAAAAAGGAATTGCACAAGAATGCTACTAGTTATATCAAACCAATCATGGAAGCAACATACAACAAAAGAGCGACTGTTCAGCCACCTACCTGCCATCTGAAGAACCATCCAAATTAGACACGGACGTGCAGGTGTTGGATGACCAACAAGAACTTATCTACAACTGCTCTGTTCGGACACAGGATGTAGTCTAGATGACATGCCAGAAGCGATGGATGAGAGAAACGAAGTGCGTGTGTGTGTGTGTGTGTGTGTGTGTGTGTGTGTGAGAGAGAGAGAGAGAGAGAGAGAGAGAGAGAGAGAGAGAGAGTCAGCAAAATCCGTGCTAGCAACATGATATATATATATATATATATATATATATATATATATATATATACATACAGTAAATTTAACTTTCTCTTCAAAAACGACGAATGAGTGTTTAGTAACTTTATCGGTCATATGCTTTTTTACTGTGATTTTTTGTTGCAAATTCGGTTGCTTAATGGGATGATCAGTCATTCGCACCCAATATCGCTGCATTTACAAGTAAAAAATTTGGTCCCCTTTTCTTGACCCTTTCTTATGTGGGGGAAAGCAATGTCATCCATAAAAAGGGCTACTTTTTTGTTTTTTACAAAAAAACGACGCAGCCGTGTACCTCTCACCCCCCCTATTTAAAATTAAAATGGAGAGCTTTTAATGACCTTGTTCACCTCTTCTCGTTGAAATCTCTTCCTCAGTAAGGAGATTTGTATTCTGCAAGTCGTGCAAGAGTTCGAGCTGGAAACATAGAATGTACGCACTACTAAATAACCGACCCTTATATATATATATATATATATATATATATATATACTAGAAATCAATAGCCTAATCTTTGAATATATATATATATATATATATATATATATATATATATATTTTATCAAAGATGTTTTGTGTCATAAATAATTGAAATTTTAAAAAGTAAAGTTTATTATAGAATAAACAACAGAGAAATTAGCCATGTAACAGGCACATAAATAAATTATTATGATAATATGCTAATTTTAATATACATTTTATTAATTAATACATTAATTAACTTGACATCGAGTGTAATGGCCTCTGAAGGAGACTTTAAATTACTCCACTCGCCCAAAAAGTTAAAATTATCAACAGTATTGCAATAGCATCTTATTTCTAATTTTATTTGGTGTTCCAGGAATGTTAAGCGAATTCTATGTCCCGATGTTAAGCGAATTCTATGTTCCGATATTAAGCGAATTCTATGTCCCGATGTTAAGCGAATTCTATGTCCCGATGTTAAGCGAATCCTATGTTCCGATATTAAATGAATCCTATGTTCCGATGCAACGTAAGCAGTGACTCATGTGTTAAGGCAGGTGAAATATATATATGCGAGGCTAGAATTTATATAACCGGCTAGTCGAGAAGCAATCCGTCCGAGAGCCAGTAAGAAAGACCACAAGATATTCCGTCAGAACTAATGATGTTGAAGAAAAGAACTAAGAAAGATGAAGCGATTCGTATTTAACAAAATCTACCTGAACGTCAAAAGTTTACAACTGCTTATTGTATACCGGGCCATTGGTCTGATGGTTTGAGAGTTCACCGATGGTCTAAGACACCGAGGTTCTACCTAAGGTTGAGTCATACCAAAGACTCAAAAATGGTACTTGATACCACTTTGCTTAACATTCAGCATTATAATGTACGGATCAAGGTTAAAGTGGAGCAATCCAGGGAAAGGAGTAATGCCATTGAATAGCTATTGAAAAAGGAGCATTGAATAGCTATCGAAAAAAAAGGGCATTGAATAGCTACTGAAAAAGAAGCATTGAATAGCTATTGAAAAAGGAGCCTTCGGGTCACTCTTGACTGTAGTCACCGACTTTACTTTTTTTTCTTTATTGTTGCAGTAAATGACATAAAACCTAATGCTTCGATTTCTTACCATTGCCCCTTAGAATAAATGCTGAGTAAAGAATAAGATTTCCTATGATCAAGAAGGTGATTATTCAAATTAATTTTCCCCACAACAATCCTAACCTTGTCGGCTGGGGCAGTAGAATACACTGACTGCATCTCTGCAGAGGGGTAAGACTGACCCAACGAACGTCCTGGATACGACACTAAACAATCTGATAGTGAGCCTTCAGTAATGCAGGAGCTTCGGAGAATACGAAGTACCTCTTTATTGCCATCGCACTCAGTTCCACTCTGACCCGGAGTGGTAGCATCTGATAGGTTTCAATGTACGGGTCAAATAAAACAAACTGTGTAATTACACTAAACTGAATTTAACTGTGTTTAAACTGCGTACTTATACTGAACTGAATTGTTTTAAATAGGACTGTTTTGACATCTAACTATGTGTAAATAAAAAAAAAACTATACTTATGCTAAACTGAATTGTTTGAAACTTTAACGAAATGACCTAATCCGCAGTTAAATGACCAGAAAAGTGTTGATACGTGGTAAAATAAACCAACTAACCAACCACAATAATCTATTCACAAGCTGTTGTGTCCTACTTTACAAAAGAGGCGTTGGTTGCATAATGGCTATTGTCATAGGGAATGGACTCAATGAGCAAAGTTCAAATTCTAGACGTCACAGGTTCTATTTTATATCTCGCTAATGCTCTTATGAAACGTATTAATTTATTCTAACCCCTATTATTGGCAAATAGCAAGATAGAACGCACTATTTATCGTCCATAGAGAAACCGTTTTAAAAGAAGGTAAACTAGAAATTAAGGAACTTAGACTTGCCGTACTCCGCTTAAAACTTGACCTAGTGTCGCCAAGGTGGGCTGGTTGGGCAAACATACCCTCTGAGTATCGTGTCTTCGCGAATTACGTTACGATAGAACAATTCGTTGTATTTATGTAACAGACAGCATGTATATTCGTATAATGAATGACGTTTTAAGGCCTGCATTTCATAAAAAAAATCTCGTTCATAAGGAGAGATATGTATTTAAAAGGTCGAAGTTTACCTTATTTCTTGGCCAACAACTGCCAAAACTTCAATGTAAGGTGTCTGAGCATATATTTATGCCTAAACAAAAGTTAATAATTACGATAATTCACTTTTTACTCTAAATTGTTTATTTAACATTGTTGTTTATATGATACCAACAAATATTATCAACAGTAAATTTTTGTAAAAAACATAATTATCTTAAACTAAAATTTTCGTTTAGGCGTTAGAGGGGTTAGGTAAAAATGATCGGTTACCTTGTTTAATTACGGCATTGTATTAATTTTGATTATATTACATTAATGACCCGAAAGACCCGGGTGCAATCCCAGGTTGAGTCATACTAAAGACACAAAAATGGTACTTGATGCCTCCTTACTTACCACTCAGCATTATAAGGTACAGATCAAGGGTAAAGTGGAGCAATCGAGGAAAAGGAGTAGCGCCCTCCCCAACACCTCGGTGTAGTAGCTATCGAAAAAGGAGCCTTTTGGTCACCCTCGACAACTTACACTAATCTCGAAAGTATAAATAAGACATGTTATTTTTATGTCATCAGATGTTGACATTATTTTTACAAACGAGCATTGGCAAAACTTGAGGATCGTTCATTACACACAATATATTTTAAATACAGCTTTTTATAACTGAAAATTACGCGTCGTTTATTACAGGAGTTCGTTCATTACACGAGTAAATACTGTTGGTTAATCATGCGGGTAATGTGAAAGTTAAAACAAATGTATGACGAATTTCCTTTAAGCGAGTCGATAAGCGTTTTGTTGAGTCTAAAATGGCACACAAATTATCCAATCAAAGTGATTTACTTTTGTCCAAATAGCATACAGATATTTATTTTTAAACAACGCTAAAATTCTGAACGATCGAACTGGAAATCTAGACACGCTATATAATCTGAGACTCTTAAATTTACTCTTTGGAAGGAAACTCATTCTCAGTAAATGTGATCTATAAAACGATACTGACTGATGGGAAAGTTGGGAAGAAAATGAAAATCATGATGGAACTCCAATCTTTAAGCATCAGAACTGGAATAAAAAGAACAGTTTGCAATCATAGAAAGAACTTTGCAAATAGGCAAGGCGTATAGAGAAGATAAGGGAAGATACAGGAAAGTTCCCTAACGTCAAATAGTAAATGATTCAAATGATCTAATTAGGGAGATGAGAAAGGTTACAGTTTATTAACAGAATAAAAATTATACTTATGTTAATCGTTTTTAGTGTCATACATATTGAGTTACAGCTGTTTTTGTAAGGAATAAAATATCAAATTATTGCTATTTTTATATCTATCACTACTCGATAAATCTGTCAATTGTTCATTCATAATCTTTTGATGTCAATCAGATATCTAGCGTGAATACATTATTTGCACAGATTGCAATAATTAAAGAAGATTCTCCTCGTCCCAAGAATTCTAAAGGTAGGAAACAAATCCTTTATTACAACATTCATATTAGAATATTAAACGTAGCTTTCTCATTCCAGTGAAAGCTTTCGTTAACGTTATGCAATATGCTGCAAGGTAAGCGATTTTCTCAAAGCAGAAAGCCATACAATCACAAACGTTACATAAAATTTGTTTGAAGCTTCAAAGATTTCATGAGGGCATTTATCATTAGGGAATACATGCGCCTAACCTTTTAAAATGCTGATGGTTTGGCTAGGATTAAAAGAAAAGAAACCCCTCTACCATGACGTTTACTTCTTGTATAGAAATGTGGATGATGAAATATAGTATCGGCGGGTTGGACCGTTCCTCCCTTCTCATCGAAAAAGCATTAGTGTCAGGTTTATTGACTGATTCCTGTTCTCTCATCTGAAAAGGGGAAATGCCAGTGAAGCTAAGCTGTTTTTGGTTTGTTCTAGCTTAGTTTCTATTTTTAATGGCATATTAAATTTTGTGGGTTATCTAATGTAAAAGCCATTCTTGCAAAAGAACAGCAGTGATATGATTCAACCATAACCATATTTACCAACCTCTCCGCTCGGGCAGGATATGACACAAGGTCAATTTTTAAGCGACGGTTTAAATTCAGAGTTTCTCTTCTCCGTGACTAGTTGCCGCACCAAGGCTGAAGAACCCAGTCTGTCCTATTATTTACTCATAGCTGGAAGGAGAATAATTGGATTCATACCTTTCCCAAGGGTATTAGTGCTAAGTGAAATGCAATCAGCGTCGTCCAGGATTTGAACTCGTGTTGCCGTGTTCATTTCCTACGACGATAACCATTACACCACGGGCACCTCCTATTATTCAACCATAGCAGGGTTCATATCTTTTCCGTAGAATACTTAATCTGAAAGTGAGCATAATAGCCTGACTAGAGTTTGAACTTGTTTGATTTTATGCTATGTGGACTCCCTCCTAAGTTATTTTTGGCAATGCTCTTAATCCGTTCCGAGGTTGACCTCCACTTAAAATTTGACCTGGTGTCACATTCTAGCCTCGTTGGAAGAGCCGGCTAAATAATGTTCAGCCATGACAGATCATCAAGATCATCGAGTACTGATTTTTTTCTTTCACTGTCCGTCCCTATCAACCATCTTTCCCGGCCAGTCTTCTTGATGGTACCTAGTGTCTGCACAGAGTTGATGAATGTAAGTTTTTGCTGATAGATTAACTATGGTTTGTCCCTGTGTGAGAGTTAATCGGAGAACGTCATTTATGAGTTTGTCTCTCTTGGCAGGCTAGTGAGATTGGAGGTAGGTGGTCATACAGATGCTATTTTGTAGAATACCGTTCGTATGATTTATTCTAAACAGTACGCAGCAGCCTTGTTAAATTCTAATGTAACTAATTCTCCAGGCGTTTCATTAGTCCAAATGATGCAACTATAGTGTACTGTTGTCATGGCTACAGCTTGGAAGAATTCTCGTTGATTAAATTCAAACACTGATTTCCCTACCGACTTCAAACACTGATCAAAATTCGTTGCATATTCTCGAAAAAAAAAAAACATATATAGGACACACTGTAAAAGAGTTGGAGATAGCAATTTCAATCACTCATCTACTTATTTATTTTCAGCGATGAGCAAGTGCCTACAGGCCGCTTTTGGTGGTGACCAAAATTTTACAATCACGATGACGTCATCTTTATCTGGAAAATGTTGTCCGTGTTGTTTATCTTTGATTGGCCCGATTTTTGCGGATGAACATCTGAATCTTAATTCACATCGTTGTTGCTACTTCTGAAAGGCCCTTACTACCGCCTAACCATACTCTATTACGCCTGAAACTCAATGGATGCAAGTTATTTTTTCTGCATAGTGGAATTTACTCACTCACTTCTGCCTTCATGTCAGACGCAATGTTGCCGGATTGTCATCTAGCTGTTACCTGTAGCTAGGCAAACATGATTAGAGCGAAAGGTCATCCTAATTCTTCATACAACCCACACCCACTTGTTTCTGAATAGGCAAAATAGAATAGGAGGAATTGATCTTCGTCCACACGAAGCACGAAGAAGCTTGTTGATTGATGAGGAAAGGTATGGCAGTGGAGGAAAATTATGTTTTATTTCTGAAAACGTGCTCTGAGTAAAGCTGTTCTTGTACTTCTGCATGTTTTATAGTTTCCAGGATATATATATATATATATATATATATATATCGAGATCATTGTTTCCTCCTGTAATGTTCTGGGTTGCCTTCCACCAGCAATGATCCTGGTACTCAACAATCTGACCGACAACAATCCCTTTCGTTGTTGGCGCAAGAAGAAGCCAGACACTAAACCTAGAGATTTAAAAAAAAAATAAAGGCCTCTCAGTTATTATGAGAGTGATATGTCACGAACTAAATTTCAGCATTATGTTAAAAAAACCTGATGCCATTGGAGGTAGGCTTCAGTTCATGATGCTCGTCTAAAAAGAATTCTTTATGTTTACAGTAAAGGTGTGGTGATGAAACACCGTGGCATTATGGCGAACGAAGTTCGAGCTTCAGTCACGCTATTACATTCACTTTCGGACTAATACTCTCGGGAAAGGTTTGCACTCCCCCATCTTTCCACTTATAGGTTAAATTTTACCTCTTCTGCTCTTCTACAAGGATTGTTTTAGAACTAAATAACCAACAAATGTTAATATACCACAAATAAAGAAAGCAAAGCAAAGCCAACCAAAAAACCAAAGTGAGTGTCTGACTATTTTTTATGATATGAAGTCTTTTGTCGTTTCCACCTCTTCATTTTCTCTTTGTCGGGCCAACTTTCTAAAAGATGTCCCTAACACTACATCATTACCCAAGAAATTCCTATTTTTATATGGCGTGAAGCTGCGCTGTCAAATTTTGTTAGTGTCATCTACGCCCACAAATCTCACCCTTGAGATGAAGTTTCTGTTTAAGACTCAGGAAAAGGTTACTCTGAGCTAGGTGTGGTTACTATCGAGGCTGTCGCTCAGACACAATTATCTATTTTGTAAAAACTATTTCGACCAAAAAGATTTTAGATAACTTAACTGCTGATTGAAACGCTCGTGGCCTAACCAAACCAGGTAATAAAATAATTAACCATCACGGCTACTGTTTCACACACACACACACGCACACACACACACACACACACACACACACATATATATATATATATATATATATATATAGAGAGAGAGAGAGAGAGAGAGAATAGCCGCAATGAGCAGAGTTCAAATCTTGAACGAAGCTGTTTGCGTTCCATTTTGCATGAATACTCCTTGGAAAGAAAGGAATTCATCTAATTTCTCGAGCTACGAGTTAACCGTAGTGAAGACTGAACCTTTTGGTCTTGGTTTGGCCTGGTTTCTTTGTTTAATGATGTATCAACTTTCGCGGGTTATTTAATCCCACTATTTCACCAATATCAAGGGGATAATGGGATTCATGCCTTTCTCCAGGGCCTGTGACCTTAGTTGGGGAACCCGTCTAATAGAAAGAAAATTTTGAATGCCAGCCAGCTCTACTCTGTATAAAAGTACTTTGTTGTAAGAATTTAGAAATTGGTATCGATGGCTCCATCTAAATTTACACATGAGAAAAGGCCTTGCATAAAAATATAATCTACGTACAGGTAGAATAAAAGGGAGTCAGAGATGACTGAAACCTGCTTGCCTTCCTTCTTTGTTCTGCCTGGGTCGAAATCTTCTTTAGTTAATACTATTTTCTGGACGCCAAAGCAATTCTCGTGGTCACAACTTCCACCTCTGCGTTGCACACAGACACGCCTCCAGTCTAGCATGCCACCCACACAACTTATGCGGAATTTCCAGTGCGGAAATTCCTGCGTACTGTTTACTTTAGGAAACAGGTGCATATCCTTTTATGTCACCAACGCAACTTATGCGGTATTTCCATCGGGGCATCTGCCTCATGTTTATTTTATGAAACAGGTGTATATCCTGTTATGCCACCCACGCAACGTATGTGATAGTTTCAAATGAATCTTCCGATCGATATCAAACGCTATCAGAGACCCTTGGTTTCAAAACTTCAAAATGTTTGACCAGAAATCAGTGGTCGACGTGTACATGACAGTGACTGACGCCCCACCCCAAGAAAGCACCATATATATATATATATATATATATATATATCTGGCGAAGAAGTAATCGTGTTGCCATTAGCGTCTATTGCAAGACTCTTCGTTGTTGAATTGAGGTCTCGGCTACCGTTGAACGAATGTATGTAAACAATAGTAATTGTGATTCATAACCGTTTAAAATTTACTTCCCAGCTAATATCTCCACGTGGCTGAATGGTTAGAAACTTAGGCTTGACGTTTGAGTCAACCGGGTTTCGATCCCAGCTACGGGAAGATACTGTCTGGCCACACTGATGAGTTCTAATAGAACGAAACAGATCTGTCTGTGGATAACTATATATATATTGTAATTAGATGGAAACACAAACCTGGTTAAATTATCATAATAGATTTATTTCGGCGGAGAATATTACTATACTCTTCGTCTCATCAGATGACGTTTTGACTTTTTACATGCTATGTTTAAAGTTGCAGACCAACCAAAAAAATGCAACAAGTATAGCATGTAAAAAGTCATCTGAAGAGACGGAGCGTATAGAAATATTTTCCGCGGAAATAGATTTATTATGACTACTTAACTAGGTTTGAGTTTCCATCTAATTACTCTATATACGCTCTGAATGTGAATTTTATTATACGCCTTCAAGGGAATAAGTGATGTAACAATAGCCATACATCGAGCACTCACATAGATTTATATGATATTCCTCATATATTCTATACAAGAATAATCCGCACCCACTGTCTTCGGACGATGTCTGGATATTATGAATATATATATATATATATATATATATATATATATATAATGGATATACTCGTTGAAAATTTCTGCTATGCCCTCAAAAATTGTCCACTATTTTTTTTATGTTTACATGGTTTGGTTTCCAAAGTCAGTTGTGTAGAAGTAAATAAAATATGGTGAATCAGGAGACGTAATTCTTTGTAATTGCATACTGGCTATGAATTACATTTTTATTATAATTTAATCCTCAATTTTCAATGCATCATTCATGAAACCGGATATGTAGGACATTATGAAATGACAAGATTATAAAAAGGAGTAACGGGTGCTTGAAAGATTCAATTCGGCCTCATTTTGTGGATTTGATTTTCTAACTTAAACAAGCAATATTAGATTTTTGCGTCTAGTTAAACAAAGATGTAGTGTTAAAAGTGCCTTGAAGAACCGGTTTGTAATTTCCAAGTGGCTTGTAATCATAAAGAATGAACGCTGTTGACTTCGCTTCTCTTTTGTCTCCGTCTTTTTCAGTATATCTATCTATCTATCGTCGAATCTATTTATCTATGAAAGTCTACTTTTATCTATCTATCTATCTATGAATGTCTACTGGTATCTATCTAAGTCTAATTGTATGTATGTATAAATTTATCTTTCTATCCATCAAACTGTACTCGTATCAATCAAACTGAAGTCAAATCTATCTAAGTCTTGTCGTATGGATGTATCTAGTTATATTTTTATACAAAGTATGGAATTCTAGTCAAATCTATCAGAGCCTAGTCAGCTGGAGCTGTAGAAAACACCGACTGCATCTCTGAAAAGGGGTAAGATTCCCCTAAAAAGGGTCCAAGATATGACACTAAACAATCTGATGGTGAGGCTTCAGTAATGCTGGAGCTTTGTGGAATGCAGTATGCCCCTTCATTTCCATCGCCCCCAGATCCATTCTGACCCACACTGGTAGCACCTGATAGGGTTCTATCTATGGGTCAAATAGAACTGAACTGTACTTGTGCTAAACTGAATAGTTTGAAATAGAACTGTTTATATGTATAAAATGGATTTGGCATTAAATAACCAATAATGGTTTATATGCCATAAAACCAAACCAAACTAAACTAAATCTATCTATCTATCTATCTATCTATTCCAATAATACCTGTAAATGGTGGTTTGTCAAGAATACGATTCACGTTCTTGACTCCTTACCGACTGGCAGCGTTACGTACAAATGCACCTCTGCAACCAGTCGTTTAGTCTGAAAATAAAATTCTTCATCCATTTCATACCAAATCATTAGAAAGAATATAATGACAAAGATTATATATCATTCAAAATTATATATATATATATATATGAATAATGTTCGTAAAAGCGACTATACACATTATCGGTCGGTAAACATATTTGAATATATTTCTTGTCTTACTCTCGCTTTCCCCGCCCCCTCTCTCTCTCTCTCTATATATATATATATATATATATATATACATTGTTGTTTACATTGTAGGACATGTAAGTTTTTATATTTCAAAATCCACCACATTACTCTTACCCAATCTATAGTTCTTTGCACTTGGTACAGAAGTCTCTTGATCCTTTTCCAAACAATTCCATAAAAATAACAAAAAATACCATTCCTTTTTTTGTTAGAACATGAATTCCTTTGCTCTACGTCCTTGACAAAATTACGACTTATATGTAAAACTATGTATTTTTGAGAGGAATTATTCGCGCATGTACGGGTTCATATACTCTATACATAAATGCCCTCACCCACCATATATATATATATATATATACTGTTCATGTTACAACATTTAGTTCCCAATAGTTGTGCTCTTTGGTTCTATGTGCCTCAAAGGCCATTTCCTCCTGCGTATTCTAACTACTATTGCTAATGTCCCCAAGAAAGCGTTGTCAATACAGTATATAACACGAGTTCGCCAAAAGCCTAAATTTCTTTCGGTTGTAGTCCTAGCAGCGTGCACGTGTGCACTCCTGTCCACAAGGACAGGAGCCTTGAGACCCAAACAACTTCGTAGCTCATAGCCTACGATAACATTGCACAAATATGTACATCTTCATTCAACACTTTTATACGAATATATGTTTACAAATTTACAAGTCGAAAAAAAGACTCCACTAGACTGAGACATCTCATTAAATACATTATCTATGCACACTTTTCTTATTTTTTGCCATTTATATATTCATTCAATAAAGTTTCTCTGGCAATTAAATATTGAAGTTAATTCGTCATAAATTGTTCTTGCATA
Source organism: Sepioteuthis lessoniana (assembly GCA_963585895.1). Classification (NCBI taxonomy): domain Eukaryota; kingdom Metazoa; phylum Mollusca; class Cephalopoda; order Myopsida; family Loliginidae; genus Sepioteuthis; species Sepioteuthis lessoniana. Next base: position 31,967,008 of record OY757923.1, on the reverse strand, counting down.
TATACCACTCACAAAGAAGTATCAAATTGCAAGCTCCTCCCTTAAAAGTGTTAATCTACGACGTGAGATGAACTCATAATTATATGATTCCAACCTACGTTCAGATATAAAACTCAATGATAGAAAGAATTCAAGAAAAACCTGACCTTATGCAACTTTCTGGCAAAAGAACAATGATTTTCTTGAACATTTTCTTGATTTTCACGACCAGAAACAATAATGAGGGATTTAATTCAAAACAGGTGGCAAAATTCTGCCACAGCAAATACTACTACAACTAATACTATTACGACGAGAGATTCAGGCCTGATACCTTCTTAACTTGGATTACCCCTTTTAACGCAATTCCTCTTCTTACTGGCAAGCACTGTTGCTGGTTTTTACACAACCACAAGAAGATAGCGTCAACAAGTTCCTTCTCTAACTGGCAAATAACAGTAACTACGAGTTTAATTTACACTACTCGGTTAGCAAAACACATCCTGCTGACAGATATCCTGTGAAAAAGTGATATCTTCCTTTAGACACACGAAATATATACCGACAGTCTCCAAACAAAGTTGGAAAGAACAACAAAAATGCAATCTAATTCCTTGGATTGTCTTTTGAACTCTTAACCATAATTTGGCAAGATATGCCACGATATTACAGAGCAGATCAACAAAAAACACCGAACAACATGCTAAAATTCTTTCAACCACGGTTGACTTACTGATATTAAAAAAGAAAAACAAATTTAGCAATACCGACACATTGATGTTTTAAAAAGGTATGCAAAAACTACCAAGATATCTGTCAGCTAGCTTTAATCAAAACGAGGACAAAAGAAAAAAAAACTTCCACCATCGACACTAAATCACAAAGACAGTTTACAAAAGTTTCTCAGTGAAGCACACTTCGACCTTATACAACCCGATACAAATTGATCGCAGTCAAATATCACCAGTTTCAACTTAACATGCGATTAGCAACAAAGAAAGCATTTACGTTTGCCTCGCTAAAATTTAAATTCACCATGTTTTCATATTCATGGATTCGAATTTAACGCAGAATTGGATACACTGGAAAACAACCACAAATTGTCTACCAGCAACACAATTCACTTCGCAGCTGGTTGTTTAAATTTCAACTGCAAAAGTGATTCAGTTTGCACGATCACTCATCTTCCAATTTCTTTGGTACTTACAACATTTTCCTTTGACATTCTAGAAAAAAAAAAACACACCAAATTAAAGCACTTTTAAATATTGACAGTGGACATCTCTCTTCTCGAGAAGGGAGCTGTAACGATTACATTCCATACCTACCGTTTTGCTATTTGGCACTCGGTCTCTCAAAAGGTCATTACCTCCTATGTCAGCTTAACAGAGCTGGCAGAGTCAAAATAGTATATAATGCGGGCGTGACAAGGGTCAACATATATTTCGGCCGTGGTCGCAGCAGCGTGCACGTGTGCGTTTCTGACCGCAGGAACTGGGTCTTCCACCCGCAAACTAATGTCACAGGGCACCCAATTGAGTTTTTTAAACATGTAATTCTTCATTCAACACACCTATTCTCCTTTATACGAAGGTTTATTAGCGGTTGTCTTTGTGGTGTAATTGTTAAAGCGATGGACAGCGGAATCATAGTAAGCGAGTTCGAACTCCAATCGCGGTATTACATTTACTTTCGGGCAAATACCTTTGGGAAAGGTATGAACCCCCTTATCCTCCCAACTATGGGTTAAATAGTACTACTACCGTTCTTCTAGAAGGATAGATTTGGCATTTGATAACCTACAAAGGTTGATACGCCATTAAACAAAGAAACCGGAACCAAACTGAGGGTTTATTAAGAACTCTACAACTCATGCAAAAGACTCTTTCCACTACATTCAAACATTTTCCTAAATACATTCTTTGTACAGACTTTTAGCATTTCACGTGATTTCCGCATACATGATATTAGATTTTTTCCGGCAATAAAATGTAGCTAATTCATCATAAATAGTTCTTGCATTACTTGACCCTAGAAAATATCAAACCAATTTACTTTTCCACTCAATTGGTTAGGGTGTGGCTGTAGAATACATCGACAGCATCTCTGCAGAGGGGTAACCTTCTCCAACGAGTGTCCTAAGGCTAAGTCGGCTGTGGCTGTAGAATACACCGACTGCATCTCTGCAGAGGAGTAAGACCTCCAAGAAGAGTCCTGGATATGACACTAAACTATCTGATGGCGAGATTTCAGTGATTCTGGTGCTGTGGGGAAGGCGAAGCACCCCTTCATTGCCATCACTCCCAGATCTACTCTGACCCTAAGTGCTAGCACCTGATAGGGTTCTATCTATTGGTCAAATAGAAATAAAATGCGTTCTTATGCTAAGCTGAATTACTTGAAATAGAACTGTTTTGATTTTTAAACTGCTTATGCTAAACTGAATTGTTTGAAATTAATCTGTTTTTGAAATTGATAGTGTACTTACACTAAACTGTATTGTTTGAAATATAACTGTTTTGACATTTAAATGTGTGTGAACAAAAGGTGTACTTATACAAAACTGAATTATTTGAATTAGAACTTTTCGACTTAACTGAATTGCTTGAAATCAAAAGGTTTTTGACAATCAAACTGTGTACTAATTCTAAACTGAATTTAAAAAAAAATATAACTGTCTGTATAAACATGGATTTGTCATTAAATAACCTACATATGCTGATATGCCATGAAACCCAAAGAATCAAGCAAACAAACCAGTTCGCATTAAATTGTCCGTGTTTTTCCCCTAATTCATTTAAAGTTAGTGCCAAGTTGTAGTACTTAAATACAACAAACGAACGAAGCCGACTCGAACTTCTGTCATCGGTTCCATAAGTCCTCCACTACAATATTCATATATATATATAATCACTCAAGAGAAAAAAAGAAACAATGTATCTTTGTCGATTAAAAAAACAGTATAAACTAGACACCCCTACCCAAAATGACCCATAAACTTGATTATTCTTCTTAACTAACTCTATAAAAAGAAGCATTGAGGTCTGATAATCACAGGTTTTGCTATTATCGTTAAAAATAGCTTGCACCTCGTAGTTTTACGTTGTCGATCATCTCGTGAATTATGTTCTTCCACATCTGAAGATTACTGACTTTTTTCTGTATATCGATGTTTTAAGTGGCGATGAAACAGTTAAGTTATCTGTTTTCTTTTTTAGATTTTAGTCACGTGATTCACTCAGACATTAAATTACAAAGCAGGTGTTTAGCTGCATGGCAAAATTTTGACTGACACTCCGACCGATTAGGTAAATGATTTTTGGGATTAGACATAATTATAGCTTTACAACTCTCTTCCAAGCACAATTTCCACTATTTGGATCCTTCATTATAAGATCTCTTTAAAATCACCGATATAACTTCAGGTTTTGAAGATTCTTTCTTACATCGCAAATATATTTAGACAGCATTGTATTATTTATGTTCTGTTTATTTCTAACCAAAATTTTGCTGCTATTATTTTATCTTTCTTCATCGGTCTCACAGCCATGTATATATATATATATATATATATATTGCGCTGTTGATTGGGATTTGAATATGCTACCTACATTCTCTTGAGATAGATTAGATCCTTCAAGAAGGAGAGTCTTGTTTATGACACTAAATTGTACTTTGTTCCAGTTCAGGAATTTTGTGTAGGGTGGAACTATATATATATATATATATATATATATGAACCAAAAATCAGATAGGAGTATTTCTTTTGTGTTATTCATTCCTTGATTGTTCTGTACTATTTTTGACCTTTGGTTATCGTTAGGGGAAAGAATTTTGCGACAATTTAAGAATGTTTTTCATCTGTTGTTAATGAAGTTGATATCCTGTAGGAGAGGCGGCGGCAAGTGCACTGATAATGTATCATATAAATTATTTTCAAGTATCTTCGACTGATCTTTATATATTTGTTAGTAGATCAGGTGAATGAATTTTTCACTTGAGGAGGTACGTACTAAGTATAAGAACTCTGTCGATCAAACTAAATGTGACTACCAGCTTTTTTTTTTTTTATTTAGGTGTCATCACAAGTTTGTCCATCCAATTTCAAAACAGTAATTTATTATTCACGTTTATTTTAAATCCATCTGGGGCCAATGTTTGTAAAATTTATCAACACACACACACACACACACACACACACACACACACACACACACACACACACACACACACACACACATATATATATATATATATATATATATATATATATATATATATTGCACTCTAATTTATGAAAATTGTACTCTAATTTATGAAAGTTACTGCTTTGATATTATTGAATTTTTTGGAGAGGAATACCCATAAAATCTTATTGCCAAGCTTCGGCCAAAGAATTATAATGTAGTCTAATTTACTATTGAATTCAATATTTACTTATCCTAATAAAGATATTCTCGACAGTCATGTAGATTATAAATCTAATGCCATTCTTGTAACTCAAAAGAAAGGAAATCTAGTTTTGTGTAAAAGAGGTGCTTCCTTTAAACCAGATATAATCATGGTTCCATACAAACTTCTTATTTTTTTAACTCAATATTTTGGTTTATAGATTGAAGCAGAAATCCCATAAACTGTGTCTTTTGCAAGTAAATAAAAGCTTAACGAATATTACAAGGACACATATACTGCAACGTTCATTTAAGAATAATAACAAATACGAACAATTAAAGATATTTATCATAGTATCGTTACATCTTCATTATAACTGTTTATTATACGAATCAAATATGATGCTGGATATGATGGCATAAAGATTTATCTGTTTTTGAGAATACAAAAAGAAAGCAATTTGAAAAAAAATGAGAAATACTCTGAAACATGATGTATCAAATCAGTTAACTCTTGAAATATATGATTCAGCATTTTTCTCAATTGCCTATAATCAAATCAGTATTCACTTCCGGAAAAAGATCGTGACTTCCTGTCAATGAAATTAAAATCAGAGGTATTTAATTTTTTAACGGAGGCGTTTAAGCCCCCTAATCGCCTTGAAAAATGAATTTCGTGTACTTCATTGTCTTTCACGTAAAATTTTACATTAGAATACATACTTTGTTTTTGCGTATCTTCCATGAAAACTTGATGGATTGGCACTTTCAGAGAGGCACTTTCAAAGTGGCACTTTCAAAGAGGCACTTTCAAAGTGGCACTTTCAAAGTGGCACTTTCAAAGTGGCATTTTCAAAGTGGCACTTTCAAAGTGGCATTTTCAAAGAGGCACTTTCAAAGTGGCACTTTCAAAGAGGCACTTTCAAAGTGGCACTGTGCTGTTATAAACCTAAATAGATGGTTAAATATTATTGTAAGACGGTGAAATTTTGGAAATCGACTTTATTTAGAACCTAGTAGTAATTTTTTTTGTTTTCATCGAAATCGGAGGTATTTGAATTTTAAGCGGGGGCGTTTGCCCCACTTTAAACCTCTGAAATAGACCTGGATATTATATTTCATAAAGTTCATTGTCTTTATCGCAACATTTTATGTAAGAAACAAACTTTCTTTTGTTGTATCTTCTATTTGGTTTCGTCCTGTAGATATACAAACAGACACACCGACAATCAGGCACACAGAAAGACGTTGAGCGTGTGAGTATAGTGTTCACTAATAGCCCGGGAAGCCGGGGTTCAATTCCTGGCCAAGTTATACCAAAAACTGGTACTTAATACCACCTTGGTTAACTCTCAGAATTATAAGGTACAGATCAAGTGTAAGTGGATCAATCCAAGGAAAGGAGTAGCACCCTCCTCTACAACTTGTAGATAATGAAAAGAGACCTTTTATGTCACCGTCAACTACGTTCAGCCAACTTACTATATATATATATATATATATATATATATATATATATATATATATATGCTTACAAGAATTCCAGAAAATTTGAACAATACACTTGGTAGAATGGTGTGCATCCATTTGACATTAACTTTTAGAAGAAGACTTGTTTAAACCAGAAAGAAGACGATTCTTTAAAAAAGATGGTAGCAACAACATTTTAGTTCATTTAAGTTTATTTTTCATTTTACGGACAAATGAGAAAAAAACTTTTGGTTTGGTTTGGTTTCTTTGTTCAATGGCATATTTACCTTCGTGAGTTATTTAATGTCAAATCCATTCTTAGAGAAGAATAGTAGCGGTTCCATTTGACCATGAAATGGTGGTATTCATATCTTTCCCAAAGATATTTGTCCGAAAGTGAACGAAAGAGCGTGACTCGAGTTCGAAATCACTCACTCCGATGTCAGCATCCATTACGTTAACCACAACACCACAGGGTGTCCTCTAAAGTCTTTTGGCCGTTCGGGCGAATGTGTGCTGTCATTGTTTCTAAACGACTATTATCAGGACTCCTCGTGGTGTTGTGTCTAATGTGCTGAATTGCGGCTTCGTTGAACATGAGTTCAAACTCTATTCGCTCAATTACATTCACGTACGGAGGCGCCTGTGTTGTAATGGTGTAAATGGACACGGCGAATTGAATTCAACTCCTGGACGAAGTTGTTTGCATTTCCCGTAACGCTAATATCCTTGGGGAAGCTATGCATGAATCTATTCTCCCTTTAGCTATGGGTAAATGGTAGGGCAGACTGATCCTATTAACTTTGGTATGGCAACCAGCTAAGGAGAAGGAAAAGCTCTAAATTCAAACCTGTTAAACTCCGCCTAAGAATTGATCTTGTGTCACATTCTGGTCATAGGAACGGTTTGGTAAATACATACGTTCACTTTCGGACTAACACATTTGGGAAAGGCATGAACTTCCTGTTCCCCTCTGCTATGGTTAAATAGTGTCACTATTGTCATTTTATAAGTATGGCTTCGGCATTGAATAAACCACGGGAGTTGATATATCATTAAACTAAGAAACCAAACCTAAATGAGTGCCTATGGGGTAGACAGAAAAAAATCAGTGAACGTCTCTTCCCCACAATCGAAAGATACAAAATTGCTAGTCCACAAACTGGCTAAACAAGACCAAGATTTGCAACGATTTGCACCGTAAAAATAATACTCTTTATCTCGATCGTGTTTGATAGACAAGAAAATAAACATTCCACAACTTATGATCAATAAGACATAGAAATTTGCATCCCACACACTAATACACACACAGCGATACATAGAATTTATTGAGAATATATATATAAAGGCTGCTGTTTAAGTTATCAGAGATATCTAAATGGTTTGTTTGTTTTATGGCATATCAACCTTCGTGGGTTATTTAATGCCAAATCTGTCTTTATAGAAAGATAATAGTGGAGCTATTTAACCCATAGCTTATGAAGGAGTTGATACTTTTCTTATGAGAAATAATCTGAAAGTGAACATCATGATGTGGTTGAAGTCCGAACTCGCTTGCTACGATTTCGCAGTCCCGCATGTTAACCACGGCGTTACGGAGATATCTCCACAGACATCTTAGAAGCATTCATCACGTTTATTAATTTCTATATGGGTTGAGATAAAAAGGCAACAGTAATTTGATGAATCAAAACTAATAATAAAATAATAGTTTTTCACAAAGAATACATCGACACAGACTAATATGATAAGAATAAAATAAAATAATGCTTAAAGAATTGAAATATGGAAAGATTATCGTATGTTCAGAATCTAAGACGGAAGTATAAATAGGTAGTATGGAACAGAAATTAAAGTCAGTCTTATATTCTGAACTAGAGGCAAATAGCAGGGCAGAGTGGGCTCTCTTACCTTGCTAGAGCAACCAGTTTAGGAGAAAGATTATCTCTGAATTAAAAATATAAATCTATTGTTCGGAGTATCTGTGGTGGATTGTTGCTCTACAATTCTGCAATTAGTAATGAAAAAATATGAGGCTGATCTCATGCGCGTCTTTATCACAATAAATCATCTGTTCAGGTAGTGTAGACTTTGACATCTGTACTGTTTGAAAATTCTTATGTCAGGAGAGTCGGGAGAGCTGCTATTTCTGCCATATTCTGAGTGAATATAATGAGAGATTTGCTTTGTTTCTTGTGTTATATTGCCAATGTATACCGGTTGAT
>OY757923.1:31858940-31956440 GCA_963585895.1 Sepioteuthis lessoniana | reverse complement strand
AATGAGAGGGTTACCAGCGAGACTGTTCGGTCCGACTGTCAAGGCTGTCTACTGAAATATTGATTTCTACCTAAGTACCTGCCGCTATTTATAGCTGAGAGAGTTCATGCACGCGTGGGTAAATTCCTATAACAACTTCGGATTACTTTCTTTTTAATCTTTATCAATACTGTGGGATTATTGTCCATTATTTACTTCCATATACATACATATATATATATATATATATATATATATATATGTATATATATATATATATATATATATATATATATATATATACATATTCTCTTATGTTACAAGATAGGACGTATAGAGCTTAAGGTAGTAAAATATTTTGAAATTGACCTGCTAACAATTGCTTTACAGCGATCGCTCATTAGATAAATACATAATAATTGTCTAGGCTTTCTACAACGAGCATTTCAATCCATTCAAAAGCCAACTGGAGATTAGATTTTCCGAGCCAATAACGATGTGGGAGATTAGCAAGTTAATAACTGCATCCGGATGAGCTGCTTTGAAATTAGCTTGATTTAATTTTGAATATTGTTCTTCCAATTTGCCATTTTGTTTTGTTATCTATATTTTGATTTTACATGGATCACTTTTGGCTTTTATTTCTCCTGGTGAGCCAGTAAAAATATTTTTAAATCAGTCTCATCCTCGCGAAAGTCCGTTAACATAAAGGCATAGATGCTTCATCAACCGTCGAAGTTACTCTCTGTTCATGGGCCTCAATAGTATGTTCTGTATTCACACTACTCTCCATACACCAGGGTCCCTTGATGTATGTAGTTTGCAACATTTGCAAGTATTATGAAACTGGAGAATTTCTGAAGATAAGCTCGTTGATTATCTCGAACGAATTCAAAATAGCACCCAAACAATACGTTAGCGACATTGGATTCGGTTTGGTGTGGTTTTGTCGCATATCAAACATTGTTGGTTATTTAAAGTCAATTCGCGTTTTTTTTACATATGTATTAAATATTTTAAAACACATTTTATTGATAGACACGGTTAAATGATCAAACTGTACTATTTCTAACGATTCAATTTAGCATAAGTCAACAAAGTTAGATGGTTCCAAGTATTGCTATGTATCAATAACAAATCAATTAAACATCAGTCATTCGTTTACACACAGTTAAATGATCAAACAGTTCTATTTCCAAAAATTCAATTCAGAATACGTTATTTGTTTGCATTCAGTTAAAATGTCAAATGGTTCTATTTGACCGATAGATAGGACATTTCAGGTGCTACCAGTCAGAGTCAGAGTATACCTGGGAGCGATGGCAATGAAGGGGTACTCAGTATTCCCAATGTTCCATCATTATGTACTGGAGCCTCACCATCAGATGGTTTAGTGCCATATTTCGGTGACTCATTGATAGGGGGTTACCCCTCTGCAGAGATGCCGTTGGTGTATTCTACAGCCCCAACTGACTGGGCCGAGCGACATTGAAAAATATTGCTGAATTTCAACTGAGAGGTGATACTAGGTCATTGCCCTGTCCTCGGGTTTTGAATTGTGAAAGTGTATCCTCTCCAGAAGGGTAATCCTCCACAAAGACATAGAGATCTGGGGAGTGTAGATTACTCTTCATTTCTATTACTCCCAGGTCCACTTTGATCAGGATTATTAGTACCTGTTAGGGTACCATGAATCTGTCAAAGAGATCAGTTTTGGAATTATATTAGTTTCATTCGACAATGTACCAAAAAAAAACAAAAAAAAAACAAACTCTTTAATGGACAACTGAAGACGAACGTAAAATGAACGCGATTCTCAAACCAATAGGTTTGAAATAACCCAGGATAGGAGGACATGCTGCGAAAATTGATCAGTCAAGAAAAACAAAAGTCGTTCAAATTCTTGTTTGCATATAATCTTCATTGCTTTGGGCTTGTATCAAAAATCTCTAAACTTTCTTGTGGATTCTTTCCTACGTGTTGTTATTGAAAATTTCTGACTGGGATTTATGCATATACACACACACATATATATATATATATATATATATATATATATATATATATATATATATATATATATGTGTGTGTGTGTGTGTGTGTGCATGTGTGAAAATGTCTTAATTCTATCAATGCCTGTTTGATATTTTAATGCTTCTATTTATTTTAGTTCCGCTTGCATTTAATTTAATTTTTTCTCCTTTTACCACACACACACACACACACATATATATATATAGTTTGTCATTTATCTAATTAATGAATTCTTCTTCTTTCTGCTTCCAGTATTTACATAATGGACTGTTTCTCTGCTGTAGATCTTCCGTTTTATTCTTGCTTTCGACAGCCGCCATCTATACTTCTTTCTTTCTTTTTTTCTTTCTTTCTTATTTCAGAACTTTCTCCTGTCTGAAATTCAATCAGTATTTTCTCTCAGCATCAAAACCAATAGCGATAGATGACGTGTTTAATTTAATTGAAAAACAGTCTGTTTAACAACTTCTTTCTTTATTTGCATATGGCTCTCATCCGGTTGGACGTGTAAAGACACATATCACAGGACCAAAAGGCAAATAAAAATAAATCTCCAAGACTTAAATGGGGATAATCTACTGGAAATGGCAAAAAAATACTCAAGAAAAGCGATAAAAATAAGGAAAATGGTTGACTTCCGCCCAATCATTGTTATGGTTGCGTCTATCATAACTATAGAAAAAAAGTGTTTGCTAAACTAGTTGTACAGAATTAAAGTGATTGATGAATCATCAAGCGACGGTTTAAAAGAATAAGATATGAACAATACTATTTCAAATTATTTATGGGAGGCCATAATATCTGGTGAAACTTTTATGTTCGCCTGTAATTACATTCTATAAAGTTACTTCTCAGAAGAATGCTTTGTTTACTTGAGTAGATAATAAATTAATCGGATTTTAGTGATATTATTCACTCACAGGAATAAACATAAACTCTGGGGCTTTTATCAGTTCTTCGTATATTATTACACCAAATGGGACTATATATATATATATATATATATATATATATATATATATATATATATATATATATATATATATATATATATATCAGTTTAAAGAAACCTAAAGCCACCTGTATTTACAGTTTTTCTTTTTTTTCTTTTATATTCTGTTATAAACATAAGTATAATCTCTCTCTCTCTCTCTCTCTCTCTCTCTCTCTCTCTCTCTCTCTCTCTCTCTCTTAAGACTTATCGCACTGTCTGAAGATTGCGAACTTATGAAACTTTTCGTCAAAGCTTCATATTTATTCCAAGCGTCTTTTACAATTTTAAATTGGCTCGATTACGATTTCGAAATAATGGACACTATCGCTTGAAATAACGTTATACCTGATTAGAATATTTTGTCGAAATATATATATATATATATATATATATATGCATAACCTGTATGAGTTCATCAGTTTGTTGGTTGATTGGTTATTTTGTTTTTGTTTTACGGCGTGTCAAAACTTTACGGGTATTTTAACGCTAAAATAAATCATTTTGATGAAAAATTCAAACAATTCAGTTTAGCATAAGTACAGTTTTTATTATTATAAACACTTAAATGTCGTAATAGTTCTATTTCAAACAATACAAATTAGCATAAGTACGCAGTTTAGATATCGAAACAGTTCTAGTCCACAGTTTTACTGTCAAAACAGTTCTATTTCAAGCAACTAAATTTAGCATACGTACACAGTTTAGTTCTATTTGACCCATATATAGAACGCTATCAGGTGCTACCACACCGGGCCAGAGTCGACCTGGGATCGGTGGCAATGAAGGAGTACTCCGCATTCCCCAAAGCTCCAGCATTAATTGTATCTTACCATCGCATTGTTTTATGTCATATCAGGACACTCGTTGGGGGTCTTACTCATCTGAAGAGAAACAGTCGGTGTATTCTACAGCACCAGCCGACATGGCAAGAGTTCATAGGTAATTATAATACACAAAATTAGACTATCTATCTATCTATCTATCTATCTATCTCAGTAACAGCCACTTTAAAAAAAGATAGAAGGCATCTCATCAAACCGGAAAAAGCACCCGTGACAACATTAGATTCCTCAAGCAAAATTTCTCCTTATAAGCCCAGGTGCATATGTATAAGCATATGTATTGGCATTGATATTAGCCTCATATACTCAGACCAGCTTTAGACCTACCTATTTTGTGACAGGGTTGGCGCTAATTACCTGTAGGTTTTCTGTGGAAAGACCTTTGTAAAAAATCCTGCGGTTTTTTACCTCATATAACTAGCAAGACTAGCTGTAGCGAAATAGGCAGTTCTGTAGTAGTAATTTACGAATCTCTTTGCTTCGATATGGTACATGGCCGAATGAAACTCGAACCCACTCTTCCAGGTTTGCTAGCCAAGCTTTCTAACCATTACATTACCCTAGTGGCCCACAGGCAGTTCCATTGTTGTTACTATCATGTACCGGCCGAAAAGTCAGCAGGGCTTATCACAAATTCTCTTTCAGAAGCAGTTATTTAAAATATATATATATATATATATATATATATATATATATATATATATATATATATATATATATATCGGGGGTTGTTTGCAAGTGTAAAGATTGTCTTTTTAAAAAGGTCTTTAGGGTTTCATAAAATTGCAAAAATTACGTAAATGTAGAATTGGATTAAACTAAGATGCTGACTGAATCGAACGAATTATAACAGAACGCTATCAACGGATTTTCTTTTGCTATGCACATTAAATGCTTTAGTATTTGGGGTCTTATTTTTTCTAAATTGTTGTTAATTTGTCTTTTTGCAAAACACACACACACACACACACACACACACACACACACACACACACACACACACACACATATATATATATATATATTAACTTGTATATAATTACCCATTGCTGGAGGGAGAATATTTGGATTCATACCTTTCCCAAGGGTATTAGTGCTATGTGAAATGCAATCAGTCCAGGATTTGAACTCGTGTTGCCGTGTTCATTTCCTACAACGATAACCATTACACCACGGGCACCGTGTCCATATCCTGCAACATCAAGTAAAACGGAAAAAGTCATCTGATGAAACGGAGAGTTTAGAAGTATTCTCCGCCGAAATAAATTTATTATGAAAACATAACCAGGTTTGAGTTTCCTTCTAATATTTCCTTCAAAATACACTCTATACGCTCCGAATGTGAATTTTGTTATATGTCTGTAAGGGAATAAGTGATGTAACAATTGCTATACATCGAGCACTCACATAGATTTATATGATATTTCTCATATATTCTATACAAGAATAACCCACATCCACTGTCTTCGGATTTTACAAATGTATATATATATATATATAGCTCGTAGCATTCTTGTGCAATTCTCGCCAAGCTTTTTCTCTATACGCTTAGTCAGCATCCATGCGGTGCATCCATATAGTAGAATTGACATAACCGCTGATCAGAAAAATGCGTTTTATTTTATCGGATAAGTTTGACTTGCATATGATCGATAACGTATTGATAGCTGTCCATGCTTCTGTACGGCGTATATTGATGTCATTTTCTGCAGATACGATGCATCCCACAAAAGAACAGCTGTAGGGCCGCCAACCTTTCATCTCTAAAACCATGCAAATGAGACAGTCAGGAAATGCAGGGTACTGCTTGAGAAGTAAAAACGAACTCATAAAAGATGGTCTCCTATGAACCCCTTCAAACGGACCTGCAAGTGTTGGACGACCAACAAGAACTTATCTAAAACAGCTGTGTATGGACTCAGGATGTTGTCTAGAAGACCTGCTGGGAGCAATGGATGATATAGAAAAATTGTGAGAGAGAGTCAGAGAAATCAGTGCAAGTAGCACGACAGCATGATATATATATATATATATATATATATATATATATATATATATATATATATATATACATTGTCCTCTTTAGACAGATCTGTTTTGTTCTATCAGAACTCTTCAGTGTGGCTAGACAGGCTGGGATCGAAACCCGGTTGACTCAAACACCAATCCAAGATTCTATCACTCAGATATGTATATATATAAATGTGTGTGTGTGTGTGTGTATAGCTGAGTGGTAGAATCTTGGATTGGCATTTTTGTATATATATATATATATATAAAGTCTAAAAGGTAAAGTCTAATTATAACCTGCTGCATTCCATATAAAAAAACTCTCTCTCTATCTAGTCCATGAATACATTTTAGTTGGTTATAGGAGCTCTTCAGTGATGTCCTGCCTTCATTGCCGATATTGGGTCATTAAACATCATATCAGTTCCAGCAGTAACCCCAACTTGGGTCTGGAATTATCAAGCCTGCTCCTTAATTTTGTGCTACTTGTAAATTTTTTTCGGCAGAATTCGTACTTTTTATTGTTAACGCTAGCCAATGGGAAGAGTTCTTTTTCTCTCCTTCGCCTATTTAATGATATATCCGAGTTGCACCCGTTTCTTAGATCTTTGCCCATGGCTGCAATATATATACTAGAGAGAACAATCTTAAAAATATTTCAGAACATCAAAAGAAGTTGCTCAGTACAGGCTAGTAAAGAATGATATATTTTACAATAAACGTAGTTCATTATTACTTAGAATATTCGAAGTATTGACCTCCTCTTTATTGTTATAATCACAACGTTCCAGCCGATATATCTTTCGGCTTTCTTCAGGTGTTTAAGAACAGAATCTTGAACTGAACTCTTTATTTGAACCACTGGGGTAAACTCTTCCAATTCTGTTAACCATGACCGGGTTCAAATGTAAAAGGCAATGTGTGCTAAGTTAAAAAAAAAAAAACGACAACAAAAAACAAAAAAAAAACGACAACAAAACGTAATGGAGATATAAAGTTTGCAAGTCCCCAAAATTCACTCTGCTTTGTCCGACAAGGACACATGCCGCAGTAGATAAGACGTTTAGTTGGAAGCTTCATCTGAGTAAAATTATCTAGAGGTTGCGTGTTCAATTCCAACAATAGGTAAGACCAACAATAAATATTTACTTTATCTTAAGACTTGGAACAGTTCGTGGTTAACAGAATTTGAACAGTCTTTCCCTGTGGTTCAATTAAAGCGTTCATTTCGAAGCTGTGTGTGTATCCGAGTTCAGCATAAAATACTTGTAGAAGGCCGAAACGTTGTGACAATGAAAATAAGGTCAATCGTCAGAATATCATGACTAATGATAATTATCCAGCTTCGTCTCAGAAATTTAGTGAAATTTTTGTATCCTGTTACTACTAGGTCCACGGAAGAAGTAAGCAAAACTTTCTTCAGTTGCAAGAAACTGTATTTTTTGAAGATTAATTGTATTGCATCTCCTGCATACACGCACACACACAAAAGTGGGTAATGCAACATTTTAGGTAAAAGACTGCCCCACAAATAAATGTGTAACCTCATAAAATTGGAATGAACGAAATCTGAAAAAAAATATTTTGAAAAATAAAAATAAAATGCTCTATACCAGCTGGTGAAGCAAGACAAAACCATATATAAACGTGGGTGATTTATCCCCCCATTGACAGCTTCATTACTTCGAGTTTCATGCAAGAAAAAAATTTGATCGTCAAATGTACACACTTATATTTTTCTTACTCCCATCAAAAAAAATTAATGAAACATGTTGCAATATGCCAGCCGAAGAAAGGTGAGTAGAATACTTACATATATATATATATATATATATATACACACAAGGTGTAGAAGCGAAATTAGGAACATTCTAGTATAAAAGACTTTATTATAAAACAAGATCAATTTTGATTTTAAAAATATGTTACAAAATAAGAAAATAGTAAATTTACTTAATACGACCGCCATTTTTTCTATTCTTGTAACAACAGGCCTTTGAAACAATTTGCATACCTTTAAGATAAATTCTTCAGACATTTTATTCTATTCCTTCTTAATAGCTGTCTTAAGCAAACCAATATTTGGACAGGAAGTTGCATATGTTTTGTTTTCTCAATCGCCTCATATAGCATAATCAAGCGGATTAAGGTCTGAGCTGGATGGAGTCCTTAAAGAAATTTCAATTATTTCGTAATTTTTTGAGCTTGATTAAGCAAATCATCGATTTTTTGTCGTTTCTTTACTTGCTCACTGATATGGGAATGAATTTTAATGAAGAATGCTTGATTAATTGAACTAATCATGAAAATTTATATTTATCAGGATTCTTTCAAAAATTGGACTCATCAGAAAAAAAAAACATTTAAAAAATTATTCCATATTTTGCTTCTCAACTCTCTCTCTCTCCCTCTCTCTTTCTCTCTCTCTCTCTATATATATATATATATATATATATATAAAGGTCATTCAAGAGTCGAAGTTAGGCTTCCTGATGATCCAATAAGGTGAAACTTTAGTAGATTTTCGACTCGCGATGTAAGTTAATTTTATAATTGGCTCCCCTTGTGTTGAGCACTTTTGTAATTGTATCATTGCAGGATTCGCGGAAGGTTTTTAGTTTTCTTTTGACCACTGACTGCGTATCCCTTGATTTTTTTCAAGGGGTCGGACGAGGTTGGCCTTTTCTTTCTTTTTGGCCTATAATTTTTTCTTTTCCCCCGAGCGTTGATTCGAGATACTTTTATCTCTCGTTCCTGGCGAGGTTTTTTTTGTTTTTTTCTGGTACCGTGAATGCTGGTAGATATTAGATTAGTAAATATATATATATATATATATATATATATATATATATACGCAAATAATTATTTATATATATATATATATAATTATTTGATGAATAGTCATCAGAATGATCAATTTAATTTTGAAAGGCATTTCTATTTCCATTATATTCTCGTGTCTTTATTGTATCAATAATTATTTCTATCTTATCCTATAGTTAATAAATGTTATTGATGTGCTAAAATTAGAAGATATATATCGCATTTAAACATTCCAACGAGAATTCACATGCTTTCAGTGAAAATTAATACCATACATTTTTAATTAGTCATTAACTAAATGAAACGAACGAATAAACATCGAATATTGATTGGAGTGAGATAATTAAAATTCTTTCCGAGGGTATTGTAGGACTCCTTCGGAGACTCTTTTTTTCTGTCCCCAAGTTCTGTTCTATTTATATGATTGTTATTCCTGTTGGTTTGGAATAGACAACAAAATGGAAACTTTCCGCTCAATCATTATTTCAAGAATATTTCATTGTACAAAAATTATTTTTGCCATTTTCAATTTATTATCATTTTCAATATTTTTTTAGAATCGTTTTTTTTTTATTAAAATCGTTTCATATGTCTCGCATCAATTTAAAATTGCAAGAACATGGAACCAGTAAAAAGTGACTGTTTCAAAATTAATATTAATGACAATCTTAAAAGCTTTACACATCATAGCAGCTCTAAGATCTATTCAAGCTGGTTGTAAAATAATGATTTGGTTTGATAATGGCATATCAATCTTCAAGTGTTATTTAATGTCAAATCCATTCTTGTTGACGAACGATAATGGAACTGGTTAACTCTCAGAAGAAGGGGATACGGAGTTTCATATCTTTCATTTGGCTACTCTTTTGAAAGGGAATGTAATAGAAGGACAGGAGTTCGAACAAACTTACTAAACAATATTGTAGTCAAGCATGTTAACCATTTCGCTACGGTGGCTCCACCTATGAAATAACGATGATAATGAAGAGTGTATCATCTCTAAGAGGGGTGACTAAAGGCAGAAATATGATGGTATGAAATTATTCATAAAAGAATGAATGATTGGATTCGACAGTTAACAATCGGAGAGTTAGGATACAGTGATGATGGTGCTTTGAAAAATGTGAAGTACAGCTTCATTGCCATTACTCCCAGGTCAACTTTCACCCAGAATTATAGCATCTGATAGGGTCCTATCTATGAGTGATATAGAAGTGTTTAAACTAGGTACAAACATATGACTAATGCTAAACTGAATTGTTTGAAATAGAACTGTTAGATCATTCAACTGTGTGTAAACAAATGCCTGCTGTTTGATACATAGCAATACTTGAAACCATTTAATTGAGTTCAAAAAATGAGCACAGGGTCGTTTAAAAACTTCATCAACAAAATGTGTTTACAAATTATATATATATATATATATATATATATATATATATATATATTCTGACAAAAAGACCAAATCATTCATAGTTAAAAAAATAAAAAATGAACAACTAACTGGTTTCGGTCCTCTCTGATCCCAGATTTAACAAGGACACATATTAAAAAACAAAAGAGGAAACATACTCTATAATGTTAGGAAAAAACGGCTGGGAGGAGAATGTTAAATTATAATCAAATTAAGACCCAATAAAAATTCCCCCTGTTTACAGGGGGACAATTTATGGGTCAAAATATGAATGGTCTCTAACACTTTGAGATGGAAATCCGAGTAGGACCTGCTTAGAATAGTAAACAGGTCCGCACTTCAGGACGAGGCACAACCACGGTTATTTATCAGATGTTAAGCAATAGAAGACCCGTATGTATTGTTAATATGGTCAGCAAAGTAGTTTTCTAACCGTATTTTCGTAGGCAGATGTTTAATTCTTGCGTCTAATCCTTGATTTGTTCTCCCGATGTATTGAAAACCGCAAACACACCTAAAAGAATATATTAAAGCACTGCTATGTTGGCGGGGGCGGGGAGAACATCTTTCTGACTAGAGGGCAAAACAGTACGGGTGCGAAACACAACACGCAAATTGGAAGAAAACACTTCCGTACGCAAGCAGAAATCTGATTAGCAAAATGATCACTGATATCACTCAACCAAGGTAGCCTGAGATAAACAGGACATTTCTGGGCAGAAGTGACTTTTGTCTTATGAAAGTGAGCAATTTTATCCCTGATAACAGATCGAACAATGTTTTCAGGGAAGCCATAGTTATAAAGAGTCTCAGTGATAAAACTAACTTCACAGTCAAGTTTAGACCCAAAACATATCATCAATGCTTTGTGTATCAAACTCTTGATCAAATCAAGTTTACGCTTTTTTGGACAAAATGAGTTCGAACGGATGTATAAACATGTAAAAGTAGGTTTACGATATACACTCGTTAGGAAACAAGAAGCCTCTTTGTACACTAGAACATTAAGAAACGTTAGTGTTGAATTATTCTCCTTCTCGAGAGTAAATCGAAGAGAAGGGTGCATTTTATTAAGATGGAAAAAAAAATTTGCCAGCCTCAGTCTCACTACCAAATATACAGAATGTATCATCAACATAGCAGAAGAACACATCAGGTACCGTACACTTTGAGAACAAATCAACCTCATGGAAACCCACGAATATATATATATATATATATATATATATATTTCATTTTATAGTTTTGAATTAATGTAGAGGGCTATTGCAATGCAAAATTATAATTATTTGACTCTTATTAATTTCAAAGTAAAACAGCCCACATGGCGTTCTAAAACCCCACGTGACACCGTCTTTACAACTTTGAAAAAAATTGAACATCTGACATTGTGTTCATTTATAAAAAACAGTCTCAAACGATTAAGTTTTACTTTGAAATTAATTACTCAAATAATCATTATTTCGCATTGCAATAGCCCTCTTAATTAATTCAATACTATAAAATAAAATAATTTGTACAATGCTCCAAACAAATTAAAAAATATTTAAATACACATATTTATATACACATATATATATATATGAAGAAAATTTGGTTATAAATAACCTATAATGACTGATATGCCATAAAACAAAACCAAAGCAAACCTAACCCCAAAAGGGGTGTCTTGGGTAAGACACTAAACATCTGCAGGTGATCCTCCAGTACTCAAGATGCAGGTAATGTAGAATACATTTTCATTGCCATTACTGAGCCCCGGAGTGATAATACCTGTTATCGCCAAATTTATGGGTTAATTAGATCTGTTTTAAAATCATACATATTCGATTCGACCCTGTGCTAGAAAAAAATCTTTAAAAATAACGACACAAGATGTGTAAGTATGAACACACAACGAACATGATTGCTTAAAATCTTGGTATAAAATAACCCTTGACTAGCTAGTATGCCGTTAAAAGCAGTCAATCAACTATTTTCTGCAAATCAGACGGTATGCTGTATATTAAAGATAAACAAAAACTAGAAATATTAAATGATTGCTAAATATCAGGAAATCTGCAAGCCGCATTGGGGAGAAGAGAGGCATATAATATAAACAAATTACTTATAATTTTGCTATAGAAATGCATTGGAAATCAGGAAGAAAAGAACTGTCAATTTTCATAAATTATTTTATAGTTATTAAGAAAGAGGGCAATTATATGCATAATATAAATGAATGAATGATGATTTTACTATAAAAATGTATTGAACATCACAAACAGATTGTTAGTGGCCAGAAATTAATGTAACTTTCACTGCAAGAAAAAAAATATTATAACTAGAAAAATATGAATCACCTGAATCAATATTTCATTATATGACAAAGTCTAATGCAACGAAATAAAAATGCATATAAAAAGATTACTCTAATTTTAATGTTATTTAATTGATTCTTTATAAAATTATTCATCGGATTTCTATTTACACTTTTGAGAATAAGATAATAATATTATAAACCAATAACTCTAAGTATTTATTTAATAATCCTG
Source organism: Sepioteuthis lessoniana (assembly GCA_963585895.1). Classification (NCBI taxonomy): domain Eukaryota; kingdom Metazoa; phylum Mollusca; class Cephalopoda; order Myopsida; family Loliginidae; genus Sepioteuthis; species Sepioteuthis lessoniana. Next base: position 31,943,810 of record OY757923.1, on the reverse strand, counting down.
TTTTTTTTAAACCAGTATGCCAGGTATATAAACCATATCAATGTAATCCTTTATTTTATAGGGATATATAACACACCTAGCACTTCCCACCAACCCCAGATTTTCTTACGATTTTTTTAATTCATGTAAATTAGACAGTTTCGTTGCATCACAACAACAGGGTGTCTCAAAACAGATGCAACCCATACGATAATGTTTTATTTGATTGTACATACAAATACAACTGCCTGTTATTTGATTGTATCAGTATTGATAATAAAAACGATTTTCTTAATAGTTTTGATTTTTATATAAATAGAGTCATGGAGAATGTGACATAAATAATTAAGGAAATTGAATGTTGGTGGTGACGTAGTTTGGGCCACAGACAGACGCATAAACTCTATTATATAAAGATAATAATATGTACAACGTAAAAACAACAAAAAAAGAAATACAATAAAAATCAAGAGCAAAGTTATTGTCGGCTATCAGGACCTCAAATAAAATATTGTACTCAGAACTCAACTTCAGTGTTGAGATATAAAAATTGTGATATTGACATAGGAGGGCATACAAAGAAACATGATAAACCTGATAAAAAGATCTAAAGATTAAAGTGACGGGAAGAAATTGGAGAAATTAGGATTAATTACTTTTCTAGAAATAAAAACGAGAGATGATCTAATTGAAACTTTCAAAATAATGAAATTTCTGATTATAGTAGACTTGTCACCAAACCGTTCACTCGACCAACGATGTCTGACCTTCCCAGGTGGAAGATCAAATCTCTTCCGAACCAGTCGTCTGCCCACGTTGTGAATTTTTTGATCCAGAAAACTGAATCCACTGTTTACGCCGAAAGCCGAAATAACCGGACCGGCTGATCATAGAAAAAATACTAATGAAAAAAAAAATGATGGAGTCCAGAGAACAACAAACACGAAGTTAAATAATAAAATAATAATATCATTTGTCAGGAAAAAAACAAATAATTAACAGTTAAAAAATATTGTTATTTCGATGTTCGTAATTACGAAACAGAATGTCTTGGAAACTAACCCCTATCTTGCAGTGCTCTTTCTAAGTCCACGGTCAGCCTTCTTCTCTTAGACCCACACAGCATTCTCAATGCGTTACGTTAATTCTTATCTTTAGATTGTGGGAACTACAGAGATGTGAGAGAATCTGGTTATCTCCGAATCTGGTGCAAGGCTCTTTTTACAGGAGCTCCTTCCTGCTTTGATCTCAACTCCATAACTTTGGCACACCGCAACTGTCGCTTCTCGGTAACACTAAGTTTATATAATATTTTCTCTTATTTCCAAAAGGGCGTATGTCATTAACGGCTTTCTCCTTAATTAATCTTCAATAATCAATTCCATTCACTGTTGCTCTCTGCTACCTCAACAGTGAATCCTTGTGCCAGCCACTCAAGTGGGGAGGTTGGTTGCCTCCATACAAATTCTGCTATGACTGCTACAATGGGTTACTGCCTCCCTCCTACCATCATGAGGTTTCTCTGAGCCATTCTCTCTGCAAGGGACCGTCCTTTCTTATCACGTGACGTCATGTCCAGCTGATTACTCACTTCCAAAATTAAATAAAAAATTCTATTTTTCGAAGTTTGATTTTTCCCTAGGTGAATCCGTATTGTTTATACGGATTCACCTTGGTGACCTCTTCGTGACCCCATTTCCTGCTCATCATTGTTTTGGCTTGCTGTCTCCCCACTGATGGCATTCCTTTCATTTTTTCCCCTCATTCCTTTCATATTGTTTTGTATTTTCTTAGCTAGCCAAAAATAAAACAATATTTTTCGTTTTTTTCTTATTTTGACAATATATTGTATCATTCTGCAAAAAATGTTCTGATTTTATTCTTTTAAAATCTGCGCTGCTCATTGTTCTTTGCTTTATAAAAATAACTTCCCTCACTTACAAGAATAAAACAATATCTCTGGCTTCTAGAAATACATTCTGTTTTCCTATTTTCTATTTATTTCAAATAATTAAAAAAATATTCACGAATTGTCAACGTACTAACCCAATCTTCTAAAATCGATGTACTGTGGTAATTCTTTTAAAATCCACGCCGATTTTTTTAAAAAGCTCTATTAGATTCTGTAGCCCTAATCTGCTTTGTTATAGACTTTCTTTCGATATTCCTTGAACGGGGAATTTCCTGTCTTGGCATATTTCAAAAGATAAGTTTGCTAGCCCATTAGATTTCTTATAGAGTAAAATATTATTGGAAGAAATTTCCTAACTAGATTAAAAACAACAGAAATAGCGTAAAAAACTGAAGTTAAATTGGATGGTTTCAGAAATAATGGTAAGAAAAATTCAATTAGATTACGTCTTATGATTTTTTAAAGCATCGTGACATTATCTTTTAAGATTTTCGAAGGGTCAGTATTTATGTCACTATCGAAAAATGTGGCCTGTACTTACTTATGGCTCTAGTAAATTTCTTTCATGGTCAGGACGCGAACCTTTCAGCATCTGTACGTTGATTTAAAAATAAGGCTCCATTCTCTCTGTTGAGACAAACAGTTAACGAATAAGCCTAGTTTTAGCGAGTAGATAAGATTGTCTAGTTTCTCTTGAATGATTGATCTTCACATATCAGCCATTTGGGATCATTTCTGTCGCAGAGTTTAGGGAATTGCATTCATTGTACTGATATATTTACATTTTTGTGTATTCGTTATATGGTACCAAGTATCTTGTCTATCATAAATAATTTGTCTCCGTTACATGCCACTTTCCCCCTCAGCTTTGGATTAAATAGTATCACCACTGTTCTTCTACACGGATGTCTCTGGCATTAAATAACCCACGAAGGTTGATATGCTATTAAACGAAGTAAACAAACCTATCAGTTTTTTTGGTTTCAAGTATTCCTATCAAATATAGTTCATAGTAGGTATTTCTATTTAATAATAGACATCGGTTTATACATAGTAATAAGATTTCAAGTAACAAATAATAATCCTTAGTAAACAATTAAGGCTTCAAGTATTATACATAATAAAGATAATTTTCAGCTATACAAGTTGTTGTATGGTTTTTAGTATTCATATCTAATACAAATAATTATATGGTTTCAAGAAGAACTCGACTCGGTTCTAAGAAAAATTAAAAATAGGAAAGCTGCAGGGCTGGACGAAATTCCCCCGGAAGTATGGAAGACCAGACAATTCGACGACATACTGCTCCGACACTGCAACGCAGTATACAATCAAAATCCGATAGATAGATGGATGAAGGGATGCATACTCCCCTTCCCTAAAAAGGGGGACCTCGGATTAGCCAAAAACTACCGAGGCATAACACTTACATCCATAGCTGCCAAAATCTACAATGCCCTACTACGAAACCGAATAGAACCCAAAATCGACAACATACTTAGAAAAAACCAAAATGGCTTCCGAAGAAATAGATCCACGACCTCACAAATATTAACCATCCGCAGAATCCTTGAAGGTGTACGGGTAAAGAACCTACAAGCGACATTAATATTTGTCGACTTTACCAAGGCTTTCGATTCCATTCACAGAGGAAAGATGGAACAAATCCTACTAGCGTACGGCATACCTAAAGAAACCGTAGCGGCAATAACGATTCTCTATAGAAACACTAAAGTAAAAGTACGATCACCGGATGGAGACACAGAATACTTTGACATTGTAGCAGGAGTACTACAAGGGGACACGCTGGCTCCGTACCTCTTTATCATTTGTCTAGACTACGTACTTAGAACATCGATTGACAAAATCAAAGAGAATGGCTTCGAACTGACGAAGAAAAGAAGCAGAAGGTACCCCGCAACAACAATTACCGACGCCGACTACGCCGATGACATAGCGATACTGGCAAATACACCTGACCAAGCCGAAACACTTCTGCATAGTTTGGAACGAGCAGCAGCAAGCATAGGCCTCTATGTTAATGCACACAAAACGGAATATATGTGCTATAACCAAACGGGGGACATCTCCACTCTAGAAGGAACCCCTCTTAAACTAGTAGACAAATTCACGTACCTAGGAAGCAGCGTCGAATCAACCGAAAAGGACATCGAAACGAGGTTAACGAAAGCTTGGACAGCTATCAATAGGCTATTGATTATATGGAAATCAGACCTAACCGATAAAACGAAACGCAGTTTCTTCCAGGCAGCGGTCACATCGATACTGCTGTATGGATGCACTACATGGACGCTAACAAAACGGCTGGAGAAGAAGCTAGATGGCAATTACACAAGAATGCTGCGTGCAATCCTGAACAAGTCCTGGCAGCAACACCCCACAAGACACCAACTGTACGGCCACCTGCCCCCTATCACGAAAACTATTCAAGCTAGACGAACCAGACATGCAGGACACTGCTGGAGAAGCAGAGATGAACTCATAAGAGATGTACTCTTACGGATCCCCACACATGGCCGCGCAAAAGCAGGACGACCAGCACGAACGTACATTCAGCAGCTATGTGAGGATACGGGATGTTGTCCTGAAGACCTACCTAGGGTGATGAACGATAGGGAGGAGTGGCGAGAGAGGGTCAGAGATATCCGTGCTACCAGCCTGATATGATGATGATGATGATGATGATATATGAATATATATGTGTGTGTGTGCGTCTGTGTGCGTGTGAGAGAGAGAGAGAGAGAGAGAGAGAGAAAGTGAGAGTGTGAGGAAGAGAGAAAAAGGAGAGCGCATGAGAATATAAGAGAGGGACTGAAAGAGAGACACAAAGTGAGAGTGAGAGAGAGAGAGAGAGAGAGAGAGAGAGAGAGAGAGAGTGAGTGTATGAGGGAAAGCGAGAAAGAGGAAAAGCGTGTGCTATATATATATGTAGAGAGAGAGAGAGAGGGAGAGAACGAAAGAGAGAGAGAGAGAGAGAGAGAGAGTTCGCGCGCTTGTGTGTGTGTGTGTGTGTGTGTGTGTGTGTGTGTGTCTTTGAGAGTTTCTAAAAGTAATGAGACTGATTTTGTTTTCTTCAGAAATGAATGAGACGAATTCAATTGTTTTTTTTTCTTCCTTTTCTGCATTACGTTCCAAGGTAATCATTTTTCTGTAATATTCCTTCTATTTGAAACTGTTTATTCGAATGATTATGAGCAATATCATGCTCCAACATATATATGATATCATTAAGATCTTTTGCTGTTTAATTTGATGTTGGTTGCTACTGAAAATACGCCCGTACATGCCGTCCAATTATGTTGCGATTTCTCCTTAGAGTTTTTTGAAATGATAAGATGAATGCTATGAAAAAGATTCCCACAGAAACAAAATCTCCGGTTTTCCATTGATCTCGATGTTGATTCTGTTGAGAGTTCAGGTTTTCACGGCATTTTATGTGTCCTAAGGCAAGAACGCCGCATCAACTCACTTCAAATACGCCTTGCAACCGGGATACAATCTATCTGGTTTTCCTCATCTGATGCTAATAGCCCAGTGGACTCCAACTGAAGAATACACCGACTGCATCTCAGTATAAGAGTAAGAGCCTCTCCTCCGTGTCGTGGATATGTTGAGGCTCCAGTCCTAGAGTTGAGAGAAATGCGGACTAACTCTTCATTACCATTACTCTATGCGTGCAAACAAAAGACTGGAGTTAAATTGTGACAGTTATATAGCAATACTTGGAACAATTTAATAGTCTACAAAAAGGATGCCAGTCTCGTTTAAGAATGTTATCTACAAAATGTGTGTACAAATCATATATATATTAATATATTTGTATAAACAGGATTTGACTTTAAATAATCCATAATGGTTGATATGCCATAAAATCCAACCAAACTAAATTATATATATTCAATACAAATGTAGAAACAGGATTTGTCTTTGAATAACCTACAATGGTTGATCTGCCACGAAACCCAACCAAATCAAATTGTATATATATTTAACATATATGTATGAAGTGTATTTGGCATTAAATAACTTACAATAGTTGATATGCCATAAAAACCCAACCAAATCAAATCAAATATATTTGATATATATGTATGAATAAGATTTGACATTAAATAACCAACAATGGTTGCTGTGCCATGAAACCAAACTAAACAAATCCAATCTGTTCTTTTGACCCGATATAGACAAGTACTTCAGCTACATAATATATCTATCTGCTGTAATTTAAGAATGCTGTCAGAGAATGTAGTCCTATCATTACAATTGAGGAGAGACCCAAAGAAAAAAATGTGAAAGAAGGGGACGAAGTAGTAGTTTGTGGAAGGAGACGAAGATCAGGAATAGACAACAAAAAGGAAGTGAAGGATGAATTATATGAAAGGACTAAATAAAACAGAGAGAAAATAGAGAGAGGTAGCGGTTAGAGGAAGTTGCAGTAGGAGTTCCAAGGGGACAAAGAAACTGAAATAGTCTTCCGATAAAGAAAAAGAATAACTAGAAATGAGTGAACAGGAAATCTTTGAATTGTCATTTTCCTCGTTTTGCTACGTTTGCTACGATGCCAGAAGTGAGAATGGAGGTCGTAAGCAATGGCCAATAATTGCTTCACATAAGTCATGCTATTGAGTGATTATCTTAGCTCAAAGCCAGAAATATGGGAGACTCAGTGAGAACCGTCTTGCTGATAGTTATCAACTAACTTATCTCGGTAACGATTACATCACACGATGAACCCAAGACTTCTTGCTTATGAAAGACACACACACACACACACACACACACACACACACGCGCGCGTAAAAGAAAAAAAGTCAGTCATATGTCAGTAATGGTTGAGTTTCCTCCCTGTGTCAAGTTAATGGATATTTTCGATCGAATAAAGTGATGAAAAAGTTTGCGCTTTAGGTTTATGAAGAGCTAAATTTCTAGAAATAAGTTTTTGAGATTAACTTTTTAGAATTTTTTTTCTTTTATGAAGTCCATTATTTTTCTTAGAAGATGAAGAGACTTTCCTTCTTCTCCCTAAAAGAACGTCGTTTAAATAGCCGGCCTGAAACATTAATAGAAGCTTAAGAGCTTGCCCAGTCGGCTTCGGCTATAGAAAACACCGACTGCTTCTCCGCAAAGGGGTAAGAGATCTTCGCGAAAGAATGTCCTAAATATGACTCGAAAAAATCTGATGGTGAGGCTCCAGTATTGCCATAGCTCCCAGATCCACTCTGACCCGGAGTGGTAGCACCTGATAGGGTTTCGTCTATAGGTCAAACAGATGTAAACGAATGCTAAACTAAATTGTTTGAAGTAGAACTGTTTTTTACATTGAACGGTGCAGTTTTGCTAAACTGAATTGTTCGAAATAGAACTGTTTATATGTATAAAACTGGATTTGGCATTAATAACCAACAATGGATGATGTGTCATATATCCAAACCAAACCAAACCAAACCAAACTAAGTCAAACTTAAGAACCAAACTGCTTTCGTTCTTTTGTCACCGAGGTCAAGTGACGACATATTCGTCAGACAAACTTGTTGAGAGACAAACACTGCTGGAGAAGTAGTTTGGTGTCGAGATAAAGACTCAGATCCATTGGGTCTGACGTGACTAGTTATTCACTTGGCGTTTTGCTCAGATGTGGCACAAGGCCATAGAAATGGGGCACCCATTGAGACTCAAACTTACTCATGAAGGTTTGCTAGCCAAGCTTGATAACCATTACATCACCCGAGGCGCCCTAGGCTCTGATAAGACTGAGTAGCACTTTATTTGTAAATGTATCAACAATTATGAGAAATGTTAAAAAACCAAGGAACAAATAATCAATGATCCAAAGCTTTATTATAATACGAATAAAACATTGTACCTAAGTTACCAGCATAACTATATTATTTTTCGACGTAGTTTCTTGTGAAATTACTGCACTTGTCCCATCGGTGCATGAATACCTTGAAGAACGTGGCATCAAGCATATTCTTACGCCTCTATCTAAATGCATTTCACTAGACCGCTACTTAGCATTAAAAATCATATTACAGCTTATACTTCTTTGTTTATGCATTGTTTTATGATGGTTGCCATACTGGTTGTGCTGTCCAATATGAATGAGCTCAATTTTAAAGCTTTTCTTGCTAGTATGAGAGCTGGTGAATTCCTCCTTGGGGTAATCCTCGTGGCGCAATGGCTAACGTGCTGGATTGCAACAACGTAATAAGCGAGTTCGAACTCCAGTCTTGCTATGTTAGTTCCTTTTGGACGAATATCCTTAGGAAATGTTTGAGCGACCTCATCCCTACGACTATGGTTTAAATAGAGCCACTACTGTTCTTCTCTACGGATGTCTTCGGCATTAGATAGTCTACGAAGGTTGATATGCCATTAAAATCAAGTAACCAACCAAACTATTATGCACTACCTGGTTTTTATTTTCAAGTTTTGTTGTTACAGTTTTTACAATGTTTTAATCCTAGTCCATTTCTGTATAATGTTTTAATTCTGGTCCGTTTCTTTACAATGTTTTAATTTTGGCCCGTTTCTGTATCATATTTTCAGTAATCCCTAGTCATTTATTAGATATAACTTATTATTTAACCACAACACATGGAAATCATATCTCCTTAGCTCTTAGCTGATATGTGTATTTTTCATTTGATCTTCTGTTTTTGGCTGTTAATTTCCTGTATTGCGTTTCTATGTTAAGGAAGAAATTTTCGATCATAAGACCCCCCCCCAAAAATCTAAAAAAACAAACTAGCAAACAAACAAAACAAAACGTAAAGGAAATTACCTACTGTTTCAAGAAAATAGTTTCTGGATTATTCAGTTGTATAATTTTCTTTGACTTTCGGTCGCCGTATTGTTGAAGTGTCAATAGTCTACTATTTGTTTTGTTCTTTAATCTTTTTGATTTTTTTTTAATTAGAAGACGAAAAGGCAAAGACAGTTTTCCTTTCTCAAAACAGAATGAAGAAAAAACTTTTTTTTTATAAAGAGACATGGCAAATATATGCAAAAAACGCTGTAAAAGTGTGAAGCAAACGACAGTGTCTTGTTACACCAAACCGAGATATAGATCTTTACCAAACGCGCAATAATGCATTCACCAAACACTCAGATCGATGTGTTCAATCTACACATCATTAATCTAAGAAAGGTTTTATTGTGTTGTTGCTGTTGTTGTTTTTAAGAATCTGTAACACCATGTCTTACAAGACATTTCAAAACGATATGAAAGACATATGCACAAATTCTGGTGACACCAGTCCTTATTCTGCAAATCGGAATAAAATAGCAAACAGGCTCATACAAGTCTTGTACTCGGCTTGAAAAGAGGACTTGATTCGGTTTGGTTTTTATGGCATATCAACCATTGTAGGTTATTTAATGCCAAATCAATTTTCATACATAGACAAAGTTATATTTCAAAAATTCAGTTTAGTATAAGTGTGGGTTTTTGTTGATACAGTTAAATGCCAAAACAGTTCTATTTCAAATAATTCGGTTTAGCATAAGTACACAATTTAGCTCTATTTGACCCATAAGCAGGAACCTATCAGTTTCGTTTGATTTCTTTATTTAATGGCATATCATCCTTTTTAGGTTATTTAATGTCAAAGCCACCCTTCTAGAAGAACAGTAAATGGTAATATTTAAACCATAGCTAGAAAGCTAAGGGGATTCATACTTTTCCCAAGGGTATTTGTCCGAAAGTAAACGTAATAGTTCAACTGGAGTTCGAACTCGCTTACTACGATTCCGCAGGCCATCGCTTAACTATTACACCACGAGGACACCCGCTTGGACCCTATCAGTTTTGTTGGTTAGTTGGTTGGGTTTTATGGTATATCAACCTTTATAGGTAATTTAACGCCAAATCCATTTTATGCAAACAGTTCTATTTCAAACAATTCTGTTTAGCATGATCACACAGTTTAATTGTCAGAAATATTTCTATTTCAAGTTATTTATTTTTTTTCAAACAGTTCAAGTTCAGTTAATTCAGTTTAGTATAAGTATAGATTTTGTTTACTCAGTTAAATGTCAAAACAGTTCTATGGACCCTATCAGGCGCTACTACTCCAGGCCAGAATGGACTTGGGAGCAGTGGTAATCAAAAGGTACTTCGCATTCCCCAAAGCTCCAGCATGACTAGAATCTCACTATCAGATCATTTAGTGTCATATCCAGGACACGCGTTGGGGGGGGGTTACCCCTCTGCTGAAAAGCAATCGGTGTATTCTAAAGACCCAGCCGACTGGGCAATTTTTACAACGTAAAACAAGACTCTTTTAAATAAAAAAAAACATCTTGTTTTTTCAAAACCAGCAATAAAACCAGCAAAACTTCAAATGCTATTAGAAGGATTTTGCGGGTTATCTTGAGCACGTATGCACTTGTTCTTGTCATCCTCTAGATAAGGCATTCACTCCTTCATAAAAATATCATCATTATCATCTTTATAATCTTCAAAAGGCGTTAGATTCCCTAGAATCTCTTTCTCTTTCTCTTGCCACCACTCCCTACCGACCTTCACTCTTAGTAAGTTGATTAGACGGCACTCTGAGTTCGCACGAAGTTGATGAAAGTAACTTTTTGCTCGTCAACCAACACTAGTATGTCTATGGGTCAGAGTCCATTGACGAATGTGACTTATGAATTTGACGTTACTTTACTAACATGTCTTGTTTATCTTATGTGGATTGCGTGTGGGATGGGAGGTAAGTGGCCGTATAGCTACTGTTTTGAAGTGATTGGTTTCTTAGATTTGTTCAAAACAGCACACAGCATCTTAGTGTAGTTCGTATCTCGTTTTTTCTCCAGGCTTTTGGTTAAAGTCTTATGATGCAACCATATAATAGTACTGACACGGCTACAGCTTGGAAAATAGATAAGATTTCCGTGTAGTGGTCAAACTGTCAATAGCAACCCATGCTTTAATTTTGCAAATCTTGAAGTAGTTTTCAGTCGATATGATATTTCTGGGGCTTGCTATTTTTTGAAGAGAATCCAGCATCTTGAATAAAACTAATGAACTCTACAATTATCAGGATTTCCAAAGAAACCAATGTCTTTGATTAACGCAAATATATGCTGGAATTAAACAGCTAAGTACAATCGTACATTTTTATATTCACCTCCTCGCCAATGTTGCCTTAGATTAAAAAAAAAGTTATAGAATATCAAATACATAAGGAAAACACGTTTGAAATTAATAACATTTTTCATAAATTTGTTTGTTTGTTTGGGTTTTATGGCATGTCAATCTTGGTAGGATATTTAATGTAAATCTATTTTTATACAAATGAACAGTTCTATTTTAAACAATTCAGTTTAGCATAAGTACACAGTTTAATTGTCAAAAAACATATCTATCTAAAGATGTTAAGTTTAGTCAAAGAATTCTAATTCAAACAATTCAGTTTAGTATAAGTATATTTTTGTTTACACACAGTTAAATATCAAAACAGTTCTATTTCAAATAATTCAATTTAGCATAAGTACGTAGTTTAAAAATCAAAATAGTTCTATTTCAAGTAATTCAGTTTAGTACGCAGTTTAGTTCTATTTGACCCATAGATAGGGCCCTCTCAAGTGCTACAACTGCAGGCCAGAGTGGACCAAGGAGTAATGGCAATGAAGGGGTACTCCGCATTCCCCAAAGCTCCAGCATTACTGGAACCTCACCATTAGATTGTTTAGTGTCATATTAGGACACTAGTTGAGGCGTTGGTCTTAACTCTCTGAAGAGATACAGTCGGTGTATTCAGCAACCCCAGCTGACTTGGTAAATTTTTCATAAATGTTTCGGCCTACGTGTTCTTGGACCATAAAATTAGTCAATGAAAATTTTGAGGATCATTTCTATGGGATGTTTTTTTCTATTATGCACCGATCTATTCAAATAGCTGATTCTATCTCGATTGTTACAACATTTCTGACGTTGTATCGTCCAATCTTCGTAATTGGATGCAGAAAGATATTCTGAGAAAAGGGTTAAAGTTTAAAAATCCAACGCTTTGATTGTCCAATTGGACAGTCGTCTCAATGATCTGTATAAACTATTACATAGCGATGATGAAATCATATTTCTAGGGCAGAAAGTGAAATTAATGTCGTATGTTACAGTGCATTAATAAAGAAACATTATATATATATATATATATGTGTGTGTGTGTGTGTGTGTGTGTGTATGTGTGTGTGCTTTCATTTTTGTATTTACATATACATGCATATACACACATAAATTTACATATACATATATATATATATATCTGTGTGTGTATGTGTATGTATGTGTATTAAAATGTAAATACGCTTATGTATATATGTGTATACGTATGTATTTATCCTATTTACCAACCCCTCCGCTCGGCCAGGATATGACACAAGGTCGATTTTTAAGCGGAGTTTAACAGGTTTGAATTCAGAGTTTTCCTTCTCCTGGACTAGTTGCCTAACCAAGGCTGAAGAACCTAGTCTGTCCTGCTATTTACCCATAGCTGGAGGGAGAATAATTGGATTCATACCTTTCCCAAGGGTATTAGTGCTATGTGAAATGCAATCAGTCTCGTCCAGGATTTGAACTCGTGTCGCCGTGTTCATTTCCTACGACGATAACAATTACACCACGGGCACCTCCGTGGCAATGAAGGGGTATGTATTTATACGTAGAGTTATATGCATATATATATATATATATATAGATACACAAATTCATATATATATATATATATATATATATATATATATATGAATTTGTGTATCTTTGTATGCATACATATACTTCTCTTTATAAATGCACACACACACGCCCACACATATACATATATTTATATGTATAAATACATAAATAGTTTTTTGTGACGCGTTCATGGTGTAATGGTTACCGGCGTAGGAAGCGGACACGGCGATCCGCGTTAAAACCTGGACGAGAATGTTTGCATTTTTCAAACCGCTAATACCCTTGGGAAAAGTATGAATCCGATTAATATCTCTCCGGGTAGAGCCAACTCAAATTCAATCCTCCGCTTTATATTGACCTTGTGTCACATCCTATTCATGTAGAGGGGTTGAGTTAATCTGTACATTTGTATGTACTTATTTATAAACACCGATACACACATCGGAAATTGGCATAATGGTTAGAGTCTTCGCTAATGTCCCGGGAGACCTGGGTTTAATCCCAGGTCGAGTCATACCAAAGACCCCCGAAAAATGGTACTTGATGCTACCTTGCTTAACACTCAGGATTATGTGGTAAGGGAAATGAGTAGCCTCTCTCACCTTGGTGTAGTAGCTATCGAAAAGGAAGCCTTCTGGTCTCCCTCGACAAAGGTCACCAACTTTACTTAAAGGTTTTGTTGTATTCAAGATGATTTTTATGATTTAATGTTTTGAAAACTTAAATTGGATTAAACATAATATATTTCTAAATAAGCATTCTAAATTGCTTTTTTTTATTTACCGACATGTTGAAAATACAAATTTTCTTTTTTTGTATTTCACAAAATCTGTCCTTTAAAATTTTGAAAGAGAATGCTTGTATTTAATGTCGATTTCAATATTTTTGTTTGGATTTGTGACATGTAAACCATTGTTGTATTATTTCGTGTCGTTGCCAGTTTTGATGTTCCCGAGCAATTAATACAGTCTGCAGTAAGCTATGAGACAGACAGATATACGCATATTTCACAGATAATCTGGTGCTTCTCGCAAATACACCAGCTTTGGCAAAATCCCTGCTGCATAGCCTGGAGCATCTAGCAGAATGTATTATCCTCGACATAAACGCACATTGAACACAGTTAATGCGTTTGGGGAAGCGCGGAGGGCTTTTCTATTTTGGGTGGCTTGCCTATGAGGTTGGTTGACCAGTTCATATACCTCGGCAGGTGTATCTCCTCAACCGAAACTGGTGTCAATTAGTTAAGATGTGATTTATTATTGACAGGTTTTCGATCATATAAAAATCTGATCTCGTTGATAAAATAGAACAGGATTTGTTCACAATTTGTATAGTATGGATATACCATCTGAATATGAGCGAAACACATGGAGAAACTATATGTGAGCAACAAAAGAATACTACGTGTTGCTTTAAAGGAATCTATGAAACAGCACCATCACAAAAATATAGCTGTACCACTCCGTATCGCCCATCTTGCAAACCGTCTAAATAAGATGAACGAATCAAACAGGGCACTGCTACAGAGGAAAAGACAAACTCATAAGCGACGTTGTCTTATGCTCTCCTACACATTCGGAATTTTTCTTTATTTGGTAGCTCTTTTACTTCTAACATTTGTTGTTTTTTGCTTTTTATCATTTGCATCGTTCATTTTTCAACGCCAAATTCCATCCATATAGCTTCACTGTAAATTCTAAGTGCCTGTATTAAGGTTTCCAATTCCAATTCTATTTCTTTATTGACAAATAGTTTGATGTCGTCCATATACTTTAGGTGATAAATCTTTTCTTGCGATTTATAAAGTTTGTATCCCCCTGTGTATTTCCTAAGTATGTGATTATGTGGCCTCATCACTAATAGTAATTAAAAGAGTGCATCACCCTAGAATATACCTCTGGATTTTCACCTATGTTAAAGTTTTTCCTCTTGTTGTCAGTTTGACTCTTCAGTTTTCCATGGTATTTTCGATAAATTCTATGAATTCGTTGGATATCTTGTATATTTTGTGATAGTCTATTTAGTTATCCAGCTTTGCGGAACCATATCGTATGCTATTTTGTTGTCAATCCACAATATAGCAACATTTCTGTGTCGTTTGCTCTACTTGATGGTGTGTTGATCAGTGTATAGTAGCTCTCCTGTTTATCTGATTTCTTTAGGGCATTTTTTCTGTTCCTCGGGGAACAGTGAGAGGCTTAGTAGCACATCGTAAATCCCCTCCCTAAATTTTGCTGTTAGTATATCCTATATCGTCGGAAGGGACCTTGTGGGTCTGTAGTTGTTGGTGGTCTTTTTTTTCGGGAGTCTTTTTGAACCAAAGTAGTTGTTTTTTTTTTTTTGTTTTTTTTTTGTCAGCCATTCCATTATGTGTTTCTTTTAGGCATCTATTAATCTCGATTGGCAGTCTGTCGTGGATGGAAGAGGATTTTTAAAATCAGTATCAATGTATGCCCTCAGAGCCTCGTGTTTCTAATTGGCTACCATTTTGAGTGTTCTTTTTATCTTGCAATTGAAATGTATTTAGACTGTCGAGTGGCGGGAAGGATCACTGGCCTGGTCCGTCCAACGTAAGATCATATTAACGCATCGGAAGTCCATATCAAAAGGTTTCAGACTCGCATATTTAGGCTCACCTGAAGATCGCTTGCGTAAAACCAGACTTGTTAGTGGCCTTAGCTCATTCTGCTTTATCATATAATTGACTTGATTTCGTTTCTTTGCTTAAATGGCATATCAACGTTCTTGGGTTATTTAATGTTAAAGACATCCTTGTAGAGAAACAGTAGTGGTACTATTTAACGCATAGCTTGGCCAGGGAGATAAGGTGCTTCATGCCTTTCTTAAAAGTATTTGCACAATCAGGTTTCGTCCTTACTTGCAACAATGTCAAAACCAAGCACGTTAGTCACAACCCATTTATCATATCGACATGTATATTTATAATTTGTTTGCGTATATATATATATATATATATACTATGTTATTCAACCCAATAAACCTGGAGTTGGGAACAATTCAAAGCAGTATCAATAAGATATTTAAAAAAAAGAATCTTAAATTTAAGCAATCCCGGTCAAAACATCAATATAAATAAAATTCACAGAGCAAATAACTGTCTCTTAAAAACCAACAATAATCGGTCAAATTAAACTAATGAATTCATTTCCATCTTGTAAAAAAAGCAATAATATAAATAAATGCTCTAAAAAAGAATCCATTTTCTGGTTTGATCTGAGGAAGTCCTATTAATTTTGGGGGGCATTGATTTATATTAATGTTTTTAACAGGATGGAAATAAATTTATTATCTTACTGTGACCGATTGTTGTTATTTTAAAGAGAATATATATATATATATATATATATATATATATATATATATATATATATATATATATATCCCTCATATATTCTATACACGAATAATCCACACCTATAGTCTTCGGACACCGACTGGGTATTATTGATATATACATGTGTGTGTGTGTGTGTGTGTGTGTGTGTAAGTACGTATATATATATATATATATATATATATATATATATATATATTGCGTCTGCGTTTGTGTGAGTGTGTATTTGTGTTTGAAGAAAGGTAAGATCTGGTCAATCTTATGATCATATCGATTAGAAGTAAAAAGCGAGTGAAAAATTAACTGCGACTGAATCTCTATTGTTCCGTTGGCTTATCTGATGAGAACGGTACAGTTTCGGAAAGTAGCAGTCCCATTGAATAAACAAACAGAAAATTCTTCTTTAAAATAGATAAGTAAGAATCATTTGTATTGAATCAGTACAAAGACATTCGTAAGCAAGTCAATATTTGGCAAAGCCATCGCTTGGATTCTGCTTGCCAAATTACACAGACTTGGAGACTCTACAAAAGTCCGTTCAATAACATCCGGTTTATTGTTTGTTTTGATTTGTATTTTATCCTCTTGCATTTTTTCAAGCAGCGAGTTTTTGCCGCTGTTTTTTGTTCTAGCAATTTCTTCGAAGCTCAATTTACTATGACCAATAGTATTTATTAACTGGTTGGCTGGTTGTCTTTTGGCATGTCAACTCTTATTTTATTAATCTATACTGATGTCAATTTTAGTGGCAACACTACCGTATGGATGCACCTCATAGATGCCAACGAAATATTTTGGGAATAAGCAAGATGGTGACTTAACAAGAATTCTGTGTGCTGTTTAGGTCAAATATTGGAAGGAACAACAAAAAACAAAACAAAACACAGAAACAGCAACTGTACGGCAAATTACCTCCCATCTCACAAACCATTAAGAAAGAAGAACAGGAAATGCAGGCACTACTGTGATTAACTGTGACAAGGCAAATTATATGTTTTAATGTTATTACTTACAAGACGACTACTGTGAGTTGCAAATTGAATTTGCTGTAATATAACGTATCTCAATATACATTGGATTCATGTGACTGCTAATGTCTCTACAAATGATAATGATGTGTTTTTTTGTTTCAGATTTGGAAGTAATACACTATAGCAACTATTAATCCTCGATCACAATGCCTTAGATGAGAGAGGAAAAATATTTTGCGTCACTACTTATATGGAGACAAAATCATCGAAAACTGTCTCAAAATAGATGCAACCTATTTATCTGATAATTATTTATTACTGAGACAACAAACTAAAAAAATTGCATGTCATGGAAACTGATATAATGATAATAAAAAAACAACATTGATTTGATGTCTCTAGGTCAAAGGATGCATTTTTCCTGGATGTGTTTCAAATGACCGCCATTGTGCTTGATACAGTAACAAATCATATATCATATTAATGGGTTGCATCTAAATAAAAAAAAACTGTCTATTTTCACATTAAGATAGTACAACACATCCCGACGAAATATAGTGTGGATTTGCCTAAACAATACTATAAATATACGCACAGCGTTCAAATTCAGATGTAGCTCCTATTTGTGTATTGAAACCTTATTATAGGTAGAAAATTACTGACTACTGGACACACACACACACACACACACACACACATATATATATATATATATATATATACACTCGCATATAGACTAAATAATCAACTCATCCACGTGAGCAGAATGAGGAAAAAGGTTAATTTTTCGGCGGAATTTAACAGATTTGAATTCAGAGTTTTCCTTTTCCTGGACTGGTTGCTATATCAATGATAAAAGTGCGATCTGCCCTACTGTTTACAACCCCAAAAGTATTCGCACTATGGGAAATGATAGCAGCCTCGTCCAGGATTTGAACTCGGATCACCGTGCCCATTTCCTAAAATTATAACAATTTCATTATGAGCGCTACTAATTTTTTCAACCCATCTACGCAAACTGAATGTGACACTAGGTCAGTTCTTTTGCGTAGGTTTTCAGGGCTGAATTTAGAGTTTGCTTCTAGACAGATTGTCATACAAAGGCTAAAGAGATCGGCCTGTCCTACTATTTACTCATCGTAGTCGGGAGAATAGTCAGAATTATACTTTTCCTAAGGACATTAACACTATGTGAAAGGCAACTAGCCTGGTTCAGGATTTAAGTTCGGGTCACCGTGCTCATTTCCTCCGATGATAACCATTTTACCACAAACGACTTATAAATCCCCCCTCCTGAGGATTAAGCACTCTGGCTAAGGAATTAATGGCTTCCACTTGCGTAAAGCAAAGCACTTCTAACGAACCGGGCACTCCTGTGTCTGATCGCGCAAAATATAAACAAACGAAAGCTAATTCAAAATGCGTTAAAATTCCCGAGCTGACGTTGGTAACCGAAATGGCTGAACGGTAAGATAGCAAGCCTAGCGTAAAGTTAGGCGGATTGCAATTCCAGCTTGAAGTCTCCTGCGAGTCTTGTCACACTGAAGAGTTGTGATATAATGAAAAGTCTGTCTGTGGATGACAATATATATGTATATATATGTGTATTTGTGTGTGTATATATATATCAATATGTGTGTATTTGCTTGTGTATATGTATATGTATATGCGTGTGTGTTTGCATATATATGTGCGCGTGCATATATATATATATATATATGTGTGTGTGTGCGTGTGCGTGTGCGTGTGAAAACTTACCTCGTTAAAACATTGTATGCCTCTTTCTTAGGCTCACGACCCTAAAAACCCCACTTATTTGGCGAGAATTCAGAGGATCATTAGATGCCCTTTTGTTTTTCTCACTTTTTAACCTTTTACTTCTATGTTTCCTTGTTCCCGTATCAATATGCAATTTTCAACTTTTTAAGACATTTTTTTTATATCAAACAGATTTGTTTTTACTTTGCCTGGCTAATAATTGATTTTTCAATCGCTAGTGTAATAATTTCATATTGTATTAGATTTTGAGCGCTTTCAATTGATCCGCAATTTTTCTAGGGTAGACATAAGTCAATAACGGACAATAATGAGGTCAGCTGACATACATTTTCATTGTTTACTTATCGAATATCGTTAAGCATGCCTACCTGGGTTAAATAGGATTTGTGATAAGCAGTGGTCGATCGCAGAAGGGAAAATGTCAGCGAAAGGTTACAGACGACTGATGTGTAAAGAAAGACTTGCAAACCAATTGCTTATTAAGAAAGGCGTCTGCTTTTGGGATCTGGAAGAAAAGAGCATCGGATTGCTGTTTGGCTCAACTGACCACAAAGAATGAACAAACAACTCAATACATAATGCTTTTTAAAATCCGTGTCATAATGACATTATTGCCAGTCCACGATACATTGGCACATTTTCTGGTAAAGAGATACATAGACATTATTTTTGGTAAGGAGATACTTTGCTACCATTTCTCGGCTGCGGGTGTAGAATACACTGACTGCACCTCTGCAGAGGGGTAAGAACCCCCTAACGAGTGTCCTGAGTATAACATTAAACGATCCGATGGTAAAGTTCCAGTGATGCTTTGGGAAATGTGGAGTACCCTTCATTGGTATTGCTCCCAGGGCCCCTCTGGCCCGGAATGCTTGCACCTGATAAGACCCTATCTATGGGTTTAATAGAACTAACTGCATACTTATGCTAAACTGAATTATTTGAATTCGACCTATCTTCACTAAACTGAATAGCTTAAAATAGAAATGTTTGAGAGAATTAAACTGTACTTACATTTAAACTGCGTGCTTATGCTAAACTGGATTGTTTGAAATGGAACGGTTTTGGACATTGAAATTGTACTTAAGCTAAACTGAATTGTTTGATATAGAAGTATTTTGACATTTAACTGTGTAAACAAAATCTTTACTTATACTAAACTGAACTAGCTGAATTAGAACTGTTGGACTAAACTGAATAGCTTCAAATAGAAATGTTTTTGATAATTAAAATGTGTACCCATGCTAAAATGAATTGTTTGAAATAGAATTGACTGTTTACATAAAAATGGATTTTACGTTAAATGACATACAAAGGCTGATATACCATAAAACTCAACCAACCAACCAATCAACCAACAAACATTTCTTGTAAAAAGATACATTGGCACCATTTCTATTCTGGGTCAATTGGCAGTGAGTGTAGAATACACCTACTACATCTCTGCAAAGAGGTAACACTCCTCCAACGAGTGTCCTGCAAATGACACTAAACAATCTGATAGTGAGGTTCCAGTAATGCTGGAGCTTTGGGGAATGCAGAGTACCCCTTTATTGTCATAGCTCCAAGGGCCACTTTTGCTCAGAGTGGTAGTATCTGATTGGGCCCTATCTATGGGTTAAATAGGAGTAAACAGTCTATAAATGCTAAACTGAATTGCTTGAAATAAAACATTTTTACATTTAACTGTGTGTTAAAAAACTGTACTTATACTAAAATGAATTGTTTGAAATAGAACTGTTTCGACATTTAAACTGTATACATATGCTAAACTGAATTGTTTGAATTAGAACTCTTTATGTGTATAAAAGTAGTTGATAACCCATGAAATCAAACCAGACCAAACCAAAACCATTTTTATTCATAATCTGTCTGGATTATGTACTACGAAGTTCAATAGATCTAGTGGAAGAAATGGTTTCATACAAAAAAGATTGTGTTAACTGTGAAAATGTTGCTTTTGTCTGGGAAGTAAAAGCACCACTGAGAGTAATGTCAGATCATACTGTGATTTTCTATAGTTTAGTTTCGAGGTAGTTAAAGGCTACCGAAAATGGATTCATTCCGATGATCCCTAAACTGTTTATGAGACGGTACACCAATGGTCAGGGAAATAATTCATGAGAATTTCATCAGACACATACAATTCTCTGACAGTCTATCTTTCAAATAGAGTAACCTGTTTGCCGAAGATGAATACTCGTTATGCTCAAGTAGGGGGGATACTTGTGACTGTGTCATTCGTTACCTGATTACTGAGTAGTTACGTGACTTGCAACACTTCACTTCAGTCCTTACTTAGCCTATATATATATATATATATATATATATATATATATATATATATATATATATATATATAACTGTAGTGATTCATTGGTTCCAGAAACATGATTACGCAAATAAATATGAAATAATTACCTGATTTAATATCATGAATAAATTATCTCAAAGTGAAACGCATTCAATCTCGTCCAGGTTGGAAGTCGGCTCGTCGACTTCATTTTCTTATTACGATATGATGATTAAGGAAGTGCCCGTGGTCGTAGGAAATGGACACGGCGACACGAGTTCAAATCTTGAACGAGACTGATAGCATTTCACATGACATTAATACCCTTGGGACAGGTATGAATCCAATCATTCTCCCTCCAACTATGGGTAAATAGTAGGGCAGACTGGTTTCTTCAGCCTTGGTGAAGCAATTAGTCTAGAAGAAGGAAAACTCTGAATTCAAACCTGTTAAACTCCGATTAAAAATTGACCTTGAGTCATATCCTGGCCGAGCGGAGGGGTTGGTAAATATGGATAATGATGATGGTTAAGTTGCGCTGGCAGCACAGATTTCCCCAGACTTTCTCTCCTCATCTGTCCCTATTATCCATCATTTCCAGCAAGTCTTCCAAACTACATCCTCTGTCCGCACAGAGCTGATTTATATAAGTTCTTGCTGGTCGGTTAAAACTGGTACGTCTATGTATTGGGGTCCATAGAAGAACGTCACTTATGAGTTCGTCCTTGCTTCTCCAGCACTTCTTGTTCATCTTAGTCGGATGGTTTTTGAAATGGGAGGTAAGTGGCCGTACAGCAGTTTTTTTCTTGGGTGTTGCTTCCAGGATTTGTTCAAAATAGCCCGTACTAGTCTAATTTAGTTTCTATTGAGCTTTTTCTCGATGTGTTCATGTCTTGCATCCATACAGTTGTATTGACACTGCTATTGCTTGGAAGAAATCCTGTTTTATTTTATCCGATAGATCTAACGTTCATATGATTGATAACTTATCGATAACAGTCCACGCCTTCGCTAGCCGTATATTGACATCCATTTCAGTAGATGAGACACTGCTGCCGACGTACGTGAATTTGTCTACTTAGTTCGGAGGGTTACCACTTTGGGTGGTTGCCCAGTCGGCTCGGGCTGTAGAATACACCGACTGTATCTTTGCAGAGGGGTTAGACCCCCACCTAACGAGCATCCTGATATGACGCTAAAGAAGCCGATGGTGAGGTTCCAGGAATACGGGAGCTTTGGGGAATGCAGAGTACCCCTTCATTGCCATTGCTGTCAGGTTCACTCTGCTCTGGAGTGGTAGCACCTGATGGGGTAGTATTTATGGGTCAAATACGACTAAAAAACGTAATTATGTTAAACTGAATTACTTAAAATACAACTGTTTTTGACATTGAAACTGTACTTAAGCTAAAATGAATTGTTTAAAATAGAACCGTTTCGACAATTAACTGTGTGTGGACCAAAACTATACTTATACTAAACTGAATTGTTTGTTTTAGAACTGTTTGACATAACTGAACAGCTTGAAATAGAAATGATTTTGACAATTAAAACTGTGTACCCATGCTAAACTGAATTGTTAGAAATAGAACTGAGTATTTGCATAAAATAGATTTGACGATAAATAACACACAAAGGTTGATATTACATAAACCCCAACCAACCAACCAACCAACCAACAACCATTTCTTAAACTGTGTACTTATGCTAAACTGAATTGTTTGACAAAAATAAAATCGGCAACTCGAGTTCAAATCCAAGACGAAGCTGCGTTGAGAAAGACATCAATCCATTTTTTCTTCCCTTGTTATGGGGAAATAGAGAAGACAGGGTTCGTTAACCTTGTTAAAGCAAACATCATCAGAGGAGGAAATGTCTGAATTCAAAACGACAGTACACTGCTTAAAAAGATTGACCTTGTGTCACATGTGGGTTGTGAGAGAGGGGTTGGGTAAATAGATGGATTGCTATGTTGGTATATGTTTGTTCAGGGTTTCGTTTTTTTTTTTTTTTTTAGATATTATTGTGCTACTTCAGAATGTAGAATTGCCTGGTGATCGTGAAATCGTGAAACTTTGAGTTGTTAATTGTGATTATAATTTTCCCGTTTAGCAGGCAATATAATCTCTGTCCTATTCTTCAAGAACCTTCTCTGAAGATACTGCAAGCTTTAAATACAGTGATCGCACGCGCACACACACACACACACACACACACACACACACACACACACACACATATATATATATATATATATATATATATATATATAATATGGTATCTAAAATATGAAGATACGCACGTTTGAATTTTCCTTTTTTGCAGTATCATGGATAAAGCAATCGTATTGTTTAAAACCGTTTTTGAACATGTTTTTAATCATGGTTTAACAGTTCACACAGACCCATTATATATATATATATATATATATATATATATATATATATATATATATATATATAAGCTAGGAAGATCGCATATGGAAGCAATTGACAATCCTCAAGAACCCCTAATTTTATACTTACACTATCCTAGCTTATATATGCATGCTATATCACCGATATTGAACACTCTTTATCTATAAACATTATAATATATATATATATATTTCATTTAAAAGAAAAAAATTAAAAATTACTCATATCTTTTGTAATAATATTTATTTCCAAAACCAAATTTCATTATTTGGCGTTGGATAATATATATATATATATATACATATCTCCAACCTCTCTACATGAGCATGACTCGATTCGGGGTCAATTTTTTAAGTGGAGGTTTCAATTCAGATTTTTCTTTGTCCTAGACCGGTTGCCATAACAAAATCAAAAAGCCCAGTCTGCCCTACGATTTACCTACGGCAGGAGAAACAATAATTGGATTCATACATTTCTAATAGGTTGTCCAGTCGGCTGGAGCAGTAGAATTCACCACCTGCTTCTCTGCAGAGGAGTGAGTCTTCCCAGACGAGTGTCCTATTATGACACTAAACAATTTGATGGTAAGTTTCCAGTAATGCAGAAGCTTTGGGGAATGCAGAGCTTCCGTTCTCTGACATCGCTCCCAGGTCCACTCTGCCCGGAGTGGTTGCACCTGATAAGGGTCCTATCCATGGGTTAAATAGAAGTAAACCGTAGTTTATCGAGTTGACTGCTTTTTCCATTCAAACTGCGTATTAATGCTATACTGATTTAAAAAAAAAATAGAGCTGTTTTGACATTTTACCTGTGTACTTATGCTAAACTGAATTGCTCGAAATAGAACTGCTTTGACATCTAAATTAGCTGAAAAAATAGTTTTGGCATTAACTCTGAGTACTGTCCAGTTGGCTGGGGCCGGAGAATACACCGAGTGCACCTTTGTAGAGGGGTAAAACCTACAACCCAACGAGTATCCTGGATATGACACTAAACAATTCACTGGTGAGGCTCAAGTGATTCTGTGGCTTTGGGGAATTCGGAGCACATATTCACTACCATTGCTCTCTTATTTACTCTGGCCCGGAATGGTAGCACCTGATTCGGCCCTGTCTATGGGTTAAATAGAACTAAACTGCATACCAAAGTTAAACCGAATTGTTTGAATTAGAACTGTTTAAATAAATTGAATAGTTCGAAATAGAAATGTTTTTGACAATTAGACTACGTACTTATGCTAATCTGAATTGTTTGAAATAGAACCATTGTTGACATTGAAACTCTACTTACCCTAAACTGAATTGTTTAATATAGAACTGTTTCGACATTTAACTGTGTATAAACAAAATCTATACTTATATGAACGTGAATTGGCTGAATTAGAACTGTGTGAATAAACTGATTGCTTGAAATATAAAATCTTTTGACAATTAAACTGTGTACTCATGCTAAACCGAATTGTTTGAAATAGAACTGATTATTTGTATAAAATTGATGTGGCATTAAATAACCTACAAATGTTGAAAAACCATAAAACCCTTACAACCAACATTTCTATTAGCGTAATTTGAAAAGTAAACAGCCACGTCCAGAATTTGAACTCGTTTAACGTATCTACGCCCATCAACAGTAACCATTTTACCACAAACAACACTCTCTGTCTGTCTGTCTGTCTGTCTGTGTCTCTGTATATATATACATATATATATATATATATATATATATATATATAGGCCAATTAGATATTGCCTATTTATACAGGTAAATTCTTGTCCTAGTTTTTCTTCTTTCATATTGGAAATATTTTAATATTAAGCAAAAGAATTTTTAAATTGATTTGACCGAACATTTTTGAATTGATGTAATACATTATTTTTTTAAATTGATGTGATCCATAGGAGCAAATGTACTTTTGAAACACTTAAGAAAACGTGATAATTTGCATCTAATTGTATGTCAGATATGCATTTTGAGAAAAAAAAATTACAGCTTTGTACACACTATATATATATATATACATATATATATATATATACATATATATATATATATATATATATATATATACTAATCTAATATCTACCAGCATTCACAGTACCAGAAAAAAAAAAGCCACCGCCAGGAACAATAGATAAAAGTATCTCAAATCACTGCCTGGGGGAAAAGGAAAAAAAATATAGGTAAAAAAGAAAGAAAAGACCAACCTCGTCCGACCCCTTGAAAAAAATCAAGGGATACGCAGTCAGTTGGTCAAAAGAAAACTAAAAACCTTCCGCGAATCCTGCAATGCTACAATTACAAAAGTGCTCCACACAAGTGGAGCCAATTATAAAATTCTATAATTTTATAATTTTATATATATATACATATATATATATATATATATATATATATATATATATATATATATATATGTAACCACGCCGACTACTTAGACCATCGTTGGGTCACTGCTCCAATGAAGGGTTGAACCTTGGCTTCTTCTGCCACCTGTCCACGTTGTGTTTTATATCCAGATTACTGAAGTCGCCTCTTGCAGATCGCCAAACAAATGAGATAGGGCAAATTATTCAAAGAAAAATAAATTGAAATCGAAGGCCAGAGACAAAACAACACGGGGTATTCAAAAATTAAAGCAAAGTTTAGTTGACAAATAAAATTACAAAGTCCGTTTAAAAAAACAAGTCAATTGTCCTTTCCAAAATGAATAAGTCCAATCATACATGCCCCTTCCCTGTTGAGTGAGGTAATACTATCTTAAATGAAAACAAAAATAAACAAACATCGGATTTAATCCTTCTAAAATCCACGCAGCGCTTTCTCAGATTTCTCTCGTTCAATATATATATATATATATATATATATATATATATATATTATCATATCATCCTTAATTATCTCTCTCGCCATCTGTCTCTTTCGTCCATCGCTTCCTGCGGGTCTCCTAAACAACATCCTGTGTCCGTACAGCGCAGTTGTAGATAAGTTCTAGCTGGTCGTCCTACACTTGCCTGTCCATGTGAAGGGGTCCATAGGAGACCAACACTTATGAGTTCGTCCTTGCTCTTCCAGCAGTGTCCCGATTGTCTTGTTATTCTAATTTTAATGGTCCTCAAGATGAGTGGTTGGTGGCCGCACAGCAGCTATTTTATGGGATCCTCGATGGGTTATATATATATATATATATAGTAATGACCCGGGTTAGGTTTTCACTTTTCTTGTGGATGTTCTTTATAATCATTTTTGATCAGTCTCTAGGTGTTTTCTTTCCAATACAAATGAAAATGTTATGTTTGTCATCTCTATCATTGCTTATCCATCAGCCCGAATTTCTTCCTGTGTAATGGGTATCGACTCCTGAGTATTCTCTTGATTTTATCATTTAGACATCCGTTCTTATCTTTCTGCTCTTATCTATATCCTTGGGCTAATGATCTTATATAGGTTCTTAAGCAATGTTTAGAATTTGAATATTATCAATAGTTGAACTATCACGAGAGAAAGCCATTATTTAGATGCTCTTCAAAGTGATTTTTCCAGAAGGTTAATACTTGATTCGCCCGCACGCACGTGCATGTGTGTGTGTGTGTGTGTGTGTGTGTCTGAGTGTTCACTATTTTTATCCGTGATCACTGCAAGTGACTCCTTTGATCATCTCTCGATTTCACATACAGTTTTTAAGTGGTTATGACTGTTATTGGCTTTGGAATCAGCATCCATTTTAGTTCATTCTTTGTGCATTCTGAACATTTTTCTTTACACATTTATTTATTTTTTTATACCTCTCTCTCTCTCTCTCTCTCTCTCTCTCTCTCTCTCTCTCTTCCACTTTCAGATCTTGGATATATATTCATATATTCTAAATATTTATCTGTATGTTTTTTCTTCCTTAGACGTCTGTATTTGAAATTAGATAATTTTTTTCTCTCGTTTTCTGGAGTCAATATTTAATATCGAGTTCTAGAACTATATCATTTTTTAAAAGTTACTGGGCATCTACCGCTGGTTAAAACATTCTGAGCCTTAAAATGCATTCCCGAGTTACTCAAATTGCCTGTAAGAATGAGGTAACCTACAGCCTAAATTATTCATTTTTATGAAAATGGGGAGAGCCCAGAAATTCAGTCGATAGGAAGATTTACGAGATTAATACGTTATAAAAGCCTTTCTTGGCATTTCATTCTGCCCCAGGTGGGTGAATTTATGTTAATCCCCAGACAGCACATTTTTTTGTCAAAAAGAAGCTGTTACCCAAGGGACTGAGGCTGTAGAATACACTGACTATTTCTCTGCTCCGGGGTAGACCCTCTCAACGAGTGTCCTAATTTTGACCCTAAACAATGTGATGGTGAGGTTCCAGTCATGCTGAAGCTTTCTGGAATGCGCAGTACCGCTTCATTGCCATCCCTCCTAGGTCCAGTCTGGCTGGGAGAGGTAGCACCGGATAGGGTCCTATCTATGGGTTAAATAAAACTAAACGGTGTGCTAATGCTAAACGGAATTGTTAGAAATAGAACAGTTTTTGCTATTGAAACTGTACTTAAGTGCTCTTGAAGGAAAATGCCTCGAAGACCAAGTGTCTTTTGTAAACAGTCACGTACGAGTCTCTATCCGTACGAGGCCACCCATTATAAAAGGATTTTATGTCAAATTTGAATTTTTGGGAAGTTAGATAAATGACTACATTATCAAAGCCGCGAATTTGGCCGTAATAATTCAGTTGAAGGCAATTTATGGCGTTATCGTGTAAAGATCGTAATGTACATAGGATGGTATTTGATAGGCACCTACTGGGTTCAACAAAAAGAGGGATTATGATATTCAAAAGCAGGTAACCCATAAGGACTTCCCCGGTTAACATCACTGATATGATTAGGAGCATTATCCTGATGTATTTCTAGATAGTTCTTGCTTTTTAGTTTTTAAATATATATTTCTATAAATTAGTTTGGCATGTCATTATCTTGTTTACTTGCTTTGGTTTTCTTTGGTTTATGGTATATCAACTATTATAGGTTATCTTATGCCAAATCCTCTTTTTACCAATATATTAAATATATAAGATTTGGTTTGGTTTCGATTCATGTCATATGAATCATTATAAGTTATTTAATGCCAAATCCTTTTTTTACATATATATTAATATATATGAATTGGTTTGGTTGTCTTTTATGGCATATCAACTATTGTAGGTTATTTAATGTCAAAACCTGTTTTTACATATATATATTAAGTACATATGATTTGGTTTGGTATGGATTTATGGCATATAAATCATTCTGGGTTGTTTTATGCCAAATCCTCTTTTTACTAATCATCATCATCATCATGTCGTGCCACTAGCACGGATATCCCTGACCCTCTCTCGCCACTTTTCCCTATCGTTCATCGCCTCTGGCAGGTCTTCAGGGCTACATTCCGTATCCTCACATAGTTGCTGAATGTATGTTCGTGCTGGTCGTCCTGCTTTTGCCTGGCCATATGTGGGGGTCCATAAGAGTACATCATATTTGATATATATATGATTTAGTTTGATCACAAATAAACCATTATACGCTATCAAATGCAAAAATATCCTTTTTACATTTATATTCAATATACATTGTTTGTAAACACATTTTATTGATAACTTTCTTAACGAGCCTAAGCTCATGTTTTAGGACCTAGTTAAATGGTTCCAAGTATTTCTATCTAACAAGAAGAATTCGATTTAGAATTAATCACATGATTGCACACAGTTAAATGGATATACACGTGATTTATAGGTGAATTGCTTGTGGGCAATTTCATTTTTGAATGAGTAAAAACTAATTTGTTTGCTCATAAGTATTGCTATTGCTTCTACACAGTTAAATGGTTTAATTTATCACTATGAAGCACTTATAATTCTCTTCAGTACTAATCATTTCTTTGCTCTTAGGAAAGTGGTTACAAGTACTGCTATCTAATACTAATTATTTTATTTGCACACAGTTAAATGGTTCTAAGTATTGCTTTGTATCACAAACTATTCATTTAGACGGCAGTCATATATTTACTCACAGTTGAATGATCAAACTGTTCTATTTTAATAATTCTACTTAAAATAAGTCATTCATTTACACGCAGTTTAAATGCCAAACAGTTCTATTCGACCCATCGATAGAACGCTATCAAGTGCTACCACTCCGAGCTAGAGTGGACCTGGTAGTAATGGGAATGAAGGGATCCTCTGCATTCCCCAAAGCTCCAGCTATAATGAAGCCTCATCACCAGACTGTTTAGTGTTATAACCAGAATAATCGTTCGGGAGTTTACATCTTCTGTAGAGATGCAGTCGGTGTATACTACAGTCCAAGCCGACTGGGCTGAACCTGTCGGAGTCTTAAAAAAATAATTAGTCCCTGAATTACTTTGTTAGTAATTGTTTTTTTATTCAAAAACGATCATAAATTTTTGAATGTAGTAGTTGTTGAAAGCGTCTTCCAGTCTTTATCTCGTGACATCCTGCAATGACCTTAGCTATCAGATTGTCAAATGTCGCGCATATTAAGGGCTTTGTTTGCTGTCATTTTTTTGAATGTAGACATTACCGTATGAGCAGCTTATAGGAGTGATCCGAACTAATATTTGCTGAGCTGAATACAAAACAGTTTGTTTTATTTTTAACTTTTCATCTAGTTGACAGATATAGTTAATTTGGTACTTTGATTTCCCATGAGGTAATATCAAGTGACACGTCTCTGCGGTTTGTGTTTGAACAAGGTGTTCATGATTAAGATATTTGTATTTTCCGATACTTTTCCATTTAGGTGTTCAAGAAGTATACATCGTATCTTTTCACATGTCATGTGATTTTCTGAGGCCTAAATTTTAGCCTTAAAATAAGGGATCGTGCCATTAGTTAGAGACACAATTTGTGTCTTTAAATAGTTGACCAAGACATCTGGTACGCCTATAAATTTCAGCAACAAAAATCAGAAAACACTCCCGACTCGCCTCGGGTAAAACTCGAATATTTGCCGCAATTACTCTTGCCAAGAAGATCGCTAACTTTGGATAAATATATAAAAGATGTCTCTCTCCTCTTTCATTATTCATTCGGAAGCCATAGATTTCGCGAACATCAGGACATGGCTAATGTGTATTTTCCGACACTTTTCTATTAAGATTTTCAAGATCATTTACCAATGTTTTTCATCAAATTGGTCTAGTTCAGCATTAATACAGCTAGAATCTGGTGCGAAAATTTGATGGCTAAATAGATTTTCATTGCCTATATCTAGGCTTACATTCATTATCCTTTCAGAATATAAGTCTATGTCTGACTGGATATGCGATATTTCTTTGAACATTATCTATATGTTACTGAGATTTCTTCGACCTGGATGAGTGCATGATACCAATTCCTCTCTCCCTCTGGTTTTTCCTTTATTCAGTCTATTTCTGCAACATCCAGTATATCTATTATTAATTCCGACGTCTCCATTGATCAGTTGCCAAGTTTATAAAGATCGACATACCATGTAACAATGTAGACATGGAACATCTCTCCATCAATAGGAAACATCACGAAAAAGGCTTAATCCAACAAGAATTGACCAATAAAACAGCCACTACAGGATTAAAGAAATACTTAGAAGCTATAACAGTTAGTTTGGGTTAGTTTATTTTTTTAATGACATATCAATTTTAGCGGGTTATTTTGTGCCGGCGCTATTTATGTAAAATGTCGGCAATGGGACTATTAACTGCGGCAACAACGAATTGGATGATACTGCTAGAAAAGATACACAAGAAGCGAAAGAAAAATTATTCACTAGGTAAGCAAAACAATAAATTTGCTAAAGCACTTGAGCTCACTTCGCAAGAAGTATACATAAAAGATAAACCAATAGAAGCAGAAAATACTGAAGAAAGAAGAAAAATAAAAAATAAAATCAATTAAAAACGCCTGTGAACAAAAAAAAACTCCTTGGTGTAGAGAGACACAGAAAGAATTAGAAATGCTGACATAGAAATACTGGGTGTCTCAATATATATGGGACCCCTGAGACTGCTAATAACTCTAATAATAATAATATACGGTGTCTCAATATACATGGGACCTCTGAGACTGCTGATAACTCTAGTACTAATAATATACGGTGTCTCAGTATATATGGGACCCCTGTGACTGCTAATAACTTTACTAATAATAATATACGGTGTCTCAGTATATATGGGACCCCTGTGACTGCTAATAACTCTACTAATAATAATATACGGTGTCTCAGTATATATGGGACCCCTGTGACTGCTAATAACTCTTCTAATTATAATATACGGTGTCACAGTATATATGGGACCCCTGAGACTGCTAATAACTCTACTGATTATAATATACGGTGTCTCAATATATATAAGACCTCTGTGACTTCTAACAACTCTACTACTAATAATATAGAGTGTCTCAGTATATATGTATATGGGACCACTGCAACAGATAATAACTCTACTAATAAGGATATACGGTATCTCAATATATATGGATATAGACTGCGACTAACTCTACTAATAATAATAATTGTGTTCTAATTTTTTTTTCAGATTTGAAAATAGTATACTATAACAACTATTGATCCTCGATCTCAGTGCGTTGGATAAGAGAGGAAAAAGATATTTTGTCTCAATGCATATTTGGAGACAAAATCATTCAAAACTGTGCAAGCAAAATTTTGCATGAAGTTTAAGTTTAACAATTATTACAGTAAAAACCAAATTTATCGTTGGATACACGGTCTGAAACCATACGGTTTGTAAAAAACCGCAACATTATGCCTGAAAATCCCAGATCTTGCAGGAAAGTGACAGCAAGATGTCCTGACAAAGTGGATGAGTGAGAGATTGTGTCGGAAGGAGTCCGGAAAAGTCCCTCCGAATATGTTTCAAAGAACTTGGTCTTTCATGTGCATCTTCAGGTCTACTCATACAGAACCAAGATCAATCATAAAGTCACACCACCTGACATAGAAAAACGTCTCAGTAATTAATCATTATCATATTAATGGGTTGCATCTATTTTGAGACACCCTGCAGTAAAAACTAATAAGTAGCAGAAATGTGCTGGAATAAAGAGAGAGACAGAGGGGTTAATACAAGCGGAAGAGGATCAGAGCCTACCAACAGGAAACTATCAGACAAGTATTATAAAAAGCGGATCAAACTCAATACGTGAAGTCAGAAAACGAACAACAAAAAAGAATCAATTTATCCCTTAGTGTCTGGTTTCACATTCTTAAGACCAAGATAAGTTAAAGAAAGGACAAATAATATAGGTCATCACATTCAAAAGAAAATATTCGAATATTACGGAATACTTAAATGTGAAAAAAATTATATAAACATAATCTAGAACCGATAACAGAAGCCAAAGACGATCATATTCTTAGGACATTTTCTATCTAAATTGATAGATAAAATAAACAGCAATAGACTGTCAAGGAAATATATGTCTACAAAAACATCTGCCGCCTATATACACACTCAGACATACACTCACACACACATACAAACACACATACAAACACACACAGCCCATTAGGCTGAGGCTGTTGAATACACCGGCTGTATCTCTGAAGACTACCCCAACGACTGTCTCGGATATGACAGTATACAATCTGAAGAAGAAGCCCTAGTAATATTGGAGCTTTAGGGAAAACGGAATACTTCTTCATTACCATTGCTCCCAGATTCACTCTGGCCCGCTGTAGTAGCAGCTGAAAGGGTCCTATCAAAGGGTAAAATAGAACTGTTTGACATTTGAACTGTGTACTTTGACATTTTAACTGAGTGCAAACAAATGTGTTTAGAAATCTTGTATCTAGTATATATGTATACAGAGGATTTGGCATTTTGCATTAAATAACCAACTGTTATTGATATGCCACGAAACCAAACAAAACAAAACCAAATAAACACACACACACACACACACACACACAAACACACACACACATACACACACACACACACACACACATATATATATATATATATATATATAAACCTTTTTTGTTACAGATCACGTTCTTTTCAACACTTTGTATTGATTTTTTCATTCGTCTTATAAGAGTTCTTGCTTTTGTCGTTTGCTATATCTTTAAATAGAGTGAAATATCTGAGAGTTTTTTTTTTATCAAGAGTAGAGACCGATATTGCATTTTCAATAGAATTTCAATGGCGTGTATTATACCAGAGTTTTAAATTTAGATCATCTCGTGCTCATGATTTAGTGATAACAGAAGCTCGTTTAAACAAACGAAGTTCTAAATTTGAAGCTCTAATGCAAGAAAGGCTTCACAAAAATAAGACAAAAAGTTTTCAATATCCGCCTATGATTTGAACAAAAAGAAAACTTTCACTGGATGTAGATGATATATGTTTAGCCAGGTCTTCTGGAACATAAAATTCCAGTCAGAATAAAATTGTTAGCTCAGGAATGGCAATGAAC
Organism: Sepioteuthis lessoniana; assembly: GCA_963585895.1. NCBI lineage: Eukaryota > Metazoa > Mollusca > Cephalopoda > Myopsida > Loliginidae > Sepioteuthis > Sepioteuthis lessoniana. The sequence goes on along the minus strand of OY757923.1, from coordinate 31,909,931 downwards.
AATCTTCAACGTCCTAAACATCATTTTATCGAAATTCAGCAAAAAAATCTGTTTAGTTCCGAACATAGCCTATATATATATATATATATATATATATATATATATATACGAGAGAAGCAGAAGATTTTGCAGCCCAAATACGAAATGGAAAACCAATTTAAATTTTTTTTTTAAAAGCGGAATGAATATGCCGCCTAGTATATATATATATATATATATGCTATGCGACATATTCATTCATTGGTAAAAAAAAAGTGGTTAAAAGCAGGGAGTAACATTCAATCTATGAACCTGTTAGCCCTTCCTTATATATATATATATATATATATATATATATACGACGAACAGTATATATATATATATATATATATAGGGATAAAATGCATACACACTACAATGTATGCATATCGTGTTGCTTTAATGGTCTCTATTTCAAGCTATTTAGTTTAGGCAAACAATTGTATTTCAGACAATTCAGTTTAGTATAAGAAAGGTTTTTTTTTACTCACAATTAAATGCCAAAACAGTTCTATTTCATTCCATTCAGTTTAGCATAAATACGCACTTTACATGTTAAAACACTTCGATTTCAAGCAGTTCAATTTAGCATAAGTACGCAGTTTAAAATACAAAACAGTTCTTTCAAGGAATTCAGTTTAGCTCAAGTACGCATTCTAGTTCTATTCGACCAATAGACTGGATCCTATCAGGTACTACCACTCCGGGCCAGAGTGGATCTGGGAGCAATTGCAATAAAGGTGTACTCAGCATTCCCCAAAGTTCCAGCATTTCTGGAACTAGGCCATCAGACAGTTAGGTGCCATGTCCAGAACACTGGTTCGGGGAGTCTTAAGCCTCTGCAGAGAAGCAGTCGGTGTTTTCTACTACCCGAACAGACTGGGCCATCAAGTACTTGATACCTTTTAACTATACACAAATTGAGCTAAGGCTGTTTTAAAAATTCTATCAACAAAATGTTTAAAAATCATATATATTCAATATATATGCATGAACTGGATTTGGCAAAAAATAATCTACAATGGTGGATATGCCATAAAAGCCAACCAAACCAAATCCTATATATTTCATATATATGTATAAAGATTATTTGGTATTAGATAATCTACATAAGTGGATATGTCATAAAAACCAACCAAACCAAATCCTTTATATTTAATATATATGTATAAAGGGGATTTGGCATTAAATAACCTACAATGGTTGATATGCCATAAAAGCCAACCCAGTCAAACCGAACTACATTTTTACTGTTTGATATAATATAGATATAATATACATACCAAATATTACTTTATTACTAATTTGTATTACATGTAGCTTAGTATATATTACCTCAATTAACCCTACTTATCGTTTACTTTTTACCTAGGTTTAAAAAGTGTTTAACTGGTATTTGAGATCATTTACCGGACATTGAATTTACTAATGGTGGTATTCTAGAATAGCTCTTGTAAAGCGTTAATCCACGCGAGGACCAACGAGAAACAAAGCATATTTTAGGTTTGGCTCAAGGTCTTAGATATAAAGCAACCGGTGAGTAGAAACAAACTCATCACCCTTTACCTTTTACCTTTTATTTTGTTTAACACTCAACTTGTAATGACTTGGCTATGAAAAAAAAGTCCCTTGATGGAATAAGCCAATATATATATATATATATATATATATATATATATATACGAGGATCATTAAATGAGTTTCCAGACTTTTTCGTTTGGGCACTTTTATTGGTAGTTGACACATGAAACTCAAGTCCCCTTCGAAGTAATCTCCTCCGGTTGCAATGCATTTGTTGTACCATTCCAACAACTTCTGGAAGACCCCATGGAAGTCCTCTTGTGTGAGCGTGTCAATGACCTCATCGCAGCCTCTTTCATTTCCTCAATTGTCTCATAACGACAGCTTCTAAGAATAGGGAATAAACAAAAGTCACAGGGACAAGGTCTGGACTATAGGGAGGGTGAGGAACTGTCTTGATGCCCATCTTGGTCAAATAGTCTGTGACAAGGATAGAGTTGTGGACTGGTACTTTGTCCTGGTGGAAATGCCACTGACCCGATTTGAAGAGTGCTGGCCTCTTCCCAAGGAATTTCTTTTTGAACTACCTTATAACCTCAACATAGTAACCCTTACCCTAAACCCTTGGCCAATAAACTCTGGTCTATTGACTTCCTTACTCCTCCCACTCCTTTCATCATCCCTCAAAGACTCCCTGCCTTCCTTGAATCTCTTATGCCACTCAAATACTGATGTTCGATTCATGCAAGATGCTCCAAAAGCTGTCTGAAGCATTCCATACGTTTCTGTGGCATTTTTTCCAAGTTTAAAACATAATTTTATTGCATGTCGTTCTTCTAAAGTGTCCTCACGTCCAGATTGGATTTTTGAAATTCACCGCCGAGACAATCAGGTTTTAGTAGGGTGAATTCCAATTCCTGCTGTTGCAGTTCATTTAAACGGGAAATCATAAAAATTGGTCAGTCATCTCATAAGATGTATGTATAGCAATAACATACTTAATCTTCAAGAGTCTACAACAATTTTGAAAGCCTTCACAAAAAATATCTGGAAACTTATTGAATGCCCCATGTATATAGCTTTAAAAAGCGAGTGAATGGAATTAAGAACATTTTAAAATCATTTAAATGAATTAAAATCATCAAGTTGGGGACCGTTTCTTTCGGTCACTTCTCTTCAGAGAATTATCAGTGACAATCAATTTTGTACAAGTGGGAGCAAGCATTGGATTCTAACCAAGGGAAAATCCATGAGGTGTGAAGAAAAACATAGAAAAAATACTGTAAGCCAGCTGAGTTGGTACGGTTAATAATGTTTTCTTCCGATGGCCCGAGAAGGTTATTAAAAAGCCACGGAGTATAGGTTTGCTCTCGGATACATATTTCCGGTTTGTATTTTTTAAAGTAATACTTCTAGAATAGATAGCTGCCGTTCATTTGTTGATGTCTTCAAGATAGTAAACATAGTGGGACTGTATACTTAGGTGCAAGTCTGATTGGCCAATGGATGGCGGCCAATAGCAGAAGTTGAATAATAACCGCTCGACGTCGTAGTGTAGTCGCAGGTTTGTGTTCGGATTCTCGAGGGAATATGTTGGTTTATTCTAATCTCTAAGCGTTGATTAGTGAAGCCTATATAGCAGATATCACATTTGCATGTAAACCGTTAAATGAGTAACTTTCTAGAGATCGGTCCCACTATCTTTCAGATTAGGGGGAAACAACCGACATATATGAAGAAAATAGAAAAATAAAGAATTCTAAAAGCGACGAATTTATCATTATGGGGACTCAATATTAAAATGTTTCGGTTTTAATAAAACTTCTTTGGGACTTTAAAATTGTAGACACGTTGCTCGAACAACAATGAATATTTTTATTATTCATATTGATAAAAACATCTATCGTTGTTCATGCAACAATAATTTATCTATCGTAGAGTACTGATGAAGGTTTATTAAAACCGATACATTTTAACGTTGACTTTATCATCATAATAGATCCATTGCATTGGGAATGGTTTGTTTTTCTATTTACTTTATAGTATCGGATTTATTTCCCTAATTTACTTCAATATATATATATATGTATGTATGTATGTTCTTCTGTCATAAACGATAATTGATGAGCGATACAGTGTTTATTTTTTAGATAATTAGTTTTCTCAGATGACAACTTTTCGGTAGGCAAAGTTTAAGCTAAACACCTCCAGTAATCTAATTCCCCTACGTCGGGCCCTGTCTCCAGATTTCTAAAACAGTTTTAGTACGTTAGAGCCCAAGCTGACAGTTACCTAATTAACCGATGTCATATAGAAATAATTTATTTAAAGTGGTCAGTTGCTGGTTCTGCACTAAGCATAATCTCTTCATCGAGTTAACATTACCTATAAAGTTGCCCGAAGTGGCAGGCGTCAGGTGCTAAAGGAATCTACTTAATTTATTAATCTTTCTTTAAACGAAATATCAACTTCGTTGATTATTTAATGCCAGGTCCAACCTTATAGAAGAACAGTAGAGATAATCATCATCATCATCATCATCACCATAATCATGTCGTGCTATTTGCACGGTTATCCCTGACCCTCTCTCGCCACTTCTCCCTATCGTTCATCGCCTCCGGCAGGTCTTCAGAGCCATACCCTGTATCCTCACATAGCTGCTGGATGTATGTTCATGCTGGTCGTCCTGTTTTTGCCCGGCCATATGTGGGGGTCCATAGGAGTACATCACTTATGAGCTCGTCCCTGCTTCTCCAGCAGTGACCTGCATGTCTGGTTCGTCTAACTTGGATATTTTTCGTGATGGGAGGCAGGTGGCCGTATAGTTGGTGCCTTGTACCCATAAAGAGAAGGATAAACGATTTCATACTTTTCCCAAAAGTATTAGTCTGAAATTGAATTAAATAGCGTGACTGGAGTTCGAACTTGCTAACTACGATCTTAAAATCCAGTATTTTAGCCAATACGCTATGTTGATTCCTCCGCTAAGGTGATCGCTGGTCAAATTGAGAGCACATACTTGACCTATTGTTGGACTGTTTCATCGGCAAATATTGAGTTGACAAAGCTCGACAGGAATGGAAGAACGTTTGAAAGAATTTTCCTTCTCTTGGCGTCAAAGCTCTGAAAACTAACAAATGAATTTTCGGGTCGATAAATAGGTTGAGACAGGTTTGTGATGACATGAATTCTCCTCGTTTGGGGTCTCTCGACAAGGGGAAGGTTTACAAGGTACCAAGCACCGGATTACGACCAGAGGGGACAGAAGACAAACACATATATATATGCACATATATATGTGTGTATATATAATATTCTCTTTCTCGCCCGGTTTATACACACACACACACACACACACACACACACACACACACACACACATATATATATATATATATATATATATATATATATATATATATATATATATATATATTCTATTAAAATTATTTTAGAAGGAGAAATGCTTATTATAAATAAATTTTGATTCAACTGGAAGTCTTCATCAAAGCGTGTAGATCTTGCTATATGAAAAAACGGGTTAATACTGGTTGATATGATTCAATTCATTTCTTCTCACTTACATAAATATGTATAAATGTATGTGGATATATATATATATATATATATATATATATATATATATAAACACACACACACACACACACACACACACACACACACACACACATATATATGTGTGTATATATATATATGAGTGTGTGTGTGTATGTGTGTGCACATACATTTACACATATTTATGTATTCGTGTACATTATATATTTTTATAAGTATGTTCATACATACATACATACACATTTATGCATGTGAGTACATTTCACACACACACACACACACACACACACACACACACACATATATATATATATATATATATATATATTCAAGGGCTGTTTACTCCTTAAATCACCCAAGTGATAGAGATACGAATCCAAATCTATGTGTGAATAGTTAGAAAGCCTGAGTTCTTTAAACTTCAGTAGGAAATAAATCAAGGAGAAAGAAAGTTATGATTTGAAACAGCGTTAATCTACTTAAAAATTGACCATGTGCCACAGGATGCCCATTACAGAGAGTTTTTGTAAATATATGCATACATAATCATATATATATATATATATACAGTGTGTCCCAAAATAAATGCAGCCTATTAATATGATAATGATTTATTACCGAGACAAACTCAATGGCGGTCATTTGGAACACGTCCAGTAAAAAAATGCATCCTTTCAGTTAAGGACATTTTATCAATATCTTTTTAACTGTTATTATGTAAGCTTTCAGGACCTGCAATTTTTTTAGTTTCTTGTCTCAGTAATAAACCAATACTATATAAATGGGGTGCATCTATTTCGTGACAGTTTTCAGTGATTTTGTCTCCAAATAAGTTGTGACACAAAATATTATCCCCTTCTTTATCCAAGGCATTTTGATCGAGGATTAATTGTTATTATAGTATACTATTTATCAATCCGAACCAAAAGACATAACATTATTATCAGTAGAGTAATCAACAGTCACATGGGTTCCATATATATTGAGAAACCTATAGATCACACACACACACACACACACACACACACACACACACACACACACACACACACATATATATATATATATATATATATATATATATATATATATATTCAAAAGTATAAATATATACATTAAGATTGATTATAAAAGCTGGAATAGAAACTTGGCTCACTATACGACAGTAGCACATCTTACCCAGTGCCATCATCATTCTCACTTTTTATGTACTTATGCTAAACAGAATTGTTTGAAATTGAACTGTTTATATGAATAAAAATGGATTTAGCATTAAATAACCCACAATAGTTGGTATGCCATAAAACCAAACCAAACTAAACCCCAAAATTCTCTGGAATGGAAAGTTTCTGGCGTGAATGCTGCAACGTCACATCTCGATAATTCAGTCAACTTTTGCAGAATCGTTCTGGCCGAACATTTTCATAAACAAAATCATAAGCAACCTTTATACAATAGAAGTAAAACCTTTTTATCACGTAAAAGATTTATATAACTTCAAAAATCAAATCCTTTCAGAAGTTCAATGTTATCATTAAGAAAGTGAATTATTTATACAACCTCTGATGAAATATGATATGTTAAAATATAATATTTTTCGATGTTAGATTATTATAAGTTAGATAATATGTTAGAAAAGAAGGTAAACATTTTATACAGACGTTTCTTTAGTTTGTTTCGATTTTATGGCTTATCGATCATGGCTGGTTATTTAATGCCAAATCCTGTTTTTACAAATATATTAAATATATGTTTTGTAAACACATTTTGAAGATACCCACAGTTAAATGATCACACTGTTCGATTTCTAATAATTCATATTATAAGTCATTTGTTTCTACTGAGTTTAAAAGATCAAATAGTTCTACTTTTAACTATTTAGTTTAACATAAGTCAACAAGATAAAATGGTTCCAACTGTGGCTATTTATCACTAACGTTTTGATCAAACATCGGTCATTTGTTTCTACCCAGTTTTTATTTCTAACAATTCAATTTAATATTTTGTACATCAGATTTTCGTGAATTATATCACATTGATGCAGTTAAAAAGTAAAATTTTGAGTCAATCTCTCTATATCACATTGATGCAGTTAAAAAGTAAAATTTTTAGTCAATCTCTCTATATCACATTGATGCAGTTAAAAAGTAAAATTTTGATTCAATCTCTCTATATCACATTGATGCAGTTAAAAAGTAAAATTTTGAGTCAATCTCTCTATATCATATTGGTGCAGTTAACAAGTAAAATCCAGATTCAAATCTCTGTATGTTAGAAATAATTAATCTCTATTATTAACCATTTTAATTCTAAAAAAATCATTCACTTATATTTATAGAATATTAGAATACTCTCTACATATCAGATTAGGAATCAAGATTATGCCTCTAGTGAAATTTAAAAAGTGATGTAAAATAGTTAATTCTAGCCATTTCAATTGTTCTCTCCAACTGTGTTATACTCCATTTACCATGAGTAAATACTGGATCCAAATCTGAGTATAGTGTTTTTATAGAAAATCTTCATTGTCTGGTGAATGAAACAAACGAATAAAACAAAGTAGACATTGAAAGCAATTGTTTTGGTACAATAAACGAGATATCTTTTAAAAATTGTCATATTTCTATGTCTTCATTAGCTCATAGTAAAATCCAAGAGTGACGTTCAGACAGTAATGAGGACACTAAAAGCATTAATCGCCTTTAGATCAACTAACAGTATATTTTGAAGATGTGACGTCAGATATTGCACGTCAGAAAACTATTTTATGCCATACGTAAAATTATGGATTTTAATTTTCACAGACTTAATAATAAAATCTTCTACACATTTACAAAAAATCTCTACCGCTTATGAATATGATTTGGATAACGTTCACCTAATATATATATATATATATATATATATATATATGAAGGTCACTCAATAAATAAGTTGAATTTTGAAAAAGCAGTGGGTAATAGGAAGCACTGTTTACATTCGTTTGTTTTTCAAGGAAATCAAAAGTGATAGGTCCCTTCCCGTCCCAGAGCACTGTCAGCATAATCGTCTTTAATGACCATTTATTATGTGGTTGATAGTTTCGTCTCAATCACAATATAGTCTACATCTGCTATTTTGTTGCATCTTGTCTATTCTTGTTTTGACGTAGTTAGTCCTTATGGTGTGGCTTTGCTTTAGTTTCTCTCTTAAGGCTTCCCTTTTCAGCCGTGGCCAAGTTTTCTCGTGTGAGATTTCTTTTGTTCATCGCTTGAAATGTCCATTAAATTGTTTTCTTCCCATTTGTGTTTTCTGATTATTTTTGTTCTATTGTTGCTTGTCTAGCCTGTATTGTTTCTTGTGGCTTAAATCAGTCTTCTTCTGCATTTTATTATATAGTCTTCTCGTCATTGTATCGATGCATGGACACTATCTTGAATTCTGGCAAGTCCTCTTCTTCACTCTTTTCTTGACACATACAGTCTGTCAACGTCATCTCTGGACCATCTGTGCACGTTTTCTTTCTCTTTATATAATTATCAATTTAATATTTCTTCGATTTTCAGTTGTCTGGCAAGGCCCATGTAATTATCTTATGTTTCACTTTCCTTTGATTTTGCTCACTGATCTACTGTAATGGTGATCCTTTCTAACTGAAATGTACTTATTAAGAATAAAGCCAGCTCATTGAACAGGATTGGGTGATCCGTTTTTATTTCGAACTCCGATAAAATTTAGTGTTTAGTTTTCCGGAATAGATTCGTGATTATATACAGGTTGTAAGTAGAGTCAGTAATCAGCTATTTGTATAATGTAACCGTAGAAACACTGTGGTAAACGGTTACAAAATCTTCAGATGGAATTCGGGTAAGCCAAAAAGGATTGTGATTGAGTAAATTAACATGGTGACTCCGGCAAACAATAACGTTTGATTGTCCTTCCAGACATTTTATCCAATCTGCATCTAGCCGCGAATATGCAGAATTACAAGACTCAATAATTGACTGCCAAGTAATATAAATGGAAGAAATAAAATATGGGAAAATAACAAGACCGAATCTTCGGTAAAAAGAAAGGAAAGGAACAGAATCACAAAAAAAATGTAATCGAAATAAAAGAACAAAACTGAAGAAGCGATAACTTAAGCATTTGGAACCAGAAAATTAATCTGACATCATATCAGCAAACTATTTTGGTAAGCATCTGCCGTCATCATTATGTAAGTATTGTCTTAGATCAATATTTTATCGTGTAAAATACACTAAAATTACAAATTATATATATATATATATATATATATATATATATATATATATAAACAGTTTTAAAATCCTCGAAGCAATAATTATAAAAAATAAAGAAAAAACTTCTATAGATAAAATAGCATTCACCACAAAAGATGAACATATTAACCATATACAATAACTAACCTCCCATCCTATCAGAATGTGCCAACACAATATATAATTTAAAAACAAAACAAAAGAAAAAACACTCGAAATGAATATAAACCACTCCAAATAAATATACATAAAACTCACAGCAACAAACGATCTAACACAATCCCCGAAGATGACCAGCGATATGGTCAAAAGCACTTGGGCTAATATTGGGTCTTTTTTACCAATTTGACCTAGACATAAGAAGACGAGTGAGAAGACCTGAACCTTTTCACTTTAAGATTTAAAAAAAAGAAACAATCCGTGGTATTCAACCAGACCTGTTTATATATATATATATATATATATATATATATATATATATATATATATATATATATATATATAAAGATGGTTGTTGTTGATCCAAAGAAAGAGTAAGGATATATTTTTAAAAAAGAAGGTCCACGAAGAGATTTGTATATTTTAAGTTTATTTTTTTTGTTCTTACATACGTGTTATCTACATGTATCTTTCCAGCTTGTTGCTTTCGTCAGAAACATATGTGGCACAAGGCCTTGTTAATGGAGTACTCTATGAGACTTGAACTCACTGTTGTTTCCAGTATAAATGACCTTTGGTTGGTCAGGCTGGTTTATATAGGGGTAGTTGTCCCTCTTTCCTGGAGTGTGTTTACTTTGGTCTGCTTTACCTGTCTTTGATATTTGATATGTTTATAGTTGTGTGTGTGTATGTGTGTGTGTCTGTCTCGGTTGATGAGACACTGCTTCCTAGGTAGGTGAACTTGTCTACTTGTCTCAGAGAGCTACCGAAGCAGACATCAACACACAACTAGCAAAGACATGGATAACTCTCGATAGGATATCGAACATATGGAAGTCAGACCTGACCGATAAAATAAAACGCAGTTTCTTCCAAGCAGGGGTTGTGTCGATACTGCTATATGGATGCACTAAACGGGCACTAACAAAACGTATGAAGATAAAGCTTGACAGCAACTACACAATGCTGCGAGCAATACTGAACAAGTCACGGGGGCAGCACCTCATAAATCAGCAGCTCTACTGCCACGTTCCACCCCTCACAAAAACTATCCAAGTTAGACGAACCTGACATGCGGGACACTGCTGGAGAAGTAAGGACAAACTCATAAGCGATGTACTCCTGTGGACCCCTTCACATGGACGAGAAAATGCAGGACCACCAGCTAGAACCTACATACAACAACTCTGTGCCGATACGGAATGGAGCCCTGAAGACCTGCCGGAAGCGATGGACAATAAAGACGCGTGGCGAAAGAGGGTCAGCGATATCTGTGCTGATGGTGCAACACGATATATATATATATATATATATATATATATATATATATATATATATGGCATGAATTAAGTCTAAGAATTGACTTAAAAGGAACGATCCATAAAGAATGTATAAATCAACATATTCTAACAGAGTATTCAATGCATGCTTTCATAGTATATAAGAATATACAAATATGTATAAAAGTAAAAAAAAAAAAACTTCAATGCAGAGCAAATTATGTTGTTAATATCAAGTAAACAGATTTAATCCATTATAAATTTATTTCAATAACCTCTTTTACGAGGATATATCACCATAAAAAGTGTTTAGCTTTCGAACATACATCCTCGTACAAGAGGTTCTTGAAAAGATTTATAATGGATTATATTAATTGAGTTTTACTTGATAAAAATAAGTAAATCCTATATATATATATATATATATATATATATATATATATATTGTAACACTGTTGGTTCTCAGTAATTCACTTTATGGGTTTGTGGCTAACCAAATGCCTTATAATTTGGAGAGTGCTCAATATTTGTGATAGAGCTATTATATAATAATAATAACAAATAAATATAAATTAAATTTATATATTTAGTATCATGGAAGTTTTTCTGCGACCTTAAGTTTCAGGAAGTGTTATTTGTACACAATTGCAACGGTTTTTGACTGTATTTTTCGATTTTTCGATTTCTCTTTTTTCTTTCGTTATCTGCCTGATGATTGTTGTTGGTAAAATTTCATGAAACCTAAGGTCACAGACAAACTTCCATGGCATTTAATATATAAGCCAAATATATATTTATTCATTATATATATATATATATATATATATATATATATATATATATATATATATATACGTCATTTAATGAATAAGGGAATTTTCATTCGAAACAAGCAATTTTTTTCAGAATTTTTTTACATTAATGGAAATTTTTTTAAGCAAAACTAATTTTTTCAAAAAAGTGGCAAGTTTTACAAGATGTTTCCGGTTTGAACAGAGGTCTGTCTTCAAACTTTTGTTTTCAGAGTGTAAATCACGGGAATTTTTTTAGGAAGAATGTGTCATGCGTACAGAGAAGCACATTTTAGTGGGATAGCGTTTACAGATGGGCTAAAAATTCCTTCACCACTACGATCCTATGTTAAGAAAGCAAGTCCATGGAGTAGAAATATGTTGTCTTTCCAGTAAAGAAAAGGCGCAGAGGTCTGTAAACATGGGCATGCTGACAGTGTTCGGAGAGGTGAAAGGATCCATCACAAATGATTTTCTTGAAAAATATGCGAGTGTAAACAGTGCTTCCTACGACAAAACCCCTTAGGCAAAATTCAGCTTATTTATTGAATGACCCTATATATATATATATACATATATATATAATGTGAACTTTATCTAAATCATATTCACAAGCGGTAGACATAAATGACAGTATTTTTGGAAAATGTGTAGAAGTAGATTTTATTACCAAGTCTGTGGAAATTAAATTTCACCATTTTACGTATGGCATAAAATAGTTTCCTGACGTGGTAATATCTGACGTCACATCTTCAAAATATACCGTTTTTTGATCTAAAGCTAATTAATGCTTTTACTGTCCTCATTACTGTCCAAACGTCTGTCTTGGATTTTATTGTTAGTAAATGGAGACAGAAGCAAGACAATTCTAAAAAAAATATCTTGTAAGTTGTTCCAAGACAATTATGGCTTTCAATGTCATTTTTGTTTTATTCGTTTATGTTTCATTGACCAGACAATACAGATTTATTATGAATTATTGTACTCAGGTTTTGGCTCGAGTATTTAGACATGGAAGTTGGAGCTTAAAACAGTTGCAGATCCGAAGTAGCCTGACGTCCTTGTCCATCAAGTCGTTGAGAGAGAATATTTTTTTTGTCTTTTGCCCAAATTTAGTATATTAGCCGGCACATTAACATTAAAATAAGTCATATTCATTTTTTACTTCTTTTTTTTTTTGATGATGGCCTATGAAGGGCCCGAAAGTGCTCGGGACAATTTTGGTAAATTCATCTACCAATTCCAACCTGAAACCAAGACACCTATCAGGAAACTCAAAAGTATCTTATATTATACAGATAAAATGTGTCTTTACTATTTAATCAAACATGCTTAAATGAACGACTGCTGCCAAACTACACACACACACACACACACACACACACACACACACACACACACACAAACATATATATATATATATATATATATATATATATATATATATATATATGATATAATTTTTATACATATTATAAATTTAATATCATTTTTACATCCTATATCTATATTACCTATTAACTATACATATATATTATACATATTATATGTATCTTATATATGTATTATATACCTATTATGTAGACATCTATTATCATCATTATTACATTGTGCTAAAAGCATGGAGTTCTTTAAATCTCTCTGGATATTCATCCCAATCGTCCATCGCATGTGGCAGATCATCTGAACTGGATCCAGTGTCTGCAAAGAGCATTTTGCGGGGCTGATGAACATGTCGATCCCACAAACATTCTATAAAGAAAGTGACGTGACACCAACTAATTAAGAATGATAAAGACAAAGAAATAAATTTGAAATGCAGAACTTTTATGTGAATTATACGCCAAGAGTGCTTGTTGGACAATGGTTGTAGCTTGAAAGGTTCGGTCTAATAGCTGGGGTTACTGGGTGTTTCTATTTTGCTTCTAGAGAGGACGTTGTTAATTTCTCTGGAGAAATTGGCGTGCCGAGCCGCATGTTTCGGGATACTGCTTGTCTGGCGATGCAGGAACGTATATATATATATGTATATATATACCAGCCCATTGACCTAGTGGATAGGGTGTTCGCCAATGGCCGGAAAGACCGGGGTTTAATCCCAGGTTGTATCATACCAAAGACTCAAAAAGTGGTACTTGATACTTCCGTGCTGAAGACTCAGCATTATAAGGTACGTTTCCATAATAAAATAGAGCAATCCAGGGTAAGGAGTAGCGCCCTCCTCTATATCTTGGTGTAGTAGCTATTTAAAAGGGAGCTTTCGGGTTGCCCTCGACTAAGCTCGGCATTTATATATATATATATATGTATGTGTGTGTGTATGTGTGTGTGCGTGTGTGTGTGTGTGTGTGTGTGTGTGCTCTATCACTGATATTGCGAACTCCTTATTTATAAGTATAGAAAACATATATATTTACCTGCATATCTCTTTGCATTTATCCAGGATATATCTATATCAAGTTTTGTGTGAATGAAGCCGAAACATTATCTAAGTTATACTTTAAGTTAGTTATGCTCTTTAAAAAAATCGCAGTTAGAATTATCAATTATTTTTTAAATTGAGAAATATTTGTAGTCAAAGAAATCGCTCAAATATTTCTGACAAACAGCCTTACGAGCTGACAAATATATTGATTCATTTTCTTTGTTAATACTATAAACATCTTTAATCGGAGGAAGAGAAATTTGCCTAATATCAATAGAGATAAGATCGAGAGAAGATATTTTTAGCCGTTTCTTGAATTGTTTTCAGCTCAGAATGAGAAAGTAATAAAGGTCAAATATACCCTTTAGATAGGTGGATCATCAGCCAAGGGAAATTAATATTTGGTACAATAAGTCAGAATATTAAAGAAAGATTTTTGATGCCTTTCAGACAACAGGTAAGAATTACTAGATATAATCATTATCATTTTCTTTTTACTCATTGCCAGTCGACTGGGGTTGTAGAATACACCGACTACATCTCTGCAAAGAGGTAAGACCCCCCACCCAACGAGTGTCCTGATATGACACTAAACAATCTGATGGTGATGTTCCAGCAATGCTGGAGCGTTGGGGAATGCGGAGTATTCCTTTATTGCTATCGCTCCCTGGTCCATTCTGGCCCGGAGTGGTAGCACCTGATAAGGCTCCTATCTATGGGTTAAATAGAACTAAACCGTGTTTCCTTCATAATACTGATTTTTGCATTTAAACTACGTATTTAGGCTAAACTGAATTGTTTAAAATAGAACTGTTTTGACATTTAAACTGCGTACTTATGTTAAACTGAATTGCTCGAAATAGAACTGTTTTGAAGTCTAAACTGTGTACTTATGCTCAACTGAACTATCTGAAAAAAAACTGTTTTGACATTTAACTCTGTGTATTGCCCAACCGACAGGGGCAGTAGAATACACCGACTGTACCTCTGCAGAGAAGTAATACCCCCCCTCACCAATGAGTGTACTGTTATATGTCACTAAACAATCTGATGGTTAGGTTGCAGTTCCCATTGGCCCAATATGGTAGCACTTGATAGGGCCCTATCTATGGGTTAAATAGAACTAACGGCGTGCTTATGCTAAACTTAATTGTTTGACTAAACTGAATTGCTTGAAATGTTTTTGACAATCAAACTGTACATTTAAACTGCATGCCTATGCTAAACTGAAACCGTACTTACATTTAAGATGCGTGCTTATGCTAAACTGAATTATTTGAAATGGAACTGTTTTTTGACATTGAAACTGTACTTACGTTAAACTGATTTGTTTAATATAGAACTGTTTTGACATTTAACAGTGTGTAAATAAAATCTGTAGTTATACTAAACGGGATTAGCTGAATTAGAACTGCTTGACTAAACTGAATAGCTTGAAATAGAAATGTTTTCATTATTAAACTGTACTTACATTTCAACTGCATGCTTAATCTTAATTGAATTCTTTGAAATAGAACTGATTATTTACATAAAAATGGATTTGGCGTTAAATATTCTACAAAGGTTGTTATGCCATAAAACCGAACCATCCAACCAACCAACCAACCAAGATTCTTCTACGTATTCTGGCTGATCTTAGTAATACTGTCGTTTGGATGGTCTCCATCCGCCTTCTGATTTCTAAGTCTTCCAGCCCTCTTAACTAAACTTCGTGGATTGTTCCAAGTGCACCAAATATAAGTGGTATCACCTTCACCTTCATGTTCCTTTTTTTTTAGTTCTCTGGCAAGGTTTAGGTACTTTTTCCTTTTAGCTTCCTTCGATTTTTATTCGTTGCTCCCTAAAGACTGCAAAGTCCACTTTTCGGCAGGTTCTATTTTCGTTTTAATTTTATTTTTTATTTACTTATTAGAGAGTTTTTCACACCAGCGGTAGCTAATGGTTTTCCACTGGAGATTGAGCGACAGCAAATATCCTCAAATCTTCTGAACTCTTCTTAATATTCTAGCCAATCTCAACAAAGCTTTACTTTGGATAGACTCCACTCGTCCTCTAATTGCCAAATGCTCCAGTCCTTGAACCAACCCTTTGGTGACTGTACCGAGCACTCCAATTACAATTACGTCACGTTCATGTGCCATAATTGTTTTTTAGCTCTCTTGAAAGGTCTCGTTTCGCTTTCCTTCAGTTTTGCCGTGCGTTCAGCCAGGCAGCAAAGTCCACTATTCGGCAGAATTATCACTATTATTAAACTCCGTGTGAGTTTTTCGCTGCAGCGTCATCTGGTGGTCTTTCACTGGATTCGGAGTGAGAGTCTTCTCATTTTCAGTGTCCTGGGTATAACATTAAACCGCATCTTATACTTAGGCTTAGGTTTTGAAGTTTGGGGTAATGTGGAGTACCCATTCATTACCTTATCCTCAAGTTCACCCTGATCCGGAGCGGTTGTTACTGTTAGTGTTCCATCAGAACTGTTCATTCATTTCCATGGGATTATTTGCAAGCTTCTCGCATCAGTGCTAGCTGATTGTTTTTCTCGGTAGTCCGAGTGATAGCAACTCTCCCCATGTCTCCAGGACTCTACTCAGTATTCTAGATGCTCTAGATTCGTTCACTGATTTCCTACTCTTCCAGTTCCCTTCTCAAGCATGTAGAGACCGACCCAAGCAAGCCAATACAATTGCTACCACTGTAACTCTCATGTTCCACAGAGTGCAAGTTGTTCGTATTAGATAAGGATTCTCGATAATTACAATTACTAATGATAGATAGCAATACTTGAAACCATTTAAACTGTGTACAAACAAAGGAAGTCTAACAACTCGTTTGAAAAGAAAATTACCAGCAAGTATTCATTAATAATTCGCACACACGGATATACATAACTAGATTTGTCGTTAAATAACCCCCAAAAGGTGACATGCCATAAAACACCAACCAACCAACCAACCAAAAAATTATTTTCTTTTATTAAGAATATGTTTTTATTGATGCAGCAAATTTCTTTAAAAATGGTTATATATTCGGATTTGAAACATTTATTGCTTTCATTGTTGTTGCTCCCGGGAGACTGGGGTTCAATATCAGGTCGAGTCATATCAAAGACTCAAAAAGTGGTACTTGATACCTCCTTGCTTAACACTCAGGATTATAAGGTACGTTTCAAGGGTAAAGTGGAGCAATCCAGGGAAAGGAGTAGCGTCCTCCCCTACACCTCGGTATAGTAGCTATTGAAAAGGGAGCTTTCGGGTAGCCCTCGACTACTATCCGTCCCTATCATCCATGGCTCCTGGTAGGTGTTTTAGGCTGCGTCCTGTGTCCGTTCCAAGTGGTGGTAAGTTAGCCTTTGCTGGCCGACTGACACTTGAGTGTAGCCCTCCGAAAGAGAAAGTCGCTTATGAGTTGGTCCTTGCCTTTCCAGCAGTACCCACCATTGTATAGCTCATTTTACTCAGATTGTTTGCAACATGGGAGGTAAGTGGCCGTACAGCTAATGTTTTGTGTGTTGTTGCTTCTTGGATTTCTTTAAGATAGCACGGAGAATTCTTGTGCAGTTCCTATCTAGCTTTTTCTCGATGCGTTTTGTTAGCCTCAATATGGAGCATCCATACAATGGTATAGACACAGCTACGGATTGGAATTGCCCAGTCGCCTGGAGCTGTAGAATACACCGACTACGTCTTTACAGAGGGGTAAGCCTCCTCCAACCAGTGTCCTGGATATGACACTAAACAATTTGAATATGAGGCTTCAGTAATGCTGGAGCTTTGGGGAATGCAGAGTACACATTAGCTTAGTGAGTAGAGTGTTCACCCCAAATCGAATCATACCAAAGACTCAAAAAATAAAGTTCGGATCAAGGGTTTACTGGAACAATTCAGGGAAAGGAGAAGCGCCCTCCGCGGAAATATCTGTTGAAAAGGAAGCCTTCGGGTCACCCATGACTGCGGTCACCAACTTTACTTACTTTTACTATCTAACAATAACAATTCAATTAAACATCCGCCATTTGTTTACACACAGTTAAATGATCAAACTGTTCTCTTTCTAACAACTCAGTTTGTACCAAGTTTATATGTCAAAGTACACAATTTAAATGTCAAACAGTTTTATTTGACCGATAGATAGGACTCTATCAGTTGGTACCACTCCGGGGAAAGAGTGGATCTGGGTGTAATGGCAATGAAGTGGTACAATGTATTTCTCCAAAGTTTCAGCATTTCTGGAACCTCACCATCAGATTGTTTAGCATCATATTTGGGACACTGGTTGGGGGAGTCTTACCTCTCTCTAGTGATGGAGTTGGTGTATTCTACAATCCTAGCCGACCTGGGAATATATATATGTGCGTGTGTGTGCGTGTGTTCGTGTGCCTTTGTATATGTTTATAAATATGTATTTATATATATATAAACATACACACACACACACACACACACATATATATATATATATACTTTATATATATAATTTATATATATATATATATATATATGTATATATATATATATATGCATATATATAATTTGAATGCATAACAATGATTAAAATCTCTTTTTATAACTTAAAGGAAAGTTTTTTACAAACGTTTAAAATCATGGCGTCGCAATCATTTAGCAGAACAGTAATTTTCAAGATGCGAAAATCGGTCATCAGAATCTTTTGGACACACACACACACACACATATATATATATATATACAGAGAGAGAGAGAGAGAGAGAGAGAGAGAGAGAGAGAGAGAGAAATGAAAGAGAGACAGAGAAAGAGAGACAGAGAAAGAGAGACAGAAACTGAGGGAAAGAGGCAGGTGGTGTTTAGAATATTAGATTGATATCTTTCTCAAGATCTCAATGGCCCATAAAACCTGTAGCGAAACTTCTGAATATAATTTGCTATTCTCAGGTATTAAATTCTACTACGACAGATAGACTCACTCTATTTGGACATGAATGTCGGATTAGGGAATATTGTAACTCTGTCCATCCATCAAACCTTTAGACATCATATAAATCAATGACGGTAGATAATTAAAGAACATAATCGTTTAATGAAAATCATATAAATTTTTAATTATGCGTTGAGTTTCATGTTGACTGCAAATTTCCTTTTATTCATAGGAGCCATAACAGGGGTTAGATAAGCGCAAATGATATTCATAGATGCGGGAAAGCAGGCAGAAATAATTTGCATGGGTATACCAGTGCATATCATCAGATAAAAGGATCTCGTGCACCAAATATGATCTACAGCATTGGACTGGTGCAGCGGCCTGGGAAATTTGAAGTCAATGCAGAATGAGTGCTGCTATAGATTACTGAACGTTTAATTTAACTAGACTGTAAATATGGCCAAATCGGTTTTGGCTGCAAAATACACCGACTGTATCTCAGCAGTGGGGTAAAACTCCCTGAATTTATGTCTTCGATATGACACAAAACAATCTGATGGTCAGGCTTTAGTAATATTGGAGATTTAGTGGGTATGGAGTATCTTTTCATTGGCATCGTTGCCAGGTTCATTCTGATCCAGATTGGTAGCACTTCATAGGGTCCTATCTATGGGTTAAATAGAACTTTTTAACATTTGAACTATGTACCTATGCTAAATTAAATTGTTAGAAATAGAAGTTTTTAATCATTTATTTGTGTGTTAATAAATGACTGATGTTTAATTGAAAGATTTTGAACTATTTATCTGTGTGCAAACGAATGAGTAACGTTGAATTGAATAAGTGTTAAATAATACTTATAATCACTTTACTGTGTACAAAAATGATTTATATTGAAAAGAATTATTAGTGTTAGATAGTAATAATTTAAACCATTTAAGTGTGAGGAGACAATAGCAATTCTAGCCTGCAAAGAAATTAGCTCTAACGTAACTAAAAATGAAAATACCTACAATGTGTTCAAACAAATGACTGATGTTAATTTGTAACGTTTGAAAACATTCAACTGACGGCAAAAGATGAGGTTAGATGCGTTTAAAAATGTTATCTACAAAAATTATATCTATCGATATATATATATATATATATAGCTTAAGGAAAAGACCAAAATTTGGTCACATTGGGTTTATAAGTTTAATTTCATCCTGTTAAGAGCATTGATATGAATTAATAACTAAAAGAAATATTTAACAGAACTTTTCAGATCGAACATAGAGATAATGAATACAGCCAGAATGGGGGTGGTCACAGGAGGGAAGGGGGGATTCTTCTCCCATTAAAGATTACTTCCGGTCTCCTCTTGTTTTCGCTTGAGACAATAACAAAATTACAAAGAGATGTAAGTTTTAATCTAATTTTTACCATAATTTAAGTTTCATTTTAAATGAACTCTTTAGGTTTAACAATAAGATAAGGAATTACAACAAAACTAAATTATTCCAAATAAACACCAAAAGCAAAGACCACAATTTAATCAATTACAGTAGTACATATCTTAAACTCCGACTTTCTTAACGTCATTTACTCCCTGCCCTCTTTTTTGTTTTTGAATTGTACATATGTCTCAACTTACTGGTGAGGTCTTTTAATTATTTTATAGTTAATTGATCATATATGTATATATATATATATATATATATATATATATAGACCTTAGTACCAAATAAACGTAGAATGGCTGATATGCCATAAAACCGAACCAAACAAAATTCCATAAATTTAATATATATGTATAAAGAGGATTTGACATTAAATAAGCTAAACTGGTTGATATGTTATAAAATACAACCAAAGCGAATCCTATATATTTAATACATACGTATGTAGAGGATTTGGCATTAGATAACCTAAAATGGTTGATATGACTTAAAACCAAACCAAACATTATACGATTTCGATCCTTGTTTGATCCACCTTTTAATCACAATATTCAAATGCTTACATTTGTGTCTCTATGAACTAAGTTTTCTTATTAACATCTCATTTAGAAAATTCAAAAATATAGTTTAGGTAATGAATTTGACGTTTTAGTGTCAGAGGAAGACAGTAGCCATACAGGAAGTTAGTAACCGTGAAAGTTAGGGACTTGGTGCACCACCTAATCTCTCACTAAACGCTTGGAGAAAAAAGCTACATATTGCGTACTCTTTTGAGCGATTCCAGGACGGAGCATCCTACAAAAGAGAAGCTGTACGACCACTTACCAACCATCCCACAAACCATCCAAGTTAGATGATAAATACATGCTGGGTATTGCAGAAAAGCAGGGACGAACCCAATTACGACGTTTTCCAATGGACTCCCACGGATGGACTGACCCTTGTTTGTCGGCAAGCGAAAACTCACATACATCAAATTTGTGCGGACACTGATGACTTACTGATATGATGTACACAACACTGAACAACGTTATTAATTCTCTACATTTCTTCGAATTTCTCAACAGACGCTAATTCGAAGTACCTCCCACTTCCTTGCAAAAACCCTCGTCAAGGCCTTCATTGAAATTGTTGTGCTTCATTGACTTTATCACTATTTGCGCATTGTTTGCTTCATAGATTTTTCATCATCTACGCTAGAATTTATATATATATATATATATACATATAAATATATATATATATATATATCATTATATATATATATATATATATATCATTATATGTAAATATATATATAATTCATGTTGTTTGAGAAATCGTTCTGAGAGAGAGAGAGAGAGAGAGAGAGAGAGAGAGAAATCGTTCTGAGAGAGAGAGAGAGAGAGAGAGAGAAATCATTCTGAGAGAGAGAGAGAGAGAGAGAGAGAGAGAGAGAGAGAGAGAGGTGGGGGTGAAGGAATAAGGTAAAGACTAATTCTAATTCCAACGAAAAAGATGAGAAGTGAAAGACCATGAGAAAGGAAAATAAACAAAGGCCATTCACACAGAAGACCGATGTACTGAATTAAACGAGATTCTTGTTTGAGAGTTAGAGAGTGTGTCGTATTGTTGTGATCTCGCAGGCGAAAAACAAAACATCGGAAACAATAAATAAATAAATAGACCCCCGCCAAAAAAACAAAACAAAAACAGGGATCTAGAGGAGAAAAGCTATTTTTGTTCATTCATCCACATTTATGAAACAGAGGCTAGGGAATTTTTTGCTTTTTTTCCCCGCTGGAAAAAGCAATAGATGTGTTCACGAGATACAGATGCATGTATTATATGTGATATCATTCGAAAATCAACAGTTATTTCACCTTTTTTTTAGAAAGAAAGAAAAAAAAAAAAACAG
Source organism: Sepioteuthis lessoniana (assembly GCA_963585895.1). NCBI lineage: Eukaryota > Metazoa > Mollusca > Cephalopoda > Myopsida > Loliginidae > Sepioteuthis > Sepioteuthis lessoniana. The sequence continues at coordinate 31,887,673 of OY757923.1, read as the reverse complement.
TGAACCGTTTTTCAGAACACATTGCCATAAAAAAAAAAATAGCCTCACTTGTATTGTAGGTATGAACACATTTTAAAAATAACTTTAGAAATCCCTTCTTTTTTTTTTTTAAGTAATTGAAATATAAAAATTAATTTTGCAATAGAAAAATAAATATGAAATGAAGCCTTAGTTTTACATTTTCTTGACAGATGCAAAAAATGTCAAAATTTTTGCCTTAGAAAAATAAAAATTCATTTTCATTAATTGAAAGAAAGATTGATGAACTATAGCTCCCAGGGCAAATCCAGCCAACAGCCTCATTTAATCTTAATAAATATAGATTAATCATTGGAGAAATCAAATCAGTCAAATTTTAATTCAAAATCTCACACGAAGATGTAGAATATTTGCCTTCATCTGGAAAACATAAAATGCAATAAAATTTGATAATGCTTTTTTTCGCTTTGTTTATTTTTTTATGTTTATTTTTACAAAGTCTATAATTGTATTTTTTAAATCGAAATATCAACCTTACGTGTGTGGAAATATTAGACGAAAACCTATCTAAAAACAGGGGCCAGGTGGGTTGCTTCTCTGCAGAGGGGTAAGACCCTCCTCCTAATGGGTGTTCTGAATGACGTTAAACAATCTGATGGTGAGGCTACATTAATGCTCAAGCTTTGGGGAAAGCGGAATATCCCTTCTGGCCCAAATGGTAGCACCTGAAAGGGTTCAAATAAAAATGCTTGACATTTAAACTAAGGGCAAACAAATGTCATGCTAAATTGAATTGTTTGAAATGGAACAGTTTGATCATTTAACAATGTTTAAACAAATGAATGATGTTTAAGTGAATTGTTAGAAATACCTAGCTTACTCGGAACCTTCTAACTTTGATGACTTACGTTAAAATGAACTGTTAGTAATAGAAATCTTTGATCATTTAACTGTGTGTATCAACAAAATGTGTTAACATATCATATATGTAATACATACCTAAAAAGAAGATTTGGCATTTAATAACCTACAATAGTTGATATGCCATAAAACCTCACCATGCAAAAACAAACCATTTAAAAAAGCTCACTTTCATGATTAAATATTTTTTGTGGTTTTTAAATCTCTACTTAATCAAGCTTGTATAGGATTCTTCTATTCAAATCTCAACATTATATAGATTCATTGATTGATTTTTTATTCGACTCGGCTTGCAAGACTAAAAGACATTTCCTCCTTGTACACACAGACACATCGTCGACTCTTGAATTATGACATAGAATTGGATTTTTTTTCTAAGCCATGCATTGGTAAAACAAAGACTTCTATTGACGGATTAACGACTTTATGGACATTTCATCTCTGATAAAATAAACCTGAAAGTCTTCCAAGCTGAATCTACGTCTGTACAATTGTACATTTGCACCGAATAGATTTTAATGAAAATCCGGGAGAAAACACAGGATGAGTATAACACAAGGATCCTGTGTACCTTTTTGAATAAATCCTTGAAAAAGCACCTCACAAAACAGCAGCTGTATGGTCATTTACCACACATTTCAGAAACTCTTCAAGAAAGATGAGTAAGACATGCTGTTCCTAGTTGGAAAAGTAAAGACGTACTCATAAGCGGCGCTTACCGATGGACTCATTCCCAAAGATACAGCAGTGTTGGCCGACTATCATAAACCTACATTCATCATCTTTTTGTGAACACTAGGTTCCGTGTAGAAGACTTGCGAAGAGCGATTACCGAAACAGACGTTCTTTTTTGGACTCATACAGAAAGAGACTTCAGTGTTGGGCGGCCAGCGAAAACTTTGATTATTCCCCTTTGTAATGGCCTCTAAAACACTTGACAAGAGCAATGACCGAAAGGGACAAATGGCGAGAGAGAGGGAGAGACAGAGAGAGACAGAGAGAGAGAGTTGAAAGAATCCATGCTGTTGGCACGCCTTGACGATGATGCAAATGATACAATCAATAAATATTTTTAGTGCTTCGAAAATCCTTATTCGTGCTACTAAAGTGTTATTCTATTCAATATTTAATGCCGCAGCACCAAATGGAATCATTGATTCATTTTTTTATTCGACTTGGCCTAAAAGACAAAAAAGTAATTTTGATCCTGCACCCCGCCAAAAATATTTTGGTGCTTTGTGAATTATGACCTAGAATCAAACTGTTGTGAAGCGAATTTTTGATTCTATTGGAAATGAAATATTTTCATAATTACTTTAACCGACTTCTTAGAATCAATGAAAATAACTTTTTAACAGTTTATATGCTTTTCTGACGGCATAATTTAAAAGTCAAAGCGTAGTCTCGTCTGCTGAAATTTATTGATTTTGATAATATTTTCGATATGGAAGTCCTCTACTGTTATAAACTCTAAGGAGGGGGTAAAAATCCATCTTCTGATTATTTACAAAACGTTTTTATCATCTGCTGTGAAAAAAATTGTCTATGTATATTTATTTATGTCTTTTTAATGGTTTTTTGTTTTTCTGACAAGAAATACTTTTCTATTTTATTTTAATTCACTCAGTTTTGTTGATTGGCAGTGTTTTATGGTATATGAACTCTTGGAGATTTTCTAATGCCAAATCCAGCTTATGTACATAATTTCTAAACGAATAGCTTGTCGGAAACATTTTAAAACAAGCCGGTGCTTATTCATTTATTATTTAAATGGTTTCAAGAATTATCATTTAACATCAGTAATTACCCACAATTAAAAGCTTTCACCATTGGCCTAATGAGTAGAGTGTTTGTCAATGGTCTGGGAGACCGGGGTTCAATCCCAGGCTGAGTCATACCAAAGAATCAAGAAATGGTACTTAATGCTGCGTTGCTTAACACTCGGCATTATAAGGTAAGGATCAAGGGTAAAATGGAGCCGTACCTTCCCCTAAAAATTGGTGTTGTAGCTATTGAAGAGGGAGCTTTGGGTCATCCTCGACTAAGATCACCAACTTTACATATATCTAGAAAAGGATTAAACATTTCTTTTTGACCCATATATGGGATCCTAACAGGTATTCCCAATCAGGGCCAGTGAGGATATCGGATTAATGGAACGGAAGGAGTACTCCACATTCCACAAATCTTGAGACTTACCGTCTGATAGTTTCATGTCTTAATCCTATTTACCAACCCCTCCGCTCGGGCAGGATATGACACAAGGTCAATTTTTTAAGCGGGGTTTAACAGGTTTGAATTCAGAGTTTTCCTTCTCCTAGACTCGTTGCCTAACCAAGGCTGAAGAACGCAGTCTGTCCTACTAATTACCCATTGCTGGAGGGAGAATAATTGGATTTATACCTTTCCCGAGGGTATTAGTGCTATGTGAAATGCAATCAGTGTCGTCCAGGATTTGAACTCGTGTCGCCGTGTCCATTTCCTACATTCGGTACATTTCTAAATTAAAATCATTAATTTTAAACAGTATAAGTGAAACCCTTACAATTTTTAAAAATAATAAAAAGTCAACTTTCTTCTTAGACTACTTCTTGTAGAATATTACGCTGTGAGAACGGATATTTCGGATGGAACATTATACTTTCAAAATAATTATTAACTGTTGGGTTCGGTTTCTCTAATAGCATATCACCCTTTGTATGTTATTTAATGCCAAAGCCATCATACGAGAGGTATTATTCAACCCATAGGTGGGTGGATAAAGGGGTTCATGCCTTTCCCCAAAGGTATTTGACCTAAAGTGAACATAATAGCGCGACTGGAGTTCGAACTCACTTACTACAATTCCGCATTTCGTTGCTTTAACCATTACACCACGGCGACACCCAATGTATTAACTGTCAAACATCTCATCATAAATGAGGAGTAGTATAAAGAAAATAAAAACATTTATTGTAAAAAAGATAGAAAAAAAGTCAGCTTCATTTAATATAAATTAGCAGTGTTTCGGTTTAGGTGAAGATTTATATCATATTTATTATTAACTTTTTCAAGAGAGGAAAACAACTATGTTACCTTCACCGCACACACACACACACACACACACACACATTCATTGTTACGAGTCGGGAATATTAACGGAAGCAACCCATGTAATATCATAGAACGGAGCTTCAAAATTCCCAAGAAGTCAACCCGAACAAATAGAAGATAAAACAATGAGACAAATCCATGAAATAACAAAAATGACACGACTTACGTAAACAACGTATAACTCAATTCAGTAACCGTAGAACAAACACAGACCTACAGGTAAACAATTAAAGCAAGTAACGAAATATTAACTGGTGTGAAATGGAATGGTGAATGCGTGTGTTTTGTGCAAAAGGGTTTTAGATATTATTCCTAAACAAACGAGGAGAAAAAAAGAAGGAGGTACACAAAGATTTTTTTTTCAGCTCTCTGAGGTCGTTAGAACTGACAAATATTCTCACGATACCTGCAATGTTCATAACAAATCATTTTCTAAGTTTATTCAGTCTTTTACAAGTTATTGATATCTGATTAAAAGTTAATTGTATAGTACCTCCATAGCATTATTACTGGTTCTTCTGTTAACACCTATACGATAACATATAGATTTTAAAGAGCTGTTCTCTCACGTTGTCTTTCATAAGATATCGTCATCGGATGAAGCGATTCTCTTGGCTCTGTGAGCCAGATAGAAATACGTGCAATTTCTTCCAAGTAAAAGGTACATACGATAAGTTTCCAGATTTTTTCGTATGGGCACTTTTATTGATAGTACCCACATAAAACTCTTGTCCCCTTCGAAGTAATCTCCTCCGGCTGCAATGCACTAGTTGTACCGTTCCAGCAACTTCGGCAAGGCTCCATGGAAGTCCTCTTGTGTGAGCGTGTCAATGACCTTCCTCACAACCTCTTTCACCTCCTCAATTGTCTCACACCAATAACCTCTGAGCTTAAGGAATAACCAAAAGTCACAGGGAGTAAGGTCTGGACTATAGGGAGGGTGAGGAACTGTCTCGATGCCCATCTTGATCAAATAGGCTGTAACAAGGATGGAGTTATAGACAGGACTATTGTCCTGTTGGAAAGGCTACTCACCCTATTTGAAGAGTGCTGGCCTCTTCCTGAACTCCCTTAAAACCAAAACATAGTAACCCTAACCCTAAGCCTTTGACTAATCAACTCTGGTCTATTGACTTCCTTACTCCTCCCACACCTCTCATCATCCCTCACTCCTTCCTTGAATCTTTTATGCCACTCAAAAACTCATGCTCGATTCATGCAAGATGGTCCGAAAGCATTCTGAAGCATTCCATACGTTTCTGTGGCATTTTTTCAAAGTTTAGAACAGAATTTTATTGCATATCGTTCTTCTAAAGTGTCCTCACGTCCAGATTGTATTTTTGAAATTCACCAGCAGTGACAATCAGTAGTAGTAGTATGGTGTATTCCAGGTGCTGCTATAGCTGTTCATTTGAACCTGAAATTGGTCAGTGATCTCATAAGATGTATAGCAATAACATACTGAATTTTCAAGAGTCTACGACAATTTCAAATGCCTGTACAAAAAAAGTCTGGAAACGTATTGAATGCACCACGTATATAACACGAAAAATTATTCTAATTCCACTAGAATTCAGATTGACTGAGTCTTTGGTATGACGCAACCTGGGTACAATCCCAGGTCTCCCGGGCCATTGGCGAACACTCTAACCATTATCCCAATGTCTGGTTTAAAAATGGTACTTGTTATGTCCTTGTTTAACACTCAGCAATATAAGGTACGTATCAAGGGTCAAATGGAGCAATCCTGGGAAAGGAGTTGCGCCCCACTTACACTTCAGTGTTGTAGCTATTGAAAAGGGAGCCTTCAGGACACCCTCAACTAAGGTCGCCAACTTTACTTTGCTTGCACACAGTTAAATTATAAAACAGTTCTATTTCAAACAATTCGATTTAGCATAGGTATACTGTTTACTTACTAACTTTACTTACTTAGATTGATGAACATTAGAGTGATCGAAGCTGAACAAATGTCTAATCTAATTTTATTTGTTGAGGAGTGCAAACCATATAATATTTATAGACGAATGTGTGATGCGTACGTAGGAATATGTTTTAGATACTAAACCCTTTACAAATAGATTTGCCACAAAGAGCATGAAAATGAAACACCGGGCAAATAACAACTATTCAAATCACGACGAGTCACACCTATTTACACGGTTCAACCGCAGATCATGTCGAGTAGAAATGTATACTGGAATTATTTGAATGTCAGCAGACTGACAGAAGGACAAAGGGACAAATGAACGAACATGAAGTAATTTTAATTTCAATTTGATTTCTTATTCATTAATTCATTTTATTTATTACTTTTCATCGGTGTTTAAGCAAAGAGAAATTTATACATTCACTCGTTGGAATGTCGTTTGAAGAGGAAATCAAAAATCTATCTTTGAATGTAAAAAAAATGGACCTTTTCTTCAAAGCTCTTTATAGAGACCTCATTACAGTCGATACGTACCTCAAAAGATTACTCAAAACCTTGCAACTCCGGTAATCTTTAAGCTTTTCAATACATTTCTATTTTTAACCAACGATAATACATAAATATGCGTGTATGTTTGTGTGTGCATATATATATATATATATATATATATATAATGTGTCTTTACGTATATAATGTGTCTATACGTATATAATATGTGTTTGTATATATATATGTATGTATGTTTATATACAAATATATATATGTGTACGTATATATATAGTCATCCACTGACTGACTGTTTCGTTCTATCAGAACTCTTCAGTGTGGCTAGACACGCAGGACGCTCGAAGCCGGGATCGAAACCCATCCAACTTTACGTCAGACTAAGTCTCTGACCACTCGGCCAACAAACGGACTACGTTGGCTAAGGGAATTTTTAAGATATCTATGTAGCAACAGCATCAGCGTCGATTTGTTTTCATTTTAATACCCTATCGGCTACCAGAGTGCTCAATTCTTTCAAAGAGCTTTGCATTATGCGAGCGGCGGCCGACAATTCCTTCGCCAGAGTGCTCAACCCCCATATATATATATATATGTATATATATATATATATTGTTATCCATAGACAGATTATTTCGTTATATAACAACTCTTCATTGTGGCTGGACAAGTGAGATGCTTCAAGCTGGGATTGAAACCAAGCTGAAATTACATCAGTCGGATATCTTACACCATAGCCAGTGGATTCTCAGCATAAGCGAAGGAATTTTATATATATCTTTTTACAAATACGTTATCGGCTCCCGGAGTGCTCAATTCATGAGAAGAGCTATTGCATTTCAGCCTATGTAGCTGCCGTCAAAGCCCCACTCAAGTGTTTACTTATATAGTCGTTTGTGTGTGCCTGTGTATGTATATATATGCTTAATTTATGACCGGCTCATTGTCCTAGTGGGTAGAGTTTTCGGCAATGGTCTGGGAGACAAACACGTCATATCAAAGACTTTAAATAGGTACTTGATACCTACTTGCTTAATACCCAGCAATATAATATACGTATCAAGGGTGAAATGGAGCAATCCTAGTAAAAGATAAGCACCCTCCCCTACACTTCGGTGTTGTAGCTATTGAAAAGGGATACTTCTGGTTACCTTCGACTATGGTCGCCAATAACTACTTATATATATATATATATATATATATATAGTAATAGAAAAGTAACACATGATTTCTAAATTCTTATTTGCTATTTCTCAAATGAGATTTTTAAAAGAAATAATTCATAAGTATAAGATATACAATAGAGAGTTAATTTTCAATCACCTTGTATATATATATATATATATATAATTATCCATCCACATATGAATATGTATATATATTTATGTTCATATATATTTGTTCATAGATAATATGTATATTATATGTATATAATTATGCATATATATGTGGGCATATACATATGTGAATATATTTATATATATTTATTGATATATTTATGTGCATATATATCTATATACAACCATCCGTCCATCCATATATAAATATAAATATACATTTATGTGTATATATAACTGTTGTATATATATATATATATATATATATATATATATATATATATATATATGTTTTTTTGTGTGTGTGTGTGTGTGTGTGCATAAATGTATATCTAGAAATATGCATATATGTTTATATATACTTATATGCATATATCATCATCATCATCATCATATCGTGCTGGCAGCACGGATATCCCTGACCCTCTCTCGCCACTCCTCCCTATCGTTCATCGCCCTAGGTAGGTCTTCAGGACAACAACCTGTATCCTCACATAGCTGCTGAATGTACGTTCGTGCTGGTCGTCCTGCTTTTGCGCGGCCGTGTGTGGGGATCCATAAGAGTACATCTCTTATGAGTTCATCTCTGCTTCTCCAGCAATGTCCTGCATGTCTGGTTCGCCTAACTTGAATAGATTTCGTGATAGGGGGCAGGTGGCCGTACAGTTGGTGTCTTGTGGGGTGTTGCTGCCAGGACTTGTTGAGGATTGCACGCAGCATTCTTGTGTAATTGCCATCTAGTTTCTTCTCCAGCCGTTTTGTTAGCGTCCATGTAGTGCATCCATATAGCAGTATCGATGTGACCGCTGCCTGGAAGAAACTGCGTTTCGTTTTATCGGTTAGGTCTGATTTCCATATAGTCGATAGCCTATTGATAGCTGTCCATGCTTTCGTTAACCTCGTTTCGATGTCCTTTTCGGTTGATTCGACGCTGCTTCCTAGGTACGTGAATTTGTCTACTAGTTTAAGAGGGGTTCCTTCTAGAGTGGAGATGTCCCCCGTTTGGTTATAGCACATATATTCCGTTTTGTGTGCATTAACATGGAGGCCTATGCTTGCTGCTGCTCGTTCCAGGCTATGCAGAAGTGTTTCGGCTTGGTCAGGTGTATTTGCCAGTATCGCTATGTCATCGGCGTAGTCGGCGTCGGTAATTGTTGTTGCGGGATATCTTCTGCTTCTTTTCTTCGTCAGTTCGAAGCCATTCTCTTTGATTTTGTCAATCGATGTTCTAAGTACGTAGTCTAGACAAATGATAAAGAGATACGGAGCCAGCGTGTCCCTTGTAGTACTCCTGCTACAATGTCGAAGTATTCTGTGTCTCCATCTGGTGATCGTACTTTTACTTTAGTGTTTCTATAGAGAATCGTTATTGCCGCTACGGTTTCTTTAGGTATGCCGTACGCTAGTAGGATTTGTTCCATCTTTCCTCTGTGAATGGAGTCGAAAGCCTTGGTAAAGTCGACAAATATTAATGTCGCTTGTAGGTTCTTTGCCCGTACACCCTCAAGGATTCTGCGGATGGTTAGTATTTGTGAGGTCGTAGATCTATTTCTTCGGAAGCCATTTTGGTTTTTTCTAAGTATGTTGTCGATTTTGGGTTCTATTCGGTTTTGTAGTAGGGCATTGTAGATTTTGGCAGCTATGGATGTAAGTGTTATGCCTCGGTAGTTTTTGGCTAATCCGAGGTCCCCCTTTTTAGGGAAGGGGAGTATGCATCCCTTCGTCCATCTATCTATCGGATTTTGATTGTATACTGCGTTGCAGTGTCGGAGCAGTATGTCGTCGAATTGTCTGGTCTTCCATACTTCCGGGGGAATTTCGTCCAGTCCTGCAGCTTTCCTATTTTTAATTTTTCTGAGAACCGAGTCGAGTTCTCCTTGTGTGAACGGTCCAAGTTTAATGTCTAATTGTTTGCTAATTATTCTGGTGATTGGTTCATGTGTTATTTTTGGTGGGTTTCCAAGTAAGTTTTCGAAGTGCTGTTTCCACAGTTTTATTCTTTCTTGTTGGTTTGCTGCTTTAAGTTTTGCTTTGGCTGTGTTCTTTCTTCTGCTCACTTCGTTTATTGTTTGCCAGGCAATTCTAGATTGTCTATCTTCTACCGAGTCTCTGATCTTATCTATCTGATTTTGAATGTATTCTGTCTGTTCCTTTATATATATGCCTGCTAATTGATATTGTGCCGTTTTTAGTTTTAAGGCATTTGTGTTTGTTGGGTTTTTTCGATAGTTTTTGGAGGCTGTTTTCACTAGTGCACGTTTTTCTCTCACCGCTAAGGTTTCCCATGGGACTCTATATTTAGTTTTAATTTTTGTTGGAATGTATTTTGCTGCTGCCTCAAGGTGTGCATTGACGAAATTTTCGTATTCGTCGTTTGGTGTACTTTTTTCCGTCTTTTCTTGTAGTGTTTCGAATCTGTTTCTCAATTCTAATACGTATTTATCTCTGACATCTTTGTTGTTTAATAGGGCCCAGTCATAGTGTTTGGTGGTCGCTGTTCGTTTGTCGTTTTTTCGTAGGCTTAACCGTATTTTCGCTGTGACTATTCGGTGATCGGTGGACACACCCTCAAAAGAGGAGTATGCCTTGCAATTCAATGCACTATTCTTCCATTTCTTGTTTATAAGGACGTAGTCTATCTGAGCTTTAGTATTGTTTGCGTACGTGTATGTCCATAGTTTGCCCTCTCTTTTTTGGTAGTTTGTATTGAGGCATGCTAATCTATTTTCTATCATGAAATCTGTTAGATGTTGTCCATTTCTATTTGACGTGTTGTGGAGGCTGTATTTGTTGTTTCCGTTTTTCCCGATTTGTGCATTCATGTCTCCGCCAATGACTAACATGTTGTGTTTCGGGATGCTACGCACTAATGAGGATAACTCATCGTAGAAGGTGACTATTTCATTTTCTTCACTAACATTGGTGGGGCTGTAGCATGAGATGATTGTTGCTCTGGGGTTTCCGTTAAATGTAGCTACCATCATTCTAGGTTGTATTTTCTCTATGCTATTAAGCGTTTTTAGTGCTCTAGGTCCTATAAGCAATCCTACCCCTCCCACTGCGGCGTTGACAGAGTTTTTCCATGCGGATACAGTGGCGAGCGACCATCCATTGCTAGTTTCGTGATATTTGATATCTTCTGTGTGTGTGTATCTGTGTTCTTGTATGCATATTATGTCTATTTTATGTTCTTCGGCCGATGCGATTAGCTCTGGGAGTTGTCCTATTCTATTTAAGGTTCTTACGTTAAATGTGGCTATTTGTAGTGTTTGCTTGCATTTTAGTAGTTTTGATTGTTTGAGCTCTGTAGCTGATTTTTCGAACACCGAGGCCAGGGCTCCAACCTCAGCAGGACGCGCCCCTTTTTTACACGCGCGAAGAGCGATGCGGTTTGTGTAAGTGGTTTGAGTGTGGGTCATGGTTATCTTTCGATGGCTGTTTTATTCTCTTCTATAGAAGCCACTCTTATAGAGGAGCAGCAGTAGTTCCCCGATCGAACTGTCGATCCTGAGCGAAAAGTCGTCAAACTCACGTCCAGGACCCATTTGGGTATTGACTTTGGTCGTCCATTGGTTTATTCAAATACCTTAACGTACATCATGCTGCTTCCCATGTGTACATAATAAAATAAATAAAAGTTAAAAAAAAATAAAAAAATAAAAAAAATAAAAAATAAATAAAAAAAATAAAAAAAAATAAAAAAAACAAAATAAAAAAAAAATAAAAAGGGGGGGGGGAATTTGTTTTAAGTTTTAACTTAGTTAAAGTCCAACATTAAGGTACTTTCTTATGACTTTCACTAATACTGACTTATACTTTTTTGCTGTATTGGGACTTTTCCAAGGGTTTTTCATTTTTTTTTCCATCCTACAGTTGGGGACCTAGCAGGCTTCAGGAATTAGAGCTCTGTGGTAGCATTAGGCGTTCTAGGCTTTTTCTTCTAAACTACTGTTAGGGCTTTCTTTACGAATTTTTAAATTATTCGATAGAAGATATTTAAAAACATTCTGCCTTGTTCGCTGACATGTGGATAGGCTTAATATCAAATTGGCTTTACAGTAGAGTAAGCGTGCCTTTACATTTAAAACGCATAGTTTAAGCATTATTTTACAAACAAAATACAGCATAACATTTTGTAAAATTCAGCATTTTAAATTGGAATTAAAGACATACTGACCAATATTGACATATTTCTTCCACTTGGCTCCTGAGTTCAAATGCTCTTCTTCGTTTGGACTTTTATTTACTACTGATATTTTAGGTAGCTTTGGGGGCGGTCTAGTGGGGTGAAGGGGACAATTCGTTTTTGTTGGTTTTTTTTTTTTTTTTCTTTTTTTTTTCTTTTCTTTTTCCCTTTCAGAGGGGGGGTGTAGTAGCATTCTAGGCTTTTTCTTCTAAACTACTGTTAGGGCTTTCTTTACGAATTTTTAAATTATTCGATAGAAGATATTTAAAAACATTCTGCCTTGTTCGCTGACATGTGGATAGGCTTAATATCAAATTGGCTTTACAGTAGAGTAAGCGTGCCTTTACATTTAAAACGCATAGTTTAAGCATTATTTTACAAACAAAATACAGCATAACATTTTGTAAAATTCAGCATTTTATATATATATATACAAATATATGTATGTATATACGTATGCATAGTAATCTATATCTATTGAACGGAATTTTTTTTCATCCTCACTACATAGTATTCCGTAGTTTGTCGGTAAGGGTTAAATATTAAAAAAATCAATCGTTTCGACGGAGAATTTTGTCCCTACGTTCCATTTGACGTTTCGTCATATAAATCAAATTAAAAAGATTGAAAATTTCGTTGCCTGAATTTTTGAGTCGAAGCTTGCTGATACATATTGTTCGGGGTTTTCGGAATATTGTATTCATCTTTATTGTTCTGTTCACAACGTATCGGCTGGTATGTCCTCTAACCTTCTGCAAGTGTTTGTCGAACTTGGGAACCTACGCGGAACGTTGAACCATGTCCTTTACTTAATCCACCGGGATCGTTCGTTCTGATTACGTTAACCATAACCCTCAAGATGATTGTCTCTTTTGAGGCTTAGGGAACCAACGCCTGAAACCGTTACACTATGTGTGCTGTAGGACAATTCAGAGGTAATTTTTGGGACTTAATGTTCTCACATCACTACGACTACTATTACTAATATGTATGTTTTTTTACCTGAACTCATATTCCAATTATTATTTTGGTAAGGGCGGTTTTGCTCTGAATTTCGCAGAAATTTTATTCCTCGTTCAGTTGATTGATTTGAGTAAAATCCTGGAATTGGCATTCTATCGTGAGGCTTCTTTTATCATATATATTTACTGGAAAATTGTGAATACTACAAAGGATTTCACATGGAGGCTGAATTTTGATCTGACACATATGAAAAGTAAACAAAGTTTATATCGTGCGATAAGTCTGGGATGCTCTAGGTTAGTGATAATAGTGTTTTACCATCAAGTAATCATCTGATCAAAGCTTTTTCCGGTGAAACAGGTGTTTTTGTTAGATATGGTCAGTATGAACTTTAGAGATAAGAAGGAGATGACGGTTAATCGATAAACTTGGAAGAAAATGATGTACAAAATCTGTAAAGCGTTTGAAGTGCGTAGAATCGAACACTCTATTCTGAAGCGAGCACTTCTGAAGCAGGATTTGACCTCGGTTCCAGACACTTTACAATTTTAACATGTTCGTAACACCTATGGTAAAATTTGTGTATTCAAAGCCGGATTTTCAAGCTATATATGAACTCATTCCAATAATCTATAGAATAATCGTTTAACAAAAGCCCTTCATCAACCACCTAGAGCTTATTCGTGTCAATTCCGTAACAAAGCATGTTTGAGAAGTCATATGAGGGTTCACAGGGTCCATATCAACGGAAAAGACAGCTAATTCAATTGCCACACATGCAATAAGGCTTCCAAGTATATATGTAGCCTTTGGAGTCAAACGCTCTTCCTCCTGTATACTTAGTGAATCAAAATGACAGCCTTCTTCAGCAAAGAAACTACAGTCTTTCTTTCTTTATATATATATATATATATATATATATACATATATATATATATATATTGCTTTTTTTTGTTTTTTCTTGTTTTTCTGCTATTGTAAGTTTCAGAGAAAGTGCTGAAAAAATCTCGCCTATGAACGGACATTTTTTTCTACCAAATAAAGTTAGATATACCTATGGTGTCGAAATGTTATCGTCCCAATCAGTAATGGACCAATCATAGGCCATGAAACATCTACTTGTCGATGCGGTTTATAACATCTTGACTGTGTCTTCTAAAGAAGATTAAAACCCTCACCACTAGATGGCATGTCCTGAGAATGACACTAAATCGTATCATATAGGGATCATCCATTCCTTAAGATCAGTGGAGTGTGGAGTGCCTTATTATTCTAATTACTCCCGGGTCCATTCTAACCAGGAGTGTCAACCCCTGTTATTGTCCTATCTATCCGTCAAATAGATCTGTTAAAAAATCATTCGTATGGACCATTAGAAGAAAAAAAAAGAGGAGGTGCCCGTGGTGTAATGGTTATCCTCGCAGGAAATGGACACGGCGAAACGAGTTCAAAACCTGGACGAGACTGATTGCATTTCACATAGCACTAATACCCTTGGGAAAGGTATGAATCCAATTATTCTCCCCCCAGCTATGGGTAAATAGTAGGACAGACAAGGTTCTTCAGCCTTGGTGAGGCAGCTAGTCTAGAAGGAAAACTCTGAATTCAAACCTGTTAAACTCCGCTTAAAAATTGACCTTGTGTCATATCCTGCCCGAGCGGAGGGGTTGGTAAATATGATTAGCAAAAACAACACCCCCCCAAAAAAAACAAACACACACGAAATACAAAAACTCATAGGGACTAACTATACAAAAGCATAAATATGAACAAACTGTAACATATTGAATAAGTCACTCGTTAACTTTGAAAAAAAGTGTAGGATTAGAAAGTTAACGGGTAATTTGTTAGAAAAAAAGTTATGAAAAAATAAGTTGAGATATAATAGACAAGACTTATTTCCTGGCTAACCATTTTAGCTGTTCTCCAATTGGTTGGTTCACTCATGAGAAGGGATCACTTAAATTGAGAATTAGAGTCAGCCAAGGCGCCGTAACGAGCGGACGCCTGAAATGGCTATTTCTCCAGTCGTACGGTTGACTTGGGAAATTAGGTAAGACTCCACCACGAGTATCCTGGATATGTCTCTAAACAATTGATAGTGAGTCTCCAGTAAATCTCTAGCTTTGGGAAATGCGATCGCTTCCAGGTCCACTCTGGCCGGAATGGTACCACTTGATAGGCGCCTATCTATGGGTCAAATAGAACTAAACTGTGTATTTATGCTAAACTGAATTGTTTCAGATGTTTTTGGCATTGAAACTGTGTACCTATTCTAAACTTAATTTTTTGAAATAAAACTGATTTAAAATTTACCTGTGGGTAAACAAAGTAAAGTTGGTGACCTTAGTCGAGGGTGACCGGAAGGTTCCATTTTTAATAGCTACTACACCAAGGTGTTGGGAAGGGCTCTAATTCTTTCCCTAGATTCTACCACTTTACCCTTGATCCTTAGCTTATAATGCTGAGTGTTAAGCAAGGCCGCATTAAGTGCCATTTTTTGAGTCTTTGGTATGACTCAACCTGGGATTGAACCCCGGTCTCCCGGACCATTGGCGAACACTCTACTCATAAGGCCAATGGCCCTGTGTAGATAAGACTGTACTGATACTAAACTGAATTTTGAAACCTTTTTCGAAATCACTTAATTCAGTGTTAAATGACCTGAAAAGGGTTGATACACAGTAAAACAGAACAACCAACCAACCAACCCTCTGGAAAGATGCCGTCGGTGTATCCTGTTGCCCCAGCCGATTGGGCTAGATAGACAGATAAAACATTATCAGGTGGATATGAGCAAGTTAACATAGATAGATTGATATTGGAAAGAGATAGATAGATAGATAGATGAAACATGCTCAGGTATATAGGTAGATATGAGCAAGTTAACATAAATAGATTGATATTAGACTGAGATAGATAGATAGATAAATGAAACATACTCCAGTATATAGGTAGATATGAGCAAGTTAACATAAATAGATTGATATTAGACTGAGATAGATAGATAGATAAATGAAACATACTCCAGTATATAGGTAGATATGAGCAAGTTAACATAAATAGATTGATATTAGACTGAGATAGATAGATAGATAGATAGATAAATGAAACATACTCCAGTATATAGGTAGATATGAGCAAGTTAACATAAATAGATTGATATTAGACTGAGATAGATAGATAGATAGATAGATAGATAGATAAATGAAACATACTCCAGTATATAGGTAGATATGAGCAAGTTAACATAAATAGATTGATATTAGACTGAGATAGATAGATAGATAGATAAATGAAACATACTCCAGTATATAGGTAGATATGAGCAAGTTAAGATATATTGATAGATTTTTATTCACGTGTTCATAAATATAATGGATCTTTCTTTTGCTAATTCTTTGGCATTGTCTCGATCATAGACAGGTCATCCATGTTTATATATTTTTTTGTTCTTCAAGTTCGTGAAAGGTGATTAGAAAAATGTGTGGTAAAGGAAGTACGTGACGGGTCACTGTTCGTAAAATAGCAGACCAGAAATACAGTAAAAGAAAGAGAAAAAAGTTCATTTCAATGCAATTGTATCCGACAATAAATTTGGAAAAAGTTACGAAGATGAAAAGAAATTGAAAAAATAAGTAAAAAGTAGTTAAAATGGAAATGGAATTACATCACTGAAAAGGCGGTAAATAAAGACAAAGACTGGAAGGAAGGAAAGAAGAAAATCTATATTGAATGAAAAATAAATTGGAAAGAAGGACAAAAATAAGGTGGAAAAAGTAAAGAAATCATAAGAAGAAAAGAAAAATGATTTCGAAGAAGAAAAAGAAGAAAGAACTACGAAAAAGAATTAGAAGAAGGAAAGTTGTCACAAAAAAGAAGAGAAAAAATGAAAAGAAAAAGTGTGAAGGGGAAAATAAAAAGAAATTCGAAGAAGGGAAAAAAGAATAAAATGCAAAGAAAGAAAGAAAGAAAGAAGAAGAAGAAGAAGAAGAAGAAGAAGAAGAAGAAGAAGAAGAAGAAGAAGAAGAAGAAATGCGAATGAAAAGAGGGAAAAAAAGAAATTCAAAAAAGAGGAGAAATGAAAAAATTGCAAAGAGGATGAATGAAAGAAATAAGAAGAAGAATAGAAAAAAAATGAAAGAAGAAGAAGAAGAAGAAGAAGAAGAAGAAGAAGAAGGAGAAGGTGGAGAAGAAGAAGAAATACGTAGAAAAAGAGAAAAAAAAAATGAAAGAAGTCGGAAGAAGAGGGGAAAAGAAAGAAACGCAGAGGAGACAAGGAAAAATGAAAGAGATACGAAGAAGAAAAGAAAAAAATGTAAGAAAGGCGAAGTAAAAGAAAAAGAAAAGAAATACGAATACGAAGAGAAATGAAAAAATTGTGAAGAATAGGAAAAGAGAAAGAGCTGTGAAGAAAAGGAAAAAAGAAAGAAAGAAAGAAAGAAGAAGAAGAAGAAGAAGAAGAAGAAGAAGAAGAAGAAGAAGAAGAAGAAGAAATAATTCTAAAGTAATAACAAACATCACAAATGAAACGTTAATTGGAGGCACCTCGGGTAGTACAATGGTTAGCAACGTAAACTAGCAAAACTGCACCCGTGTGTTCGATTCTTATTGGGTGCCCCCATTCATGCGGCCTTGGGCTACATCTAAGCAAAAAACTTGTGGACCAATGTTTTGGTTGAACATACACTGATCACACCAGGTTCCTCATATCCACAGGAACTAGTATTCGAAAAAAAAAAAACAGAAAATTTAATTTTAATCCCTTGGGTTTGATTTTGAGAGATTAAATCAGGAACATTACGCAACAATAACGAAATTTCATAGCACTTCGTAATATTTTGTGGTTCTGAAACTAAATTTCTTGAAATTATTTTAACATAATCAAATTGTCAGATTAAAAAGAAAAAACTGAAAACAAGACAAAAGAAAAACAAAACAAAACAAAAACAAAACTGAACAAAAAAGTTTTTAAAAAATCAACAACGAAAAAACAAAACAAAACAAAACAAAACTATTCTAAAAACTAAAGAATCGAACACGATCAACGTAAAAGAAAACTTACGTTGCTATTTTAAAGAATTACCGAATTTAAATGCTAAAAGGAATTCCTTCCTTTGCTCAAAATTCTTAATGGACTTTTTCCTCTTATCATTTGTTTTTCAACGTGCCCCTTGTTCTCCAAAAGCCGTTGATCGTCTTTTCAACGCGGATGACGAAACGATATGAGAAGCAAGTGTTTTTCAGATTTAAATTCTCAGCATCATTTCTTTTTGTTTCTTTATTTCAGATTTGGTATCTCAACAAAACCGTCAGTTTAACAAGAAGAAACTTATTATTTAGTTTCCATTAACTCTGTAACAAAGAGGAATTCTAAATTCGAAACCTCTTTTATGCTAATTTCTTTGTTTGGACTAATGAGTAGAGTGTTCGCCAATGGTCCGGGATACGAGGGTTCAATCCAAGTCCGAGTCATACCAAAATCTAAAAAAAATGGTACTTGATGCCACCTTGCCAAACACTCAGCGTCAAGGGTAAAGTGGAGCAATCCCGGGAAGGAGTAGCGTCCTTTTCTCCTCCTTGGTGTAGTAGCTATTGAAAAGGGGTCCTTAGGGTCACCTTCGGCTAAGGTCGCTAACTTTACTTTTACTTACTTTTTCCTTCTGTGAATCTCCAAATGTCATCTCTCTGCCAAGCAGTGCTCCATTTTCTATTTCCCTATGTAAATTTTTCTTCTCATAGTGGAAAGATTATATATGACCCACTACTGTCAATTACTTTCTCTGCGAACTCAAAAATATTCGGTGACTTTGTTTTAATGTCATATCAACCTTCGTGGACTATTTAATGTGAAAGCTAGTTCTGTAGAAGAACAGCAGTTATAGAATATACATTTTTTAGCCTTAAAATAATCAACCCCAAAAACATAGATAAGAACATTCTAGAAATTTCGGATCAAAATTGCATTAATATTGAAGTTGCACTTTTATATTTTCCAAACAATCATCTAAAAACACAAAATAAGAAGATTGTTGATAATTCGGTTCGGAAAATAATTAACAGAAAAATATTTTGGCTCCAATCTGATTCGTCAAGAAGTGTCCGCGTGCTTGAATTTTAGGACCAGCAATAAAACTTAACAAGATCCAATTTTGATTCATTTTAGTTCCTTCAAAAAGTATAAATAACGAATAATTTAATTAACTAAGGCATTCCACTAACAGACACAGAGAGGCAAGGACGACAGACAGCAGAAGGCATCGCATACAGGACACAGAGCGAAGAAGCTTGCAGCGTTCTTTGGCCATCTATCTGAACGTAACACGTTGTCGATAAAGATCATAAACTATTAAAAATGCACGTGTAGACTTAATAGGACCAAAAGCTCATACTTACGGTCACACACTTACATACGCACATGCATACACATGTATGTAAGTAAAGTCAATTTTTTTCCTCCTTACTTGGGCCAACTATGGACACACTTTAATTCAATAGACTTTCCCTAGATGTACGCACGCACTCACCGGCGAACAAATCACATTTTTATTCAACTGGCCATTGCTGTATTTTCAACATACACACACACGCACATTAAATGAACATTGCAATTTAATTATTGTTATCATGTTTGTTATGATTATTAAATTGCTTGTTTCTTAATATTTGTTGTTGTCACGTTCCATTTATTTACGCGCTTGTAACATTTGTGTTGTATTTGTGGAAACGAGACCTGAAAGTAACTCTCGTAAACAATGGAATGTTCTTAGTCCTCCACACAGTGTTATTATTTTATTCATAGCTGTGTGCTTAAGGGTTTTATACCTTTCCCAATGGTGTTAGTGAACATAAGAGGGCAACTAGAATTCGAACTTGCTCAGGTTGAGGTCGTACTTTACCTGCAAGCTCCTGACTTTTAATAATCACAAGTCTACAACATCCATTCGATTGCTGCATAACATTAGGCAACTGAATACAGGTTATATGATTGTTTAAATACATATGTCAAATCCTTAGCATGTGTAATACAAAAAAGAGACCTCATAAATCTAAATTAGCGGACCGAGTACTTTCTTTTTAATTGTTAAAAATTACAAATGTCAAGAAGGGTCTTGAATAGCAAAAGGTATCCAAATTAACTTACCACAATTATTTCCATATAAGATAAACTATTTTTCCAGAGTTTTCAACCGAAAGTTAAAAGGTGAGTATTATACACGAGAACTAAATAATCAACCAGCCCAGTCAAGCAAGGCTGTTGAATGCACCAACTGCATCTCTGCAGAGGGGTAAGACCACCTCTTATCGAGTGTTCTGGATATGACACTAAAAAATCTGATAATGAGACTCCAATATTGGAATTTAGCAGAATTTGAAGTACCCCTTCGTTGCCATTGCTTCCAGGTTCATTCTGGCTCGGAGTAGTAGAGTCCTAACTATGGCTCAAATAGAAATATTTGAAATTAAAACTGTGAGTAAACAAAAAACTTATGTTAAATTGAATTGCTTGAAATAGAACTGTTTCATCATTTAACTGTGCTTAAAACCATTCAACTGTGCGCAACCAAAAAAGAGCTAAGACTCGTTTAAAAAATGTGTTTTCCAATCATATATTTAATATTTGCGTATAAACAGAATTTGGCATTAAATAACCAACAATGGTTGATATGCCATAAAGCCCAACCATACCAAATCTATAAAATTAACAATTTTCGGGCCACATACCACACCATATTCTGAACTGGTTTACAAGATGACGAAATGTATAGTCCAAACTCATGAGTTTTATGCAGTTACATACAAATATGTCCTGGAATGTGTGTTAGTTTATAATTGTGTTTCTCTTAATATTCGCAACAAGCTTGTTCCATTTTGGATTTTTTTGTGGGGGTGAGCATGTCCGTGTACTTACTCTAGATATTGTGTAAATTTTATGTTTTAAGACACAATGTAAACTATGTGGATTCTTATTTTTAGTTTTATAAACCGATAAAAGGTTGAACAAACGCTAAATGATGTTTAAGCTTAGCCGTTACAAATTTGGAAAAAAGTAAGTGCGCATTATACACGAGAATTTTTTTTACTGAATTTCGTTGCCGAAATATTGGAATGCGTGTTATATATGAGTGCGTGTTTTACTCAAATAATTACGGTATTATATTATCAATTATTCTAAGTCGAGTTTCTGAGTTTGCCTTTTCACTCACCATGATAGAAGATATCCGAAGACAGTAAGAAAGATCGATTGATCTAGTAAAAGATGCTGACAGAGAGAGAGAGAGAGAGAGAGAGAGAGAGAGAGAGAGAGAGAGAGAGAGAGAGAGAGAGAGAGAGAGATTTAACGAGTGAAAGAGAGAAAGAAAGAAATAAAGAAGGAAAGAAAGAAAGATAAGAGAGTGGTAAAAGGACGTAAAAGGAAAAGATGTGTTCAAGAGGAAAGAAAGAAAGAAAGAAACAAACAAACAAAGATAAGAGAGAGGTAGAGGGACGTAAAAGAAAAAGAGATGTGTTTGAGAAGAAAGAAAAAAAGAAAGAAAGAAAGAAAAAAGAAAGAAGATAAAAAGATAGCGTGTGTCAGAGAAAGTCAAGTGTTGAGAAAGAATGAAAAAGAAAGACAGACCAAAGGAGACAGATGAAGAGAGAAAAAAAGATAAAAATGAAAGTTAGGAGAAAAAGATTTAAAGAAAGACAGAAACGGAGAGATGGAGAAAGCAATCTCGATGGAGCTGCGAGTGAAAATTTGGCCAAACCAAAAGAAACATTGAAATAGATAAAGAAAGATAGAGACAAAGAAAGCATAATATGAAGAAAAAGATATTTAGATAAAAGAGAGATATATAAAAATGGACGATTTATGAAGAAAGAGAGATAGGGGGCATAAAAAAAGAGGTGCAAGGAGAGTGAGGGGAAGAAAACGAACAAAGAATATACAAAAGAGACAGCCAGACAGATGAGGAGAGAGAGAGAGAGAGAGAGAGAGAGAGAGAGAGAGAAGATAAAGATAGAGGATAAGAGAGTGAGAAAGACAGAGAGAGAGAGAGAGAGAGGAAGATAAAGACAGAGGAAAGGAGAGTGAGAAAGAGAGAGAGAGAGAGAGAGTGAGGAAGATAAAGATAGAGGATAGGAGAGTGAGAAAGACAGAGAGAGAGAGAGAGAGAGAGAGGAAGATAAAGACAGAGGAAAGGAGAGTGAGAAAGAGAGAGAGAGAGAGAGAGAGAGGGGGGGAATAATAAAAAGAAACTGCCCGAGAATGTACAATAGATTTACAAAAAGTGATAGATAGGTAGACAGATAAAGAAACAAAGAGAGATACAAAGAGAGACGGGCGGAGAAAATCCTCATATACAAAGAAAGAGGGACAGGGAGAGAGAGAAAGAGCGATAAGTAAAAAAAAGAAAAGTGTTCAAAGGAAAAAAACAAGGCAGACAGCTCAAAGGAGAAACGATATATATATATATATATATATATATATATATATATATATATATATATATATATATATATATATATATATATTGAGAGAAAGATAGAGAGAGGGAGCAAGAAAATGAAAGAGTAAGAAAAAGACAGGCGATAAAAGTAACAGGATGGTAAAGAGAGAGAGAAAGAGAGGGAGAGAGAGAGAGAGGAAGATAAAGACAGAGGAAAGGAGAGTGAGAAAGACAGAGATAGAGAGAGAGAGCGAGAGAGAGAGAGAAAGGGAAAAGAGAGAGAGAGAAAGAGAAGAAATAAAGAACCGTTCCCAAGAAAAACAGAAGCAGAGAGAGAGAGAGAGAGAGAGAGAGAGAGAGAAGATGATGTATAAACAGTGTGACAGACAGACAGACAGACAGAGGCAGAGACAGATACAGATATGTGTAAACAGATAGATAGATAGAGAGATAGATAGATAGACTGCTCTGAACAGAAAAATAACGAGAAGTATACACAGAATGACATTTTTAGATTTTTCCACCGAATATCGATTTCATGTTGAAACGAATATTTCAAGAAAACCCAAACAACGAATTGAAATTCTTTCCTATCAATGCATCTACTGATGTAGTATTGTCAGAATATCCTGTTCTGCTAAATACGGTAACCTATAATCACTATAATTAACGTTATTCGATGCCATGGTAGCTCTGAAACCCACTATAGTTCACATAATTATCATTATTGCTATTATCAGTTGTATTGTTGTTATGAATATTATTCGAGTAAGTGCTTTCATTTTTAATTATACTTCTACTGCTGTTCCATAAAGAATGTCCAACAAGAGACCGACTAATTCTTCGAATAGTAGGCGTCGTGGCTCATTCGGTAAACTCTTCATGTTTTGAACAATTTTATTCGATAAGTTATGAGACCCATTGACACATAATACCCCACATTTCAAGAAGGAATAGGAAGAGAAGAAAGTTGGTTGTTGGTTGGTTGGTTGGTTGGTTATGTTTTGTGGCATATTGTTATTTAAAGTCAAATTCTGCTTATACTGATATAAAGAAAACATGATTTTTTTATCCAGGCCCACTCTGGCCCGGAGTGGTAACACCTGATAGGGTCCTATCTATGGCTTAAATAACACTAAACTGTGTACTAATGCTAAACTGAATTGTCTGAAATAGAACGGTTTTTACATTTAAACTGCGTACTGAAGCTAAACTGAATTGCTTGAAATAGAAATGTTCTTGACATTGAACGTTTGTACTTATGCTAAACTGAATTGTTTGAAATAGAACTGTTTTGAAATTTAACTGTGTGTAAACAAAAAACAGTACTTATGCTAAACTGATTTGATTGAAATAGAACTGAAGTTAACATGATTTTTGACTGTCAGAGCTCATTTGTTTGCCCACAGTTAAATGGTTTCAAGCATTGCTTTCTAACGCTTACAGTTTTATTTGCACACAGTTATATGGCTAGCTATTATACACATATGATTCTATTCAAAAGTGTTCATTCCTTTGCTGTTACATAGTTCCAAGTATTACTATGTAATACTATTACTATTACATTAATTTTAGCACCAGGCATTTATTTGTACACAGATAATTGGTTTCAAGTATAGAAAATCGTTAAACAATTCAATTTAACCCTAAAACGTACTACCACTCCAAGCCAGAGTGAAGTAATGGCTATAAAAGGGGAACTCCACATTCCCTTCACCTTGTAATGCAGTTTACTGTCATACCAAGGACACTCGTTGTGGGGGGTCTTACCTCTCAGAAGAGATGCAGTCGGTGTTTCTACAGCCCTAGTTGATAGGGTTGAGATAGTGTATCTATGGATAAACATCTGATCAAAATATGTAACTACATAATAGCAGAAAAAAAATTGAACGTCACATATGACGAAGAGAGCAAGAAGCACTTTTTCTTTAAGCATAACTTGCTAAAATGTCGCCTGCGGAGTCAGTTTAACTCGTTATTGAATCACATTTTATTCACAGAATTTATATGATGATTAATTAAAAACTGACGAGTAAAATTCTCGCTAATTAACATTGGTGACCACCCCACGTTGTGTAATGCTTAGCAATCTTAATGAACAGACTATTGTGATAATGCAGGATTCTCAGTGGATGTCCTATACTTCTGGTTTTGTGGTAAACTAAAGTAAAGTAAAATAAAATAAAGGTGTCTCCTCGTAGCGTAATGGTTAAAGCAATGGAATGTGGAATCGTCGTAAGCGAGCTCAAGCTACAGTAACGCTATTACGTTTACTTTCGGACAGATAACCTTAGGAACGGCATGAACCTTCTTATCCTCCCAGACTGTGGATTAATTAGTATCACAACTGTTCTTCTAGAAGGATAGATCTGGCACTAAATAACCCAGGAGGGTTGATATGCCATTAAACAAATTAAAGGAAAACTCTATAATTAGATGCTCATTATCTCCCTGGCATAAATACAATGAGTGTTGTGAGCGTGAATGCAGACATCCGCACTTTTATTAAGTAGAAAACTAATACCCTTGGGAAAGGTATGAATTCAATTATTCTCCCTCCAGCTATGAGTAAATAGTATGACAGATTGGGTTCTTCAGCCTTGGTGAGGAAACTAGTCTAGGAGAAGGAAAACTCTGAATTCAAACCTGTTAAACTCTGCTTAAAGATTGACCTTGTGTCATATCTTGCCCGATCAGAGGGGTTGGTAAATAGGATTAAGTAAAAAACTGGATTCAAATTCGCTTTTTTTCTCGTGGTTATATCGTTTAATACTTCAGTTTTAAAAGCATTTCAACCTTTTTGAGTTATTTAGTGCTAACGCCATCACGGTGGAAGAACGATACTTGTGTTGTTTGACCCATAACTGTAGGAATAAAGAGGTTCATACCTTTCCTAATGGTGTTTGTCTGAAATGGAACATTATAGCGCAACTGAAGTTCAAACTCGTTTACTACGATATCTCAGTCCAGAATGTTAGCCACTACGCCACGGAGGCTTCCTTCATTTTATTACAATAACACACAACAATCTGATCATTATATTGATATTGTCGAAAATTACGAACTAAATCAGAAGCAGCTTAACAGTAGCCTACCAGATTTCTCACCTTCGTATAAATAACAAGGGTTGCCCCCACTGTTTTTTCTGCGGGGCGACACTTGGCACCAACACCGGGTAAATATCACTAAATTGATCGTCTGGTCCAAGAAAGTTTTTCATCCCTTCCCATAGAAATACTGTTTGGCAAGGCTAAGATTTTCTCATGGAGTCAAAGGCGTCCCAAAATTGGGAATGCTTAGGAGAACAAGCATTTTTTTTGTAAAGCAACGCATGAATCTGAATTCGCCTGTAGCCACCCCACCACCACAATGAAATAATTTTATTCCAAATCTGACTTGGATGTACGTCGGTTAAATCTCCTACATTCGCAAAGATCAGAGGGATATTGTGGCAACAATTTATCAAAAGAGCGAGTTTTACGTAAGATGAAAAAAGTTACAATATGAGATAAATTAGGACTATTCTATAGACTAAAGAGGTGCTTCCCAACCGATTTTGAGCTATGCTCAACTTTGATACTTCTAAAATTCTGATGCTCCCCTGTAATGCCTTTATTCTTACATATTCAAAATTTTACTGCAATTCACTTGAAGGACGCTTAAAAGGCCATGACTCACTGAAATATTACCATGCCCCACCGAAGTATTTCCATGTCCCACAGGAGAGGCATGCGACCCACGTTGGGAATTACTAGACTAAAGTATTTAGTCGAAGTTGATTAGTAAAGTCGTGTTCTATTTTTAGGTGTAGTGTAAGCTTAGAATCGACTGATTAGACCCTCTGCAGAAGAGCAAAACCACTACTAACATCAATAGTCTGGATATGACACTTAAATGGATGTTCTGATGTGGTTTCATTTCTGGAGCTCAAGAGAACTTCAATCGGATTCGGTCCTCGCTGGTCACAGCTGTATCGAGGACAAACGAATAAGAAAAGACAAGGGACAGGGACTCTGTTATATAGGAAAAAATGCAAATTGTGTTGAAAAGAAAAGAGTCAAGTGGTTATCAAATTCAAACCCTATAATCATTCAGTGGGTGTCCTCGTGGTGTAATGGTTAAAGCGATGGACTGCGGAATCGTAGTAAGCGAGTTCGTACTCCAATCGCGCTATTACGTTCACTTTCGGGCAAATATCCTTGGGAAAGGTATAGAACCCCCGTATCCTCCCAGCTATGGGTTAAATAGTACCTCTACTGTTCTTCTCGGAGAATGGCTTTGACATTAAATAACCTACAAAGGTTGATATGCCATTAAACAAAGAAACCAAACCAAACCAAACCATAATCATTCCTTCTGTTTACTGAGAGACGGTTTATGGGTAAGAAAATGAATGGTCTCAAGAATCTTAAAATGAAAATCGAAGTGGGACTTGCTTAAGATAGTGAACAAGTCCATACTGTAAGGTGAGGCACAATTGCAGTTATCTTAAATTTGACTTTAGCCCAGTCGGATGGAGCTGACTGCATCTCTTCTGAGGGGTAAGACGCCCTCAAACTAGTATCCAGGATATGACACTAAAAAATCTGATGGTGACACTCCAGTAATGCAGGAGCTTTATTGACATCGGTCCCAGGCTCACTCTGGCTCAGAGTGGTAGAAGCAGATAGGGTCCTATCAATAAGTCAAATAGAACTATTTGACATTTAAAACTGTAAGCAAACAAATGACTTATGCTAAATTATTATTCGAAATAAAACTGTTTGATTATTTAACCCTGTGTAAACAAATGACAGACGTTTAATTGAATTGTTAATGAAAGAGAACAATACTTGTATCTATTTAATTGTGTGCAAACGAATTTATAATATTTTATAGAATAATTAGTGTTAAATAGCAATACTTGTAAGCACTTTACTGCAAGCAAACAAATCATGAATATTGAATTGAATTATTAGGGATAGATAGCAATAATTAAAGCCGTTTAACACTGTAGAAACAATAGCACTACTTGTGTGCAATTAACGAGCTCTAACCCATTTAAAAATGAAATTACGGACAAACTAATCTCTTATATATCATGTATATCTATTCTAATGTGTACAAATAAATGATTGATCTTAAATTATTGCTACTATGTAATAATACTTAAACCGATTTAATTTTTTACAAACAAATGATTAATAGTAAATAGAATTATTCTTATTAGATAAAGATAGTTGAAGCCATTTAACTGAGAACAAGAAATGAGTTCATAGCCGTTTAAAAATGCTATCAGCAGTATGTATTTAAAAATCATGTATATATAAGTATAAAGAGGATTCGGCATTAAATAACATACAACAGTTGGAATTCCATAAAACCCAACCAAACCAAATTCTATATATTTGATATATATGTCTAAAGAGTATTTGACATTAAATAACCAACAACAGTTGATATGGCATAAAGGTTCACCAAACCAAATCCTATATATACATATATATAAAGAGGATTTGACATTAAATAACCAACAATAGTTGATATGGCATAAAAGTCCACCAAACCAAATCCTATATATACATATATATAAAGAGGATTTGACATTAAATAACCAACAATAGTTGATATGGCATAAAAGTCCACCAAACCAAATCCTATATATACATATATATAAAGAGGATTTGACATTAAATAACCGACAATAGTTGATATGGCATAAAAGTCCACCAAAACAAATCCTATATATACATATATATAAAGAGGATTTGACATTAAATAACCAACAATAGTTGATATGGCATAAAAGTCCACCGAACCAAATCCTATATATACATATATATACAGAGGATTTGACATTAAATAACCAACAATAGTTGAAATGCTAGAAAACCCAACCCAACCAAATTCTATATATTTAATATAGATGTATCAAGAGGATTTGGCATTATGTAAGCAACAATGGTTGATATGCCATAAAACCAAACGAAACAAAACCAAAATCAAAATTTACTCTTATGTACAATTCCTCTTCCTTCAAACTGCTGATCAAATATTACTGACTATTGGCACTCAGCAGTAGAAGCATAGAGACAGTCGTGCAGGCATCAGTATGACCTTATATTTGGATACCTGCCTCTAAGCTGTACGCATGCCTTCACTTAAATATTTGATTTTAAGATAAAAAGGAAATAAAGATCTGTTCTTTTTATCTTTTATATCAATGTAATTGTAGTGATGAAAAAAAAAAAAAACAACAAAAAACATGTGACCTTTCATCACCTCTCAATCTCTTACTTTATATATATATATATATATATATATATATATATGTATCTTTAAAGAAAAAAACAAAGACCAGTTATTTTAGGATTATAAATTTATTTCCATCCTGTTCTTCAGTTTCTGGT